>CM019065.1:348015968-348555968 GCA_009667805.1 Leptobrachium leishanense
GAGTGTATAGCGTAATATTGTTATGCTTGTAATGTATATCAAATAGCATTAACACACTCACGTGGTGTAGAGCCTCCTAATGGGGTGGCTCAGTAGAACAGGCCTGAGACCATATTGGATAGGTCTCACCCTTCTTAAGTCTCAGTGGATGCCGGGTGTTAATGCTATTTGATATACATTACAAGCATAACAATATTACGCTCCACCTTTGTGAGTATGCAATTGCTATTCTTTTTTAATGTTCACAATTTTCCTTTTGGTATTGCGCAATTTGTTTTTCTCAGGCCATTGTGCTGTTGCTCGTTCTCAGGACCCTCACAAACACCCCCATGTTTCTCACTGTAATTGTAAAGGGTCATCCAGACGTGGACCCCTTGCTTGATGTGCCTAGAGGGGTGTCAGCTATACCCTCCTGACGAGGCCCAATAAGGTCGAAATGATCGTCGGGGGTTGCTGCACCTCTCGTGCAGGGATGACGTCCTTGGCAATCAGCACTGGCCACCCTTTCTGGGTGAGAGCAGGCTGATTTGCATATGGAAAATTCATCCCTGTAATGGCACAATCAAGCTAAAACTTTGTGAGACCTGAGCAGGCACCCACCATAGAGCAGGCCATTGTGCTGTTGCTCGTTCTCGGGACCCTCACAAACACCCCCTTGTTTCTCAATGAAAATATTGTCACTAGTCGTGACAAGAAAAAATTGACCAACAGATTAGAGTATCTTCTTAAAAAAGAAATACGTCTTAAATGGGATATTGCCACCCTAGAACATTACTCTAAAGAGAATATCATACCACATGGTTTACGATGGTCTAAAGATCCTTCACCAGAAATGATGGATGATGCATTCATGACTATTTGGTGTAATATGTTAGAGGGTTTTTCTTTAACTACAATCAAAATCATTATACAGAAACGTAAAACACTTCTGGAGAAACTCAATTCAGACATTGAGACAGATTTTGCCAATCTGACTCAAATTACTGAATCAGAGGAGAGAAAGACTCTATTAAATAGGATAGAGACAGAATTAAATAAACTTGAAGTAGAAGTCAAGAATAAAAAGAGAAGTAAATACAATCGAGATCTTAGAGATTATACTAGTCACAAAGTTTGGGTGTTCCAAAACCATAGCATCAGCAAGAACTTTAGAGGTAGAAATGGCACCAAAGCCCCAACAGACCAGCACCCAGATATTGAAAAGAGTGTCCAACCCAGGGGAACCTTCCCAGCTAGAAGGAATAGCATGAGAATGGAGGAAACAGTAAGGAGAAAAATCCCTAGATTGCAGAAACTAAATCAAAGTTCTAACCATCATAAACAACGCCCCAATCCCTACATTAATCACCCAGGAACTCCACGCCAATTCTTTCCAGTACGTGAAGACCCCACAAAGTTAGGAACAATCCGTCCCCCAAGGTATGATGCCTTAGAAAGACACCAACAATCAAATTACCACACTGATCGTCCATATAAAGAAAGAACGAGTCACGAGGAACACCAAGTGATTAATGGACGTTACCAACCCATCCCATTACACAATAAATTTCAACCTCTTATTCAAGAATGCAATGACACAGTTTATAATGACAACAGGATAGATTTAGGGAAGGAAGTCCCTCAAAGGGACAGATACAAGGAGCGCATCAAAGGCGCTACAGGTTGGAACCATACGGTAAAAACCCCAAGGAAAAGAGCCCTTATGGAAGAGGATCTAGAGGAGGGAGAGTGGCACAGAGAAGGAAAAAGAGGGAGAACATGGAATCAATAGATGTTTTCAATCTAAGTAGTAAAACTCTCACTAAGGGACAACTTGGGGTGCTAAGCAAGGGCCTTAAATATATAGATATCCAAGGAAATTGAAACATTCGAACAGATGATCCATATGGATATTAGGACACTGCAGTTTAATATCAATAAAAGCAAATTTAAACCAAAAAAATTAACTCCACTAGAACACAAAGGATACACACAACTCAAAAAAGGATCATGATATAGTCATTAAATCTGCAGACAAAGGGGGGGGGGGTTGTCGTCCTGAATAAAGAACAGTACCATCAGGAGGCGATGAGATTATTATCAGACAAATCCATTTATCAAATTCTAGATACAGATCCAACTAACTCTATTAAAGAACTATTTTTTGAATTCTTACAAAAAGGAAGAGATAAGGGCATACTAAATGACAGAGAATATAAATACTTAAGGGTAGATCACCCACGCATCCCTGTCTTTTACCATTTACCAAAGTTACATAAGAATAACATTAATCCACCAGGACGTCCTATAGTCACCGGTATTAATTCTGTTTCGTGTAAAATCTCAGAATATATCGATCATCTCCTACAACCCCTAGTGGTGAAAACTTCTGCATATGTCAAAGACACGATAGCTGTTTTACATCTTTTACAAGATCTAATCTGGGAGGAAGGATTTTTAATGGCCACCTGTGATGTCAGCTCTCTATATACCATCATTTCCCATGAGGCTGATTGTGAGGCGGTGGAATTTTTCTTGAGAGAGCCTGACGTCTTTGCAAATGAACAGATTGATTTCATTATGGAAGGGATCCGTTTGATCCTGCATAATAATTATTTCTGGTATCATGATACATACTACCTACAAACACATGGCATAGCGATGGGGACGAGGTTCGCCCCCAGTTATGCCAATCTGTTCATGGCGCACTGGGAAAACAGTGCGGTATGGACAGGGCATGGCTGGGGCTCGAGCCTCGTCCTCTATAAACGCTACATAGACGACATACTCATTATTTGGAAGGGTACGAAGGCACAACTCGAAGACTTTATTAGCCATCTCAACCATAACTCTCTGGGCATCAAACTTGAATACAACATCAGTTGTGAACAAGTGAATTATTTAGATCTTAATCTCTATGTGAAGGAGGGTCATATAGAGACGAGTACCCATTTTAAAGACGTGAAAGCCAATGGCTTCATTGATGTTACAAGTCATCATTATCCCCCTTGGTTAAAAGCAGTTCCTAAGGGACAAATGACACGAATACGAAGGAACTGCACTGAGATGAACCTTTTTATGTCCCAATCCCAGAGATTAATTGAGGATTTCTCGGCCAAGGGATATGAAAGGAGCCAATTACTTTCTGTATGCAATGAAGTTTCTAAAATGGATAGAACCACACTCCTGAAATATAAACCACATCACAACAGCGAAATTAGATCCTTACCTTTTGTGTTAGACTACAATCTTATTAATAAGGCCATCTCACGATCAATAAGACGACACTGGCCAATTCTAAAACGCAATCCGTTACTTAACACTCTTTTACCCGATCACCCTACCATTATTTATAGAGGGGGTAAGAATTTTGGACGCCAGTTAACTAAAAATCATTTACGAACCCAGACCATTACTAAAAATCCTTTTGGCCTAGATATGGGATTTTATGGTTGCGGGCAATGCATTGCCTGCAGAAAAACAGGCAGTCGAAAAAGATTAGTTCGAACCATCGACACTCCTTATAATCAACCTAATTTTACTATTCGCCAAATCATTACATGTCATAGTAAGAATGTCGTCTATTTACTCAAATGCCCTTGTGGTAAGCGATACGTGGGTCAGACTTCAAGGGCCCTATACATTAGGGTCAACGAACATCTCTGTAACATTACTCGAGGTTACGATAAACACAGCGTGTCGACACACATTTTAAGGATACTCATTCCTGCAACCCCAAAGGCTTGGAGTTCCAAGGATTAGAAATAATCACACGTGATTGGAGGGGTGATGATATGCACTCTAAAATTATCAAGTCTGAGATGCGCTGGATCTATACTTTAGACACTCTTCTTCCTATGGGATTAAATGCGGACTTTGAAGTCTGCCATTTTTTATAGCTTTTTCCCTTCTCTTTTTAGTTTCTCCTTTCTCTCTTTGGTATTTTATATTTTTCTTATGATTTTAAAGTTAAATATGTTTAATAGTCAATAATACCCCATCCAAGGTGTTATATATTTTTATTTTGTATATTCTTTGTCATTTTATAATTTTTTGTTGTGTATAATGATTGATATTATTTAATTGTTGTTGTGGATTGAAATATACTGATGCAGCGATACCCTTTCAACAGAGCTCAATGATGGAGGTGTATGGCTTTTTATTTCTATTCTTTGGGCTGCTTTGTGGCGACCGCTGGATGTTTGCTTCTGGACGAGAGGATCCCCCCTTTTTTGTTCTGCTCGGACGGGAGATTTCGGGGGGCCCTTTTGTTTTTACATCGGGGCGATTTTGAGTTTGCGGGCTATCCGGAGAAGCATGTCCACATCCGTTTTTGTTTCACAAACCGGAAGTTCTGATATGTGAGACGCAAACCAGAAACTATTACTTGACACGCAAGCCTACATCCGGCGTCTGAGACGCAAACCGGAAGTTCCGGAGTCCGAGACGCACATCGATACCAGCGATGACCCGCACGCCAACAACATGCCTCCCTCTTCAATTATTGGGACACTATTTAAGACCACATATGGACATTCAGGGGGTTATAACCGACTGAGGAAGCCAGCAGGACAGCAGGAGAAACGCGTTTCGGTCCAGTCCCCCTTTTGTACCCATTTTATTGATTTTATTTGCAATAATTTTTTTATTCCCTTTTACTTTTTATCACATCATCATTCATTTCTCTAACCATCACCTCTGAGATTCAGGAAGCCTGCGATCCCGGCATCCACTGAGACTTAAGAAGGGTGAGACCTATCCAATATGGTCTGAGGCCTTTTCTACTGAGCCACCCCATTAGGAGGCTCTACACCACGTGAGTGTGTTAATGCTATTTGATATACATTACAAGCATAACAATATTACGCTATACACTCTCTATCTGTCCGAGGTTCCATTTGTTCCATTCCATCTTTCTGGACAAGAGAGAGTGAACATAAGAGAATAAAGTAAGAGAAGAATCATCGCACACTGTGGGCGAAGCCCCCCCTCAAGTGGCTTACAGGCGCTGACAGAGAGCCTCACAGGCTCCACCTTTGTGAGTGTGCAATTGCTATTCTTTTTTAATGTTCACAATTTTCCTTTTGGTATTGTGCAATTTGTTTTTCTCTACTCTATAGGTTTATGCCTTTCCCAACTGATAATAACCATCAGGTTACTCTTTATATCATATCTTTATCTTCATAAATTAATTTTCAGACAACTAATGCACAGAGTAACATGACGGTTATTGAGTGTGGTTTGTGACTGTCGTTACAATTTCATTAAAAATAACAAAAAACACAATTTTGTTATAAGTCATATAACAGTTTGCAGCTTTACCCGGGTAGTCCTCGGAATTTAGTGAACTGTAACCTGCTGAAAAGCGGAGAACCCAGAGGCATTTGGATACTTTGCAGATTACCCAGATAAAGTCCGATGTTTTGTTGCACATCACACTTTATCCAGCAACACTAGGGTAATGTGTGAATTACCTGGTTAAAATTGTGCAGAAAACCGGAGAACCCAGAGGCCTCTGGATACTTTGCAGATTACCCGGTGTGACGAGAGGAGAGGAGTGGTGTTTGAGGGACGGTATGTGTCCCCTCGAGTTTTGTCATATTGTTGGGACTAGCACTCCAGGCCGGAGTTTGGGTTCAGCTCGGGGCACACAAATCTCCGGGTTTTGCAGTTCTCCCTGGGGAGGCTTAATTGATTGATGGGTGAGGCTAGAGGGAAATAAAAGCAGGAAGTGAGGTTCATTCAGTCTCCACCCTGGGACTCAGACCAGCTACTGAGGGAGCAAAGCTGAACCAGAGATCAGGCTGCAAAAGGAAAGGTTGGAATACACTTTGTTTTCTGAAACGGTAGTGAGGGAAAACCTTAAATGTTTAGTTAGCGCCGGACAGGCAAGGGTATTGTTCTGTTTTGTTTTGTTTTGTTTCTTGACCTGTATGCAGCTCTTGAATAAAAGTACAGAGGGCTGTACATTATAAAGAAATCCTGCGATTGGGACTACCTTTATCCTGGGAAGGGTACCCCCCATTTGAGCTGTACCCCACATATGGTGGAGAATGCGGGCAACGCCCGGAGTACATGACAAGTGACGATATGGACGACGTAGTGAAAGCCCTGGTCCAGGCCACAGCGGCCCAACAGGAGACCAACCGACAGATGCAGGCTGACCGGGATCTCCTCCGCCAGATGCTGGAGCTTCAGCGAGCCGCCCAACAAACGGACAGAGCAAACCAGCGGGAAGACCGGGAGGTACTCCAGGAGTTGGCCAAGGGCCTCATAGAACTAAGACAAAACTGTGCGGTCTCCGAGCCGGTGGTGCCCAAAGTAAAGAGTGCTAACCAGTTCCTGCAGAAGATGACTACGATGGATGACGTGGAGGCCTACCTCACGACTTTCGAAAGAACCGCCGAACGAGAAGGCTGGCCGAAGGAGGAGTGGGCTGGTTTACTGGCACCGTTTCTAACCGGGGAACCTCAGAAGGCCTACTTCGATCTGGAGCCAGAAGCGGCCCGGAAATACGACACCCTGAAAGCGGAGATCCTAGCAAGACTGGGAGTAACGACGGCTGTTCACGCCCAGCGCGTGCACCAATGGCGCTATGTAGCGGAAAAAGCCCCGAGGTCACAGATGTTTGACCTCGTACACCTTACCCGAAAGTGGTTACAACCAGAGACCTTGACCCCACCGGAGATCGTAGAACGAGTAGTGATGGACCACTATTTGCGGGCGCTTCCAGGCCCCCTGAGGAAATGGGTCGGCTACGGGAACCCAAAAACTGCCACCCAGCTTGTAGATATGGTGGAGCGGTACACCACGGCCACAAATTTACAAAGTAACTCAGCCCTGGAACATTCCACGGCACCACAAGGCGGTATGCCTAAAAAACTTGGCAAGTTCGTCGGCGGCCCTAAGGACATGGGAGAGTCGAAGAAGACCTTTAGTCGGGAGGAAGAAACCCCAGGCTTGGGTCTGAAGATCGGGCCGAATCGGTCAGGAAAGTTCTTGAGGACACCCTCGGGACTCGACACCGTAAGGTGTTTTCGCTGTCATGAAATGGGACACATTGCTGCTCACTGTCCGGTTATGGACGAACCAATGCAATGTGATAATGCCGGGAGGCCGAAACGCTTATCCTTCTTCGCTCAATTCACATGCACTGCTGCACACAAGGAGCATATTGAGAGACAGATGTGTAAGATGTCCGTAGATGGGAAGGCAGTTACCGCCCTGTTAGATTCGGGGAGCGTAGTGACCTTAGTCCGACCCGAGTTTGTTGACCCCATCAAGTATCACCCGAGTACCATAGGTGTGGTCTGTGTCCATGGGGATACCCGCGACTACCAGACCGCCGTGGTAGACATTGGTACGTCCTGGGGATTGTGACACAGTCTGTGGGGGTGGTTCCTTCCCTGCCATATGAGGTGTTAGTCGGGAGGAACTTTCCACGGTTTTGGAGTTTATGGGAAGAAAAAAACCTCCGAATAGATAGTGTGGACCCTGTCACGAATCTTAACCCCGAACCGTTTGAACCGGATACGGAAGAGGGCATTGTGGGGGTCCCAAAGGGGGATAGTGTACCTTTTCCTTTCTCTGTCATGGCTGGGGAGCAGGAAGAAGAACCGGGCCCTGGGGGGTGAACGGATCGGTTGACGTGCCTGATTTAGAAGTCAGAAGGGACGATTTTCTTAGCGAACAGGTGAAGGACCCCACCTTGGCCAGAGCCCGGGAGAATATAAAGGTTATAGACAATAAACCCGTTGACCCAGATATGAGGCTAGCTTTTCCACACATGGCACAGAGGAAAGACTTGTTGTACCAGGTCGTGAGACAAGGGGAGGATGTGGTGGAACAGCTACTGGTTCCTCAACCATACCGCAAGTTGGTGCTAGATCTTGCTCATGGGCACGTACTGGGGGGACACCTAGGGGTAGAAAAGACCAAAGAAAGAATATGCCGGAGGTTCTTCTGGCCGGGTCTGCATGCAGATATAAAGAATTATTGTGAGTC
This sequence comes from Leptobrachium leishanense, assembly GCA_009667805.1. NCBI lineage: Eukaryota > Metazoa > Chordata > Amphibia > Anura > Megophryidae > Leptobrachium > Leptobrachium leishanense. The sequence continues at coordinate 348,023,952 of CM019065.1, forward strand.
CTGCCCGGAGTGTCAACAATCCGCGCCCGTGACCCATTTTCGTAGCCCACTGGTGCCGTTGCCTATCATAGAGGTTCCCTTTGAGAGGGTTGGCATGGACCTGGTGGGTCCGGTGGTGAAGTCTGCCCGGGGTCACCAATTTATCCTCGTGATAATGGATTATGCCACGCGATATCCGGAAGCGATCCCACTACGCAACACCTCGGCCAAAACCATAGCCAAAGAACTGGTCCAAGTGTTTAGCCGGGTAGGCATCCCGAAAGAGATACTAACGGACCAGGGTACCCCTTTTATGTCGAAGGTGACCAAGGAGTTGTGTAGGTTGTTTAAAATCTCCCATCTACGCACATCTGTATACCACCCCCAAACCGACGGGCTAGTGGAGAGGTTCAATAAAACCCTAAAAAATATGTTAAAAAAAGTCGTGGACAGAGATGGGAGGAACTGGGACTTCTTACTCCCGTATCTCATGTTTGCCATCCGAGAGGTGCCCCAGGCCTCTACGGGCTACTCCCCCTTTGAACTCGTATATGGCAGGCATCCCAGAGGACTCCTAGATATTGCCAAGGAGACGTGGGAGGGTCAGACCACCCCTTTTAAGACTGTCATTGAACATGTGTCCATGATGCAGGACAGGATTGCCGCCGTTATGCCCCTGGTGAGGGAACATATGGAGCAAGCCCAGGAAGCCCAGAGGAGGGTGTATAATCGGGGGGCGAAAATGCGTAGTTTCAACCCCGGGGATAAGGTCTTAGTGTTGGTCCCAACGGCTGAGAGCAAATTCCTAGCAAAGTGGCAAGGCCCTTATGAGATAGTCGAAAAAAAAAGTGAAGTAAACTATAAAGTCCTCCAACCCGGTAGAAGGAAAACCGAACAAATCTACCACATAAATCTCCTGAAGCTGTGGAAAGACCGGGAGGCCCTGCTGAGCACCCCAGCTACTTCAAACCCCATGGCTCGCCCCACACCTGAGGTTCCTATCGCCGACACATTGTCGGTGGCTCAACGCAATGAAAACACCGATTTCTTTTCAGAGATACCAGGACTAACCACGGTGGTTCACCATGACATAGTGGTTGAACCTGGGGTTCTCATAAATGTTAAACCCTATAGGATCCCAGAAGCCAGGCGGGAGGCCGTCTCGGCAGAAATTGGGAAAATGTTAGCCTTGGGTATAATTGAAGAGTCCCATAGCGACTGGTCGAGCCCCATAGTGCTGGTGCCAAAACCAGATGGGAGTATCCGTTTCTGCAATGACTTTAGGAAACTGAACGCTGTATCGAGATTTGATGTGTACCCCATGCCCCGGGTGGATGAGCTTATCGACCAACTGGGTACGGCCCGATATATAACTACCCTGGATTTGACGAAGGGGTACTGGCAGATACCCCTGACAAACCGGGCCAGAGAAAAGACCGCCTTTTCCACCCCGGATGGGTCGTTCCAATATACGCGAATGCCCTTTAGCTTACACGGGGCCCCTGCTTCATTCCAAAGGTTAATGGATAGGCTATTGAAGGCACACCGACGGTATGCCGCCGCGTATCTAGACGATGTGGTGATCCATAGTCCTGACTGGCAGACGCACTTGGTACGAGTACAGGCCGTAGTCGATTCGCTGAAGGAGGCAGGTCTCACGGCAAACCCTAAGAAATGTGCCATAGGCTCGGAAGAGGCCAAATACTTGGGATACGTCATTGGACGAGGGCTAGTTAAGCCACAAATTGACAAGGTGGAGGCTATTCAAAAATGGCCCCAGCCCCAGAATAAGAAGCAAGTCCGGGCCTTTTTAGGGATCACCGGCTACTACCGCCGCTTTGTCCCAAATTTTGCCACCATGGCCTCCCCATTGACCGACCTGACAAAGGGTACGAAGTCGGGGTTGGTACGATGGAGCCCTGAGGCTGATAGTGCCTTCAAAGCCTTGAAGCGGGTGTTATGCACACAACCCGTGCTGGTGGCCCCTGATTTTTCAGGGGACTTTGTAGTCCAGACTGATGCTTCGAACGTGGGTCTGGGGGCGGTTTTATCCCAGGTACGGGAGGCGGAGGAACACCCGGTGGTCTACCTAAGCAGGAAACTCAACAGGCACGAGCAGAACTACGCGATCGTTGAGAAGGAATGCTTAGCAATTAAGTGGGCCCTGGATGCTCTTAGGTATTACCTGTTGGCCGACAGTTCCGGCTCATCACCGATCACAGCCCGTTGCAGTGGATGTGCAATAGTAAGGAAAGAAACTCCCGCGTTACGAGATGGTTCTTGGCCTTACAAGCCTTTCGGTTCACGGTGGAACACAGGGCTGGGAGGTTGCAGGCTAACGCGGATGCGCTGTCACGGGCCCCCAACCCTATTGTTGCGTTTGCTCAGCCGCAGGGGCTGGAGCAGAGGGGGGGATATGTGACGAGAGGAGAGGAGTGGTGTTTGAGGGACGGTATGTGTCCCCTCGAGTTTTGTCATATTGTTGGGACTAGCACTCCAGGCCGGAGTTTGGGTTCAGCTCGGGGCACACAAATCTCCGGGTTTTGCAGTTCTCCCTGGGGAGGCTTAATTGATTGATGGGTGAGGCTAGAGGGAAATAAAAGCAGGAAGTGAGGTTCATTCAGTCTCCACCCTGGGACTCAGACCAGCTACTGAGGGAGCAAAGCTGAACCAGAGATCAGGCTGCAAAAGGAAAGGTTGGAATACACTTTGTTTTCTGAAACGGTAGTGAGGGAAAACCTTAAATGTTTAGTTAGCGCCGGACAGGCAAGGGTATTGTTTTGTTTTGTTTTGTTTTGTTTCTTGACCTGTATGCAGCTCTTGAATAAAAGTACAGAGGGCTGTACATTATAAAGAAATCCTGCGATTGGGACTACCTTTATCCTGGGAAGGGTACCCCCCATTTGAGCTGTACCCCACACCGGGTAAAGTCCGAAATTTCATTTCACTTCAGACTTTTGCTAGTGACGCCTGGGTAATGTCAGGATTACCCGGGTAATCCTAGGATTAACCGCACTTCGGGCTTTACAAGTAACATATATATACAGTCAGGTCCAGAAATATTGGGACATCGACACAATTCTAACATCTTTGGCTCTATACACCACCACAATGGAGTTGGAATGAAACAAACACAATGTGCTTTAACTGCAGACTGTCAGCTTTAATTTGAGGGTATGTACATCCAACTCAGGTGAACGGTGTAGGATTTACAGCAGTTTGCAGATGTGCCTCCCATTTGTTAAGGGACCAAAGGTAATGGGACAATTGGCTTCTCAGCTGTTCCATGGCCAGGTGTGTGATATTCCCTCATTACCCCAATTACAATGTGCAGATAAAAGGCCCAGAGTTCATTTCAAGTGTGCTATTTGCATTTGGAATCTGTTGCTGTCAACTCACAAGATGAGATCCAAAGAGCTTTCACTATCAGTGAAGCAAGCCATCATTAGGCTGAAGAAACAAAACAAACCCATCAGAGAAATAGCAAAAACATTAGGCGTGGCCATAACAACTGTTTGGAACATTCTCAAAAAGAAGGAACACACCGGTGAGCTCAGCAACACCAAAAGACCCGGGAGACCACGGAAAACAACTGTGGTGGATGACCGAAGAATTCTTTCCCTGGTGAAGAAAACACCCTTCACAACAGTTGGCCAGATCAAGAACACTCTCCAGGAGGTAGGTGTATGTGTGTCAAAGTCAACAATCAAGAGAAGACTTCACCAGAGTGAATACAGAGGGTTCACCACAAGATGTAAACCATTGGTGAGCCTCAAAAACAGGAAGGCCAGATTAGAGTTTGCCAAACAACACCTAACAAAGCCTTCACAGTTCTGGAACAAGATCCTATGGACAGATGAGAGCAAGATCAACTTGTACCAGAGTGATGGGAAGAGAAGAGTATGGAGAAGGAAAGGAACTGCTCATGATCCTAAGCATACCACCTCATCAGTGAAGCATGGTGGTGGTAGTGTCATGGTGTGGGCATGTATGGCTGCCAATGGAACTGGTTCTCTTGTATTTATTGATGATGTGACTGCTGACAAAAGCAGCAGGATGAATTCTGAAGTGTTTCGGGCAATATTATCTGCTCACATTCAGCCAAATGCTGCACAACTCATTGGACGGGGCTTCACAGTGCAGATGGACAATGACCCAACGCATACTGCAAAAGCAACCAAAGAGTTTTTGAAGGGACAGAAGTGGAATGTTATGCAATGGCCAAGTCAATCACCTGACCTGAATCCCATTGAGCATGCATTTCACTTGCTGAAGACAAAACTGAATGGAAAATGCCCCAAGAACAAGCAGGAACTGAAGACAGAAGCAGTAGAGGCCTGGCAGAGCATCACCAGGGATGAAACCCAGCGTCTGGTGATGTCTATGCATTCAAGACTTCAGGCTGTGATTGACTGCAAAGGATTTGCAACCAAGTATCAAGAAGAGAAAGTTTGATTTATGATTATTATTCTGTCCCATTACCTTTGGTCCCTTAACAAGTGGGAGGCACATCTGCAAACTGCTGTTAGTCCTACACCGTTCACCTGAGTTGGATGTACATATCCTCAAATTAAAGCTGACAGTCTGCAGTTAAAGCACATTGTGTTTTTTTCATTCCAACTCCATTGTGGTGGTGTATAGAGCCAAAGATGTTAGAATTGTGTCGATGTCCCAATATTTCTGGACCTGACTGTATACAGTGTATATATATGTATACATTGGCAAGATAAAGTATGTGAACCCTTTGGGATTACGTGGAGTTTTGCATGAATTGGTCATAAAATGTGCTCTGATCTTCATCTAAGTCACAACAATTTGAAAAACACAGTCTGCTTAAAATAATACAACACAAACATTATATGTTTTCATGGTTTTATTGAACAGAACATGTAAACATTCACAGTGCAGGGTGGAAAAAGTATGTGAACCTTTGGACTTAATAACTGGTTGACCCTCCTTTGGCAGCAATAACCTCAACCAAACGTTTCCTGTAGTTGAAGATCAGACCTGCACAACGATCTGGAGTAATTTTGGACCACTCCTCTTCACAAAACTGTTTCAGTGTAGCAATATTCTTGGGACGTCTGGTGTGAATCGCTCTCTTAAGGTCATGCCACAGCATTTCAATCGGGTTGAGATCAGGACTCTGACTGGGCCACTCCAGAAGGCGTATTTTGTTTTGTTGAAGCCATTCTTTTGTTGAATTACTTGTATGCTTTGGGTCATTGTCCTGTTGCATCACCCATCCTCTGTGGAGCTTCAGTTGGCGGACAGATGGTCTTACGTTTTCCTGCAAAATGTCTTGATAAACTCTGGAATTCATTTTTCCATCAATGACAACAATCCGTCCAGGCCCTGAGGCAGCAAAGCAGCCCCAAACCATGATGCTCCCTCCGCCATGTTTTACAGTGGGGATAAGGTTTTGATGTTGGTGTGCTGTGCCTTTTTTTCTCCACACACAGTGTTGTGTGTTTTTTCCAAACAACTCAATTTTGGTTTCATCTGTCCACAGAATATTTTGCCAGTAGTGCTGTGGAACATCCAGGTGCTCTTTTTCAAACTTCAAACATGCTGCAATATTCTTTTTGGACAGCAATGGCTTCCTCCCTGGTGTCCTCCCATGTACTCCATTCTTGTTTAATGTTTTCCTTATTGTAGATGTGTCTACAAAAATGTTAGCATGTGCCAGAGATTTCTGTTAGTCTTTAGCTGACACTCTAGGATTCTTCTTTACCTCATTAAGCATTCTGCGCTGTGCTCTTGCAGTCATCTTTACAGGACGACCATGCCTAGGGAGAGTAGCAACAGTGCTGAACTTTCTCCATTTGTAGACAGTCTGTCTTACCGTGGACACATGAACATCAAGGCTTTAGGAGATACTTTGTAACCCTTTCCAGCTTCATGCAAGTCAACAATTCTTGATCGTAGGTCTTCTGAGAGCTCTTTTCTGTGAGGCATGGTTCACATCAGGCAGTGCTTCTTGAAACCAGTAAACCCAAAACTGGTGTGTGTTTTGAAAAAAGGGCAGGACAGCTTTCAGCAACACATCCAATAATATCACACTGATTGGACTCAAGGTTGGCTCACTCCTGGCTCCAATTAGCTCTTGGAGAAGTCATTAGGCTAGGGGTTCACATAGTTTTCCCACCCTGCACTGTGAATGTTTACATGTTCTGTTCAATAAAAATATGAAAACATATAATGTTTGTGTTGTATTATTTTAAGCAGACTGTGTTTTTCAAATTGTTGTGACTTAGATGAAGATCAGAGCACATTTTATGACCAATTCATGCAAAACTCCATGTAATCCCATAGGGTTCACATACTTTTTCTTGCCACTGTATATAGGCTGTATTAGATCTGACAACACATAAAATATGATATCCTATCCTGAACATGTTGATGGAAGGCCTTGTCTGTGTCTGACAGTGAATGTAAACACCAGGCAGGCATCCTGTGTTATAACTTGTACCGTGCAGCTGGCAGGAAATCTAGGTTCATTGTCACCGTCACCTTTTCTGCCTATCCCGGGATGCCAAAAATTAAAGGAAAAAAATCCGTTTGCAAAATAAATCCTATATTGATACTAAAAGAAGAAAATAAAATCTCTCCTCTGGCTTCTGAGGACACCACTTTACATAGCAGCGAAACGTACATGGAGCTTTTATTTTAAGCTGTGGACCAATGGGGGACTGCTGTATGATCATTATGGGGTTAATTCATCTATACCCTTAGCATATGAGCTTAATATTATTTTTAGCACAGGCACTTGAATGCTGAGGAATAGGTCTAGGTAGGAATTAGGGAATACTCCGTTCTGCGTTTTTTCTGTTACACTATTCTACCTTGTGGATAATATCGTTGCTTCATAGTACGACCATACGTTAAGGCTAATGTCAGATGAACGCAGTCAGAGCACACTCTGCGTGCGTGCACAACGGACAGACAGGAGATACTGTAGACACCACACGATCCGTTTTTCTTGACGGATGTAGAATAAAAGGGAACTATGGAAAATAAAATATGAAAAATGATAAATATTTGAAAAGGATATGAAAAGCCATTTTGTGCGTCAAGGTGCTGGACGTCGCAAATGCGCTGCGTCTGACATCTCATCACTCATACAGAACGCTACGTGGACGTGGTGCACTCTGCGTCTCCGTCTAGCAGTTTTACGTTTTTGCCTAACTTGCGTCCGTTTGCCACGTGCGTTGTGCGTGCGCAGTTCAGTGCGCACGTACTTCGTGTGTGGGTCTCTATTGCTCATGATTCTATGCTAAGACAGACGTTAAACTGTGCGGCAACACGGACGTGATCACTGCGTTCGTCTGACACGGGCCTAAATCGTGAACCTATGCCGGTTACCCCTCAATTTCATAGTGGGTGTAATAATAACCCCTGGACCCCCCCAGGAGTATTTATTTATCATATTGTGTTGTTTTTTTTTCTTCTTTCACTTTAAATAAAGTATTTAATTAACCCACTGCTTCTTTTCCTTTAATTTTCTTCTTTTTCCGATTTGAGACGCGGCCACCGCAGTGACAGCTCTTCCACCGAGCTCCAGACCACAGCCCCCTGTGTTTCGCAGTCTTTTTCTGCCTTTGTTATTTGGGGTTTTCCCTCAAAAATTATTTGAACCAGCAGATGGCAGAGTTAAACCACTAAAAAGAACATTGCTGGCACTTTAGGTCACTGAAAATAATACTAATTAAATTCATACAATATGGAACAAATAATCTGAGAGTAGGCAGGAATGTCGCTAATAGTCAATCAAGTAGGGCGATGATCCCCTTAATGTCTGTTCAACGCCTTTGATACAGGCGCCATGTTTTCATGGCATCCATGAAAATGATGTCATAGTCTGCACTAATTTCCATATTTCATGATGTCACTCGAAGTGGTATTACAGGAAATCGGATAATCCCTCCGCAGCCTGGGTTGGGCATCAGTTAACATGTTGTCAGATATCAAGTTCATTGATCAGTTGTGGCTATTTAAACTGAAGCCGATCGTCCAATGACTCTCAAAGGTTTTGCATTGAGAGGCATCTGATTGGCCGCGTGCGTGCTGCTAGCCATGCACGCACTGGTTGCTACTTACTGCAGGAGCAGCAATCCAGACAGAAAAGCACCCAAGGGAATGAACAGCATGGGCGAGAACATGTTCTCTTATACACTCCAACCTAAAAGCCGGGATGGGTAGGAAATTATAGGGGTCATTAGAGGTCAATATTACAACCCATACCAGGCAAGTCCATGCGGCACCCACTCTTTCTGACAACGCACATGTACTTTCCCAAGAGCGCAGTGCACGGGACCCACTTCTACACAGTATGGTTTATGAGTAACCCTTAGCCTTACAGGTATCCTTCGGGCAGGGTGATCTGTTCCTTATGTACAAGGCCTGATTTATAATTAGGCAGAGTAGGCATGTGCCTACAAGAGCCAACCACAAGGGGGCGTCTTGCTCCGTAAAAAATAAAAAGTGTAAAAAAATAAAAAGGTACAATTTCCAATCATTTAGACCCCTGTAACTCCAGAGCCCTATAGGCTAGAGGGACATATGAGGTATCACTGGAAAGGCCAGATTATGCTACCAAACATGACTAAGTTTATGTAACAATAAAATAACAAATAAAATTAAAATATTTCTCTTTTTTTTTTAGTTATGCAGCGCTGTTCACTATAGAATTATAAAGTGAACAATCTGATGCAAATAACATTAAAGGGGTTATTCAGAAAGCGCTTTGCACTCCGGTGATTCCATTTCACCGACCCTATGGTGAATTCACTATTCACTGCAGGGTCACTGTAGTGCACTGATGATGGAGTCGCCAAACACCGCTGAACTGCAGAAGAAGATAAAAGGAGCTATCTTATTCTCCTAGTATGTGTTTAAACTGATAGACACATTTTAATGCATTTTTATTAAAAGGATCCTTTAAAAAATAATAAAAAGGTCTGTTACAGAATAAAATAAACGCCTTTTAAAATAATTGGGAAACACAAATTTTGTCAAACAAATTCAAGAAGGTGCTGTAAATAATAAATAAATAAAAAGACTTTTTGCTGAAAATAAAAAGAATTAACCTTCTTTTAAAAATTACAAACAATTATATTTTTTTACATTGAATCCTATGGGAGTCACCTGTTTAAATCTGTCGAACGGAATCACAAAAATCTTGGCATTTCACGGACACTTTGGCGCGGTTCAGCATTCTCTGAATAGATTATCCATTACTTCTCTATGGGACAATTTCGCTGCCGCTGAAGATCTGCGATCTGCGGGGAACTGCATCGTATTTTGCTGTCAATTCGCCTGTATTTGGTGACAACTTAGTGAAGAGACGAACTGCTACGAAATTGCACCATACGTTATTTTACCAGGAAGGATACATTGAGATTTCTCTCCTTTCCATGTCCTGGGTTCAAGAACATTGAATTGTTGCAGTTGTTACAGAAATACAAAGTAATAAAATATAAGATGTTAAAAAACAAAACACAAATATACAGATTAACCCAGAAAATAAATATATTCCCTATGTTACATGTTTACAGGTGCATTCCGTATTGAGGTATGTTAATAGAGATCTCTTAAGTGACTTTAGACTGGGGGAAGATTTCATGGCGTCTGGAAGGTTATTCCGTAATTGTGGTGCTCTGTAGGAAAATGAGGATCGAGTCACTTTCTTTTTGTATTGTGGTATTGCAAGTAAGATGCAGGTCCTGGATCGGAGGTTATAGAATGAGGGAACTGCTGGGGGAAGCAGTCTATTCAGGTAGGGTGGTAGCTTATTGAATACACCCTATAGTAGTGTGTGTATGCGATGTAATACCAGTTTTTTTGGGGTTTTGTCAGTTTTAGCAATGATGGCAAACACCGGCTCTTAGGCTAGGGTCAGACGAACGCAGTGCGAACGTACGTTTACCCGCACTTTATGACGGCCGTGGTAGCAGCAAATGACGTCCAACGCAGGCCCACACACGAAGTACGGCCGCATGAAAGTTCGGCCACGCAACGCAAGCGGCAAATGAACGCATTTTTGCAAGAACATCGAACCGCTAGTACTGACGTACAGAGTGCGCTGCGTCCGCATAGCGGCGTGTGTGCGTGATTAGGACGCTGCTCGTGTCCAGCCTACATAACGTTCAGACACCCAAAGTTTCCTGGTTTGGATCCGTAAAAAATCACGGCCAAAATTGCACATCGTATGACCGCTATCGCGTAGTCCGTGAAAAGGTACGTCCATGTGTTCGGATGCACTTTTCTACGGACGATGCGAAAAATGCATTGGTCTGACCCTAGCCTTAGTCTATAGCCCTTTTAGCCTGAATTTTGGGATTGCCGTATTAGTGATGTGCTGTAATATTTGAAGCATGTCTCAGTCATTATTAATTTCCCTGCCGGTGACTCATAAGCAGCCCAAACAATTACTTGTCAGGGAACGTGCACATCACGCTGTTTGGCAATGCATGAAAAGTACTCTAGATTACATAACACTTAATACCGCAAGAGCAAAACCACATGTAGCACTTCCTGCACGATTTCTGATTTATTTAAAGGGACGCAAAGGAGATTAAATACACTTGAACTCGCTCTCCGGTCACCGAGCAGTCAGTGAGCAAGTCAGCCGTATCCTCCTGCAAGCTTTCCACTGACTCCTGCGCTGAATGCTGCTTGCTTGCTGAATGATTGCAGGATGGATCTCCCTTGAGAGCCATTGGGTTTAAATTATATGTTATGTCAAAATAGGACACATCAATTTTTTTCAGGGCCAGCCAGCTTCTACTCCAGATGTTTTGGAACTACATATCTCACCAGGTTAAGTCAAGGTAATGAGTGGCTGAGTGTGATGGGGGATAATGTAGATCCAAATTAACTGCAGGTGTTATGTTTCAGTTTTTAATAATTAGTCAAGTATTATACGCTGCACACAAGATTGGGGTGCACATCCAACAAATGCAGGTCTCCTTCACTGCCCCAACAATCCACTATATAGACAAAAATAATTAGATGGCACACCCACAGAATGTCATAAAAAACAAATATTTATACAATATAAAAGAATCTCAATTCATAAAATACTATCAAGAGAAACTCATAAAATGAATATACTGTATGTAGATATAGCCACACGTATAAGGCTAATGTCAGATGAACGCAGTCTGAGCGCACTCTGCGTGCGTGCATAACGGACAGACGTACTGACGGAAGATACTGTAGACACCACACGGTCGTTTTTTTTACGGATGTAGAAAAAAAAGGGAAATATGGGAAGCAAAATTAATAAAAATGAAAAGACAGGTACAGCCAGCCAGACCAAAAAAAGGTCTGAGCGTCAACGTGACGGACGTCGCAAATGCGCTGCGTCTGACGTCGCTTCATCACGCACACAGGCCGCTACGCGGATGCGGCGCACGCCGAGGCCTAAATTGCGTCCGTTGTCCCCTGCGTGGTGCGTGTGCACTTCGTGTGTTGGTCTCTATTGATCACAAATCAATGCTATGACGGACGTTAAACTGTGCGGTGACACGGAGGTGATGACTGCGTTTATCTGACGCTAGCCTAATGCAGCAAGGAAAAATATACCATATAGGCCGTACCATAAATGCCACAGCAAATAACAATAAACCTCAATACTCTACTTACTGTATATCCACCAAATCAACAAACAAAAGAACAAACAACAATCAGCAGCTAACATGAAAAGGTGTAACAAGCCACATGGAAGCCTAATGAGGTACCTTACATTTCGGCGATATCACGCCTTCGTCATGGGTTACAAAGGTATACTGGCATGTACTGGCAATAGGGAATACAGGGAGATTCCCGGTGGGCCGATGACTTGTCGAGCCAGTGTGAATGCTGGTTCATCGCGCGTCCCACACTGCCCTTAATGGGTGAGAACTTCCTGACGGTCTGTAAAACCGACCAGTCTGCCGCAGTCTCATATGGGGGTCAATATGCCGGTGAGATCCGCTGCGCATTCACCCCACCTTAAGACATGGTGTGCACTCAAACTCCGTATCGATTCATCGCTTTACCCAATGGCTATGCAGCAACTCCGGTACCTGTACATCGATTGGTTGATCCGGTTGGTTTATATATACTATTTTTGTGCTTGTTTGCATAATTAAAGTGGGCCGTCTGGATGAAGTCTAGGTGAAGAGTTGTGCCCGAATGCAAACCCAAGGTGGATAATTGGAGTGGGGGTCTCTTGCTCCACAGCCCCAGCAGTCACAAATGAATAAAGAAACTCCAGAGTCCACGATAAATTTCAATGGATTTAATCCAACAACAGGAAAAAAGGCAACGTTTCGACCATGACTGGTCTTTGTCAAGCCTAAAACACAATGACAGAACAGGGAATAAATAGCACCACAGACTGGTTAAGCAATCAAACAATCATTGCAACCAGTCCGTGTGTGCCAACCCAACAATTAAAAACAATAGTCTACAATTGGATACATCAATTAACATATTAACTTATGTAATTATATATACAATGCTTATTAACATACAATAATTGGCGATGAATTGTAGAACAATGCCTATAAGAGAAAGAAGTGACTTAGTAATTATAAATGTGAAGGTAGAGGATTACCCCTCTACTACAAAGGGTCTAGGTTGACCCCATAATGAAAATTTACTACCCTGAGAGCCAAAAAGCATGATGTATTCGATCTAGGGGTCTGACTCATAATAGAAGACTAATCCATCCACAAACCCATAAGTTACCTAACCCATGAACACTATTATCTGACACAGATAGGTTACAGATACGGACTGTCATCTAGGGAAGGGAAAAGAACAAATCTATATGTCATAGAGAGGTACTGCCGTAGCGTATTTATAAAAAGGGTGAGAGATCTGATTCTCTATTAAGGCCATGTGGAAAGAGAGTATTAAGATGATGGATCCAATATAATTCTCTCCTTTTAAGTAATTTTTTCTGTCCCCGCCTCTTGTTAACTTAGGCACCTCATCGATTACCTGGTAACGTAACTGTGAGATATCATGTCCACAACGTATAAAATGTTCGGGGACCGGAATTCAATCTTTTTAGTTCTAATGTCTGACCTGTGTTTAATAAAGCGATTTTTAACTTTCTGAGTGGTCTCGCCCACATATATCAACCCACACGGGCATTTCAATAGATACACCACGTATGTAGAATTACAGGTAAAATAACCTTTAATTTTAGACTTCCTCCCAGAGTGTGGATGGACAAAGGAATCACCACGTATAACTGCATTGCAACAAGAGCAACTTAAGCATGGGAAGGTTCCATTCCTGGGTTTACCAAAAAAGGGTGTTCTGCCTGTATCTTGTCCAAACTCTGCTTTAACCAGCGTCTGTCGAAAAGATCTCCCCTTCTTGTATGACATTAGTGGGATGGTCTGAAACTCTGAAATATCAGGGTATGCATCCCTTAAGATGTACCATATTTGCATAAAATATTTTTCACTTGTGAAGTATGGGTTCCATATTTGGATACGAATGGGATCCTACCGCAACTTTGGCGTCTCTGAGGGATTATAGGTTGATTGATTCTGGTACTTTCTCTACTCAGGAGTTGTCTCGGATAGCCTCTGGCTCTGAACCTCTCGATCATCTCCTCAAGCCTCTTGTCCTACTTTCAGGCAAATCAACTACTCTATTGACACGCACGAGTTGACTCCGTGGGAGCGAATTGAGTAGTGTAGGTGGATGCGCACTATCATATCTTAGCAGGGAGTTCTTATCGGTAGGTTTTCTGTAAAGATCTGTCATTAATTTGCCATTCCTTTTGACAACCAGAGTGTCTAAAAAATGATTTGTGTAAGACTACATGACATAGTAAACTTGATGGAGGTGGATCCGTTATTAAGTATACTGAGAAATTCATCTAATGTGTCTCTAGTGCCCTCCCATACAAAAATAATATCGTCTATATAGCGAAACCAATGATGGACGTATTGAAAAAGATCGCATTTATAGACTACATTTTCCTCAAATTCGGACATGAAGATATTGGCATAGGTGGTGCTACATTAGTACCCATGGATGTCCCCCGTATTTGAGTATAAAATACTCGATCAAAAAGAAAAAAGCTGCCACCCAACACCACATCCAACAAGTCCAAAAGAAATTGCAATTGATTATCAGAATAACCCAGATCAGCAAGAGCATGTTTCATAGCATCTATACCCTCAGAATTCTGTATAGACGTATACAAGCTGGTGACGTCAAGACTGACCAAAATACTGTGATCACCCACAGCAAGCCCACGAAATTTGGTCAGAAAATCACCGGTATCCAAAATAAATGATGGGATCCGCTGTAGGTAGGGTCGGGCCACCCTGTCCAAAAAAATGGACAGGGGACTGAAGACCGAATCCACAGCGGATACAATAGGCCTCCCAGGAGGCGCAGTGAGAGACTTGTGGATCTTAGGCAGGACATACAAAACAGGTATTAGAGGATGTTTTTTCACAAGGAATTTCGACAGACCCTTATCAATAATCTGATTCTCAAGGGCATCATGTATCAGGGTGGAAATTCTACTGACAATCGCTGCCGTAGGGTCACCATCCAACTTTTTATACGTCTCGACATCACCAAGCTGACGCTGGATCTCAGCCACATAGTCTCCACTATTCATGATCACCAGAGCACCCCCTTTGTCCGCCGGCTTTATCACGATGGAGGGGTCATCACGTAATTTCTTTAAGATCCCAGAATCAGTGGCGGACATATTGGGGGATGCTCTGGTGAAATGACGCCTAGAATATACTTGGGACATTTCCTCTCTACAATTTTGACATACGTCTCAACAGCATGTTCAACATTCTGAGGCATAAATTTACTTTTCTCTCTCAAACCAAGGTTTTTAGAGTTAAAGGGTGCAAGCGGCAAATCAATTTCAGGTTGACCTGAGAATAAACATTTCAATCGAATCGTACGAAAGAATCGGAAAAGATCGACTTTAACATCGAACGGGTCGATGCGTTCACTCGGACAGTACGATAAGCCCCTCGAAAGAAGCTTAATTTCATCGACCGTTAATGGAATATCCGATAGATTAAAGACTAGCGTCTCTTGTACAGGGACTGATTGTTTCTCATCGGAGGTTTTTTCGTAACACTCTTCTGAGCTTGCTCCTGTACGTTCCCTCCGGGCGATTGTCGCCCTTGGCGCTGATCTAAAAAAGACGCTTGGTCGTTCGATCGTTACACCAAGGTCTTCGGATGTATCGGTACCTGTCCCAGACATAGAGTCCTCTGTAAAACGAATAGATTTTTTCGTATATTTACGACCAGTCCTCTTCGCATCGTAGTTGGTGTCCTGGAATAACCTTTTTGCCAGGAATAAACATGACCCTGTACATAGTCATCCAAATCACGTTGGAACTTCCGTCTTTTCCTTGCTTCCACTTCCTTCCGGAAGTGGTCCAGTTGCGGTGCCATCGTGGAACGTAACGCCATGAGTTCCAATTCGGAATTATTATCTCGAAACGATTTTTCCAAGTTTTCGATAGATTCCTGGCATTGTGCAATTTCCTTCGATAGAAAGTCGATCGTAAGTAGCATAACATCCATCGAACATTTGTTCAGAATTTTTTCGAATTTCTCCACATAATCGGGGTTATCTTTATAGAAGATCGGCTGGAGCCCCACTCTTAAACCACGTGGTATTCGTAATGCACGATAATATTCAGCCAAAGTAATTGAATGGAGTTGACATCCGATCAATTTACGATTCGATTTTAAAAGATCTTTTTTCCCACAGTCATGGATAGAGGTACTCAGAAAAGTGTTGTCCTTACCGGCCTGGGCCAGAATCCTCATAGCTTCAGTCTCATCATAGGCAAAGGTACATGGTGTTGGAGTCGATTCCATAATGGGAAGGGGTTGCATTCAAGTATCGAAGCAAGCAAGGATATACGTGAAGAGTTGTGCCCGAATGCAAACCCAAGGTGGATAATTGGAGTGGGGGTCTCTTGCTCCACAGCCCCAGCAGTCACAAATGAATAAAGAAACTCCAGAGTCCACGATAAATTTCAATGGATTATTGAAATTTATCGTGGACTCTGGAGTTTCTTTATTCATTTGTGACTGCTGGGGCTGTGGAGCAAGAGACCCCCACTCCAATTATCCACCTTGGGTTTGCATTCGGGCACAACTCTTCACGTATATCCTTGCTTGCTTCGATACTTGAATGCAACCCCTTCCCATTATGGAATCGACTCCAACACCATGTACCTTTGCCTATGATGAGACTGAAGCTATGAGGATTCTGGCCCAGGCCGGTAAGGACAACACTTTTCTGAGTACCTCTATCCATGACTGTGGGAAAAAAGATCTTTTAAAATCGAATCGTAAATTGATCGGATGTCAACTCCATTCAATTACTTTGGCTGAATATTATCGTGCATTACGAATACCACGTGGCTTAAGAGTGGGGCTCCAGCCGATCTTCTATAAAGATAACCCCGATTATGTGGAGAAATTCGAAAAAATTCTGAACAAATGTTCGATGGATGTTATGCTACTTACGATCGACTTTCTATCGAAGGAAATTGCACAATGCCAGGAATCTATCGAAAACTTGGAAAAATCGTTTCGAGATAATAATTCCGAATTGGAACTCATGGCGTTACGTTCCACGATGGCACCGCAACTGGACCACTTCCGGAAGGAAGTGGAAGCAAGGAAAAGACGGAAGTTCCAACGTGATTTGGATGACTATGTACAGGGTCATGTTTATTCCTGGCAAAAAGGTTATTCCAGGACACCAACTACGATGCGAAGAGGACCTGGTCGTAAATATACGAAAAAATCTATTCGTTTTACAGAGGACTCTATGTCTGGGACAGGTACCGATACATCCGAAGACCTTGGTGTAATCCGATCGAACGACCAAGCGTCTTTTTTAGATCAGCGCCAAGGGCGACAATCGCCCGGAGGGAACGTACAGGAGCAAGCTCAGAAGAGTGTTACGAAAAAACCTCCGATGAGAAACAATCAGTCCCTGTACAAGAGACGCTAGTCTTTAATCTATCGGATATTCCATTAACGGTCGATGAAATTAAGCTTCTTTCGAGGGGCTTATCGTACTGTCCGAGTGAACGCATCGACCCGTTCGATGTTAAAGTCGATCTTTTCCGATTCTTTCGTACGATTCGATTGAAATGTTTATTCTCAGGTCAACCTGAAATTGATTTGCCGCTTGCACCCTTTAACTCTAAAAACCTTGGTTTGAGAGAGAAAAGTAAATTTATGCCTCAGAATGTTGAACATGCTGTTGAGACGTATGTCAAAATTGTAGAGAGGGAAATGTCCCAAGTATATTCTAGGCGTCATTTCACCAGAGCATCCCCCAATATGTCCGCCACTGATTCTGGGATCTTAAAGAAATTACGTGATGACCCCTCCATCGTGATAAAGCCGGCGGACAAAGGGGGTGCTCTGGTGATCATGAATAGTGGAGACTATGTGGCTGAGATCCAGCGTCAGCTTGGTGATGTCGAGACGTATAAAAAGTTGGATGGTGACCCTACGGCAGCGATTGTCAGTAGAATTTCCACCCTGATACATGATGCCCTTGAGAATCAGATTATTGATAAGGGTCTGTCGAAATTCCTTGTGAAAAAACATCCTCTAATACCTGTTTTGTATGTCCTGCCTAAGATCCACAAGTCTCTCACTGCGCCTCCTGGGAGGCCTATTGTATCCGCTGTGGATTCGGTCTCAGTCCCCTGTCCATTTTTTTGGACAGGGTGGCCCGACCCTACCTACAGCGGATCCCATCATTTATTTTGGATACCGGTGATTTTCTGACCAAATTTCGTGGGCTTGCTGTGGGTGATCACAGTATTTTGGTCAGTCTTGACGTCACCAGCTTGTATACGTCTATACAGAATTCTGAGGGTATAGATGCTATGAAACATGCTCTTGCTGATCTGGGTTATTCTGATAATCAATTGCAATTTCTTTTGGACTTGTTGGATGTGGTGTTGGGTGGCAGCTTTTTTCTTTTTGATCGAGTATTTTATACTCAAATACGGGGGACATCCATGGGTACTAATGTAGCACCCACCTATGCCAATATCTTCATGTCCGAATTTGAGGAAAATGTAGTCTATAAATGCGATCTTTTTCAATACGTCCATCATTGGTTTCGCTATATAGACGATATTATTTTTGTATGGGAGGGCACTAGAGACACATTAGATGAATTTCTCAGTATACTTAATAACGGATCCACCTCCATCAAGTTTACTATGTCATGTAGTCTTACACAAATCAATTTTTTAGACACTCTGGTTGTCAAAAGGAATGGCAAATTAATGACAGATCTTTACAGAAAACCTACCGATAAGAACTCCCTGCTAAGATATGATAGTGCGCATCCACCTACACTACTCAATTCGCTCCCACGGAGTCAACTCGTGCGTGTCAATAGAGTAGTTGATTTGCCTGAAAGTAGGGACAAGAGGCTTGAGGAGATGATCGAGAGGTTCAGAGCCAGAGGCTATCCGAGACAACTCCTGAGTAGAGAAAGTACCAGAATCAATCAACCTATAATCCCTCAGAGACGCCAAAGTTGCGGTAGGATCCCATTCGTATCCAAATATGGAACCCATACTTCACAAGTGAAAAATATTTTATGCAAATATTGGTACATCTTAAGGATGCATACCCTGATATTTCAGAGTTTCAGACCATCCCACTAATGTCATACAAGAAGGGGAGATCTTTTCGACAGACGCTGGTTAAAGCAGAGTTTGGACAAGATACAGGCAGAACACCCTTTTTTGGTAAACCCAGGAATGGAACCTTCCCATGCTTAAGTTGCTCTTGTTGCAATGCAGTTATACGTGGTGATTCCTTTGTCCATCCACACTCTGGGAGGAAGTCTAAAATTAAAGGTTATTTTACCTGTAATTCTACATACGTGGTGTATCTATTGAAATGCCCGTGTGGGTTGATATATGTGGGCGAGACCACTCAGAAAGTTAAAAATCGCTTTATTAAACACAGGTCAGACATTAGAACTAAAAAGATTGAATTCCCGGTCCCCGAACATTTTATACGTTGTGGACATGATATCTCACAGTTACGTTACCAGGTAATCGATGAGGTGCCTAAGTTAACAAGAGGCGGGGACAGAGAAAAATTACTTAAAAGGAGAGAATTATATTGGATCCATCATCTTAATACTCTCTTTCCACATGGCCTTAATAGAGAATCAGATCTCTCACCCTTTTTATAAATACGCTACGGCAGTACCTCTCTATGACATATAGATTTGTTCTTTTCCCTTCCCTAGATGACAGTCCGTATCTGTAACCTATCTGTGTCAGATAATAGTGTTCATGGGTTAGGTAACTTATGGGTTTGTGGATGGATTAGTCTTCTATTATGAGTCAGACCCCTAGATCGAATACATCATGCTTTTTGGCTCTCAGGGTAGTAAATTTTCATTATGGGGTCAACCTAGACCCTTTGTAGTAGAGGGGTAATCCTCTACCTTCACATTTATAATTACTAAGTCACTTCTTTCTCTTATAGGCATTGTTCTACAATTCATCGCCAATTATTGTATGTTAATAAGCATTGTATATATAATTACATAAGTTAATATGTTAATGATGTATCCAATTGTAGACTATTGTTTTTAATTGTTGGGTTGGCACACACGGACTGGTTGCAATGATTGTTTGATTGCTTAACCAGTCTGTGGTGCTATTTATTCCCTGTTCTGTCATTGTGTTTTAGGCTTGACAAAGACCAGTCATGGTCGAAACGTTGCCTTTTTTCCTGTTGTTGGATTAAATCCATTGAAATTTATCGTGGACTCTGGAGTTTCTTTATTCATTTGTGGATGAAGTCTAGGGCTGAATTTTTTTGTCCTAGTCCAGCCCTGTACTCGCAGTATAGATGTGGATCCACATAAATGAGATCTATACTGTGAGTACCTCTGTAACCCTTGACAAAGGCATGATATCGCCGAAACAAAGGGTGCCTCCTTGGACTCCCTTGTGGTTTGTTACACCTTTTCATGTTAGCTGCTGCTGTTTTGTTCTTTTGTTTGTTGACTTGGTGGATATATGTTGAGTCTTGAGGATTTATTGATATTTGCTGTGGCATTTATGGTATATTTTTCTTTGCTGCATTTTACTTGTGGATACATAATACATATATTCATTTTGTGAGTTTCTCTTGACAGTATGTTATGGATTGAGATAATTTTTTTATATTGAATAAAGATTTATTATGATATTCCGCGGATGTTTCAGTTTTTAGCCGCGCGCAGGGGATACAATAACACAAATGTGGGCAAACTAACAGGATTATTCAAAGAGAATCGAAAAGTCACCACACGTTCGGTGACTTTTCGTTCTCTTCAATTCGGTGCGATTTGGCGATCCCATTTCGGCGACCCTGCGGTGTATTCAGCAAACACCACAGGGCCGTCGTAGTGCAGGGAAAAGCCGCCGCAAACCTGCCGAACACTCACCGCAAAACCCGGCGAACGCACACCGAAACCCGCAAAAACATCTGGATTAACCCCGCCGAACACGCCAGAGAAACCCGAGCAGGAGCTGATCAGAGAGCAGAGCAGCCGCCGGATAAAGCTGACACCGGATGGAGTGAACAAAAAAACAGTACGCTTGAATGTTTGAAAAGTGAAACACTATTTGCAAAGAAACTACTGAGCGAAAATGTCTGAAATTTACATATGAGATCCAGGGAATGGCAATAAAAAGGGCTATTACAGAAAAAAATGATAAAAAAAAATGAATTTTCTTTGCAAAACAATTCCGAGAAATGCCTAAAAGATCCTAAAAAATTTATAAATAGAATTTTTACTGCAGAATATTATAATGAACGGTTTATTATATATTGAATTAAAACGGGAATATTTTTAATATTGAAGCCTATGGGATTCGCCTGAATAAATCTGCCGCATGAAACCACCAAACAGCATTTCGAGAACCTTTCACTGCTGGTTTTTGTTCTCTGAATAGCCGAAGCATTGCTTCTCTATGGGGATTTCACTGCCCTCGAACAGGCACCGTATGTGCAGGCAATTCGCCAGGATTTGGCAAAATGCCTGTTCTCCGGATAGCCGAATGGCCAGGAAAGGTAACCGTACGCTGAATTTCACTGTTCGGTTACCTTTCGCCAGGAATTCGGATCTCTTTGAATAACCCTGATAGTATCAATATGAGACCAATAGGTAAACTGTTGGCAAGATGGCAGCGCTTACATGATAGTGTATGTGACTGCGTTTGTGCTTGTATGTCTCACACGGAGATGCCCGTGGCACAAATACAGGGAAAAAAATTACTCAGCTATTTCCCTCTGTAATTCATGAGAAACAGGAAACCAGAGGAAATATTCTTAGGACATTCTATATACAATTATTTATAAAGCGCCATCATATTCTGCAGCGATGTACAAACTTGGCTAAATGAACAATAAAATAAAAACACTTGCATAGTACGCTTCATCTTAAGTTTGAGAAAACCACAAAGGCTGACAAGCAGACAGACAGACAGACAGATAGCATTGAGCTGTGCTTTATTATTCACTCCGCTGCGAGCTCCGAGCTGTATCGCAACAACAGGATTTCCTCGCTTGTGAAATTGCCTTTGCGATGAGTGGGCGTGGGCGAGCCGGGAAATTCCATGCAGCTATTGTCAGTAATGCCGTCTAGCTCACAGCAAGCAGGAGAAAATTATCAGTCGGATCTTATCGTACGTGCTCACCTGTGTGCGCCATGGCAGCGCCCGACCCATCCATCCCATGCACGCGGTCCCTGTTTGAAGTGCCGCCGTCCACCATGGAGAAATTCTGCAAGCTGATGGACTGCAGCGACGGAGACTTAGGATGGAGAGGGTTAGGTGAGCACAAACCGAATGCTTTAATTGCGATTATGATTATTTATAAAGCTCCAACGTGTTCCGTAGCGCTGTACAATGGGTAGGACAAAAGAAACATAAAATTAACAACATGTTACACCTTGAGAACGATAGGAAAAGAGGACCATGCTGAGGATAGCTAACAAACCTGCAAGCTTAGAAAGAGATACATGTTGCAGAGACTGACGCAGACACTGACCCTGACTTACCTCACATGACACTCAATCAAAATGAACTTACCGGTATATACATTACCTTCACTTTGGTTATTGTTACTACAGCTGTAGATTATATGTAATAGTGTGACATATATATAGATATATATACCTGCATACGAATGTGTAATGTGACATATACACTTCGGGCTAAATTACAATCTTCACGCAAAAACCCTCACATAAAGCGTGAATTTTTGCACCAAGCGTTAGACTTTTGCTGCGCAAATCACCCCTGGAATTATCCTCGCGCCTCTTTTTACCCGTCGATTAATAACAGGTGTAAACAGGACGCACCCAAATGCTCGCGCAGTACCGTCGCGCAAAAATCAGTGTGTGCACTGTTTTTTTCTCGCGATTCAGCCAATCAGAATTAAGAACCACAATTATCTCACGTTAAGAAATTGCACCTGCCACAGTCAATCTGAGCATATATGCTGCAGCAATAATAAATGCACACACAACCTCTCCATTTTATTGTTTGGGTATGAGTAGAATGTGTAACTATACCGTGCTGCATTTTTTTTTTTGGGCTGGTGTATTTGGGTTCGGCAGGTTGTTCAGATTTGCCATTAACACCAGCTTTAAGGCTGGGGTCAGACGAGCGCAGTTATCACGTCCGTGTTGCCGCACATTTGTACGTCCGTGGCAGCATAGCATTCTGACCAATGGAGCCCCACACACGAAGTACGTCCGCACAGAAGTGGGGATGCATGGCGGACGCGGCAAACGGACGCAGGTTAGGCAAGAACGTAATACTGCTAGAACGGACGTGCGGAGTGCGCCACGTCTGCAACGTCCATGGAGCTTTGTGTGTGAGTGAAGGAACGTGGTCAGATGGACTGCATTTATACGTCCAGCATTTTTGACGGACAAAATGTTTTTTCATTTTAATTTATTCTCCCTCAACATCTGTCAAATAATACGTCAGTGAAAAAACGGACTGTGTGTGCAGCCACTACTGTGTCTTCCGTACTAACGTACGTCCGTACTGCACAGACGCACAGTCTGTAGAAATCACGTTCGTCTGACCCTAGCCTTAGGAGTTGCTAAAATTATGCACGCAAAGGCTATCAGGGTTATTCAGAGAGCGGGGAAAAGCAGGAGAATGAAAAATTCTAGGTCAAAATAGCCAAACCAGAAAAATTCTACCTTTCATCTCACTTTCCAAATCGGCTATTTTGACCTAGAATTTTTCCTTCTCCAGTCATTCTCCTGCTTTTCATGCTCTCTGAATAACCCTGTATGCATTAAATCCTGCGCATAGATTGTAATACCATCCGCGTACCAGCACACATTCGCATTTGCGCTCACAATGTTTTAGTATAGGACGCGCGTAGCACAGTAAGCTCGCGCAGGGTTTGCGCAGGTTCACCCGCGGTAGACTATTGTTGCACTGACAATGTAATACGGGATTCGGTGCAAAGGGTTTTACCCCTCGCGTTAGGCTAAGGTCAGACGAAAGCAGTTTTAACGTGCGTTTAGCCGCACGAAATCACGGCCGTGCTAGCAGCAAATGACGTCCAATGCCGGGGAACATACGACGAACGGCCGCACGAAGGTTCGTCCGCACAACGCAAGTGGCAAACGAACGCATTTTTTCGAGAACGTCAAACCGCTACTACTGACGTACAGAGTGCGCTGCGGCCGCATAGCGGCGTGTTTGCGTGATTGGGAGACGTCAGACGCTGCACACGTCCGGCCAACATAACGTCCAGACGCAGAAAGGGTTTTATTGATGATCCGTACAAAATCACGCACGAAAATGCGCATCGTATGACCGCTATCGCGTATTCCGTGACAAAATACGTCCATTCGTTCAAACGCACTTTTTCACGGACAACGTGAAAAATGCGTTCGTCTGACCCTAGCCTTAATGTTTTTTGCACCGGCGCAAACGTTTGCGTGAAGATTGTAATTTAGCCTTTATTGTGCTCTTATTCAGATCAAAGTGACACTGTACTCGTGCTGACCACTTCCGTGGTTTTAAAGTGGTCAGGATGTGCGCTGAGTTTGTTCTCTCCCTGTAACCCCCAGTAATGTGAAAACAATGGGTAAAATAAGTACAGGTCTATTCAATAAAGGTGAAACTCAGGAGAAGTGAAAATTCTAGGTCAAAATAGCCAAACCAGAAAAATTCTCCCATTTATCTCACTTTCCAAATCGGCTATTTGGTCTAGAATGTTCTCTTCTGCCAATTCTACTGGGTTTTATCTTTATTGAATAGACCTGTTAGATTGTAAGCTTATCTGCGCAGGGCATCCTATAACACTCGTCTCTTTTTTTTAAAAAGTTTTTTAGTAATATTGTTAGTTTACTTCCCCAGTTTATATATTGTAAAGCGCCACGGAAACTGTTGGTGCTTTATAAATTATGGTAATAATAATAGGAAGGGTTACAGACAGGGGTCAAGTCGTAAACAAATAAGTGTGGGAACTCACCAACATTTCTGTCCATTCTGGTCTTAAAGATTACTGAGAGGCGCAGCAGCTGCAGCGCTTCTTTATGCATGAAAATGCCATTCCTCTGGCAAATACTGAGAAATTGTCATTCCCATGACATCCCAATGTACTTACATCCAGTAAAACCCTTAAATATAGACAGTTTTATAAAACTGTGTCTATATAGAAAGGTGTTGCAGCTTCCCAGTATATCAGCCAAAGGGAACTAAGTTCCTCCTGCTAATAGTGAGGGAACTGCAGTTCCTGCAGGACTTGACGCCTGGTTACAGATAAATGCAAATACAGTATATTTGGACATGTAAAAGAAATAGAGAATCCTGTCCCTCAGTGTGTTTGATGCACTTTTAGGCTAGGGTCAGACGAATGCATTTTTCGCGTCGTCCGTGAAAAAGTGCGTTCGAACGAATGGACGTATTTTTTCACGGAATACGCGATAGCGGTCATACGATGCGCATTTTCGTCCGTGACTTTGTACGGATTATCAATAAAACACTTTTTGTGTCTGGACGTTATGTTGGCCGGACATTAGCAGCATCTGACGTCTCCTAATCACGTACACACGCCGCTAGCCGACGCAGCGCACACTGTACGTCCGTACTAGCGGTTTGACGTTCTCAAAAAAATGCGTTTGTTTGCCGCTTGCGTTGCGCGGCCGCACTTTTGTGCGGCCGTACTCCGTATATTGCCTGTCATTGCCCGTCATTTGCTGCTACTACGGCTGTGATAAAGTGTGGTTGCACGTGCGTTCGCACTGCATTCGTCTGACCCTAGCCTTAGAAGGCACACTATGCAGAACAGACTGAGCTTACAATCAAACCTTTTTCCGAAGCATCATTTTTTTTATTTAAGAGTATCCTCCGTAAGGCGACTTTCATTAACTAATGACTGTTTTAATCACAAAAGCTGTGAAGCATTGACAGGCATTGGGAAATTTTAGACGAGGGGTCTCAAACTCTGCCCCCCAGATGTATCTGAACTACTACTCCCATGATCCTCTGACAATCTATTGCACTCAAAGAATTCTGAGAATCACGGGCTATCAACATCTGGATGGCTGGAGTTTGAGATCTCTGCTTTAGACCCGTGTCAGACGACCGCAGTGATCACGTCTGTGTCGCTGCACAGTTTAATGTCCGTCGTAGCATAGAATCATGATCAATAGAGACCCACACACGAAGTACGTCTGCACCGAACTGCGCACGCACAACGCACGTGGCACCGGACGCAATTTAGGAGAGAATGTAAAACCGCTAGAACGGACGTGCAGAGTGCACCACGTCCGCGTAGCGTTGAGTGTGTGTGATGGAACGAAGTCAGACGCAGCGCATTTGCGACATCCAGCACCTTGACGCACAAAATGCCTTTTCATATCATGTATCAATTTTTTATCATTTTTCATATTAATTTTATTTCCCATAGTTCCCTTTTTTTTATATGTCCGTCAAGAAAAACGGATCGTGTGGTGTCTACAGTATCTTCCGTCAGTACGTTCATCCGTTGTGCACGGACGCAGAGTGCGCTCAGAATGCGCACGTCTGACATTAGCCTTAGACAAAATAACCAGACTGTCGGGGAACCAGCAAGAGATGGAGTTGTTGTTTATTTTATTGTATTTTGTTAAACTGCGATTATTTAAGTTACAAAAAAAACCCATGATTTTATGTGTTTTACCTTCTTTCTGTATTTTGCGGCCAGGTCATAGTTTCTGTTGGTCCCACATTTTCTTTTTGACCCAAAAAGGATCAATCTGAGGCTAAAAATGTTGATGTGTCACTATTTTCTATCCAGGTTGTGTTCAACAAAGTGAAAAGTGACCTGGTATGTGGGCAGTAGGGTCTTAACAGCCATAGTTGAGTATAGTCTTGGGGTTTATTCACTATTTAGTACATTATCTGCAGTTTCCCTCACCCCGGTTCACCTTTTACTAAATCACGCCCTATAAAGTAATTCTGTGGATATGGAGTATTTGGTAGTAACGTGGATTGCGTGTGTATCATAAAAAAAATCTGTGTTTGGGACAGACTCCATGTTCGTAAAATAAAAAAAAAGGATTCCTGTGTTCACTCTGAAATAAACCACCGTTTTGTTCCCTTGTCGGTCGTTTTTCAAGGTGTTCCAGTGGCACACTTTTTATATTGCATTTCGGTGACCCTGAGAGAGAATGACACGTGGAAAGTTGTGTTTCTTATCTTTAAACCATACAACAGAAAGCCATAAAATTGTCAGAGATATGTGCGTATCATAGATGTCACAGCGGTTTCTTTCATTTATAAACATTAGCCTGGCACAGATTTTGTTTCACGTTCACGCCCTGGCCTCCCCGAAACCTGTGGAATCTATGATGTAATACAGAAGGACTCACAGAGTTTGAAGAGAAAGATTTATGACACAATTGCTCAACCTTGGCCCTCCAGATGTATTGGAATTACATGATGCACAGCCACTTATTAGGTCAACAGAGCCTTAAGAGAAATGTTGTTCCAAAATACCACAAGGGCCAATGTTGAGCACCCCCGCTTTAAGACATTCTCGCTGAGCCGTCCTTAACTTGCTTGGCGTCATGTAATAAATTAATTGAAATACAAAAATAGATAATGAGTCTTCGCTCATGCACACAGGTCCAGGAATTTTCTTGTATCTCTGGTGTCCTAAAATCTAGAAAATGGGACATACATTGCGCAGTATGTCCTGTACTTAAAGACACACACACACTCTGATTGTCATCACACTCACTTTTAAATGAGCCATAAAGAGCCGGCTCTTTTTGGCTCATAGAAAAGTGATTGTGATGTGGATCATTCTGTGTGTGTGTCTTTAAGTAAAGGATTTTCTGTGCAATGAATGTCCCATTTTCTAGATTTTAGGACACCCGAGATACAAAAAAAATTCTGGACCTGTGTGTATGTGTGAGAAGTAACTCATTATCTATTTTTGTATTGCTACTTTGTGTATTCATCAGGAGTGAGTATACAAGGGACCTTGTTGCATATTGACTTACTACCATCTATTTATTTTTTGATCTGCGCCTTATCCACTCCTTGTTTTATTGTAAACTAATTGAAATAGCTGTCATTAAGATGAATTAAATTGATGAAATTGACTAAAAAAATGTAAAAAGAAAATACGAATCACCTGACAAGCCTCTCAAGTGACAGCATTCTTTTTTTCCTTTCCTTTTAGCTGAACACCTCTCCCCCGACTGGATGGAATTCCGGAAGGTCGAGAAATATGCAGAACAAGGGAAGAGCAGGACGAGGGAACTGCTGTGGAGCTGGGCGCAGAAAAATAAAACCGTGGGGGACCTGTTGGTGGTCCTTCACCTAATGGGAAATGACAGAGCAATTGACTTATTCAGCAGCCAAGGTATGGTGGACGTTGGGCTGAATTGAATGGTTATTTGTTCTTAATGGAAAATGTATTCCTTGCTTTATTTGTTTATCATAAAGTGAACCTTGAACAGCCAAGTTAAATTTTCCTGGTGATGTTCCATCTAGATCCAGTGGCCGTTCCGGGTGGGCGTGACAATATAGAGGGGCAATGTGGCACAACACTATGGAGTGGCAGTGAGGGACATGGGGCATTACAAAGGGGCAGTGAGGGACATGGGGCATTACAAAGGGGCAGTGAGGGACATGGGGCATTACAAAGGGGCAGTGAGGCACATGGGACATTACAAAGGGGCAGTGAGGCACATGGGACATTACAGATTGGCAGTGAGGCATATGGGACTTTAAAGAGGGGCAGTGCGGCATATGGGACATATACAGGGTTATTCAGAGAGAGGTGAAAACCTTGATAATTGCAAGGAGAATGAACAATCTAGACCAAATAGCCAATTTGGAAAGTGACATAAATGGGAGAATTTTTCTGGCTTGACTATTTTGACCTAGAATTTTCAATTCTCCAGTCATTCTCAAGGTTTTCACCTCTTTCTGAATAGCCCTGATAGTGTAACAGTGAGGCACATGGGACATCGTAGAGGGGCACATGATGTGGGGTAGATCAGGGATCTCAAACTCTGGCCCATCAGATGTTTCTGAACTACAACTCCCATGAGTCTCTGGTCATTGACTGCATTCAAAGAATTCTGGTTATTGTAGGCAATAAACATCTGGGGGGCAGAGTTTGAGATCCCTGGGGTATATAGTGAGGCTGACAAACACCATCCTGCATTCACATACACTCATCTACCAACAGAGTCTTAATATCTACTGGTTAACTTCTGGATTTGTCGCATAAGGAGAGGGACCTCCTATTTGAAGTTTGTCAGAGGCCTCGCTTATTTAGGAATGCTTCTGCTGGAAATAATGCAATAACATGAGAGAAACATTCTTTCTTTTATTGTTTTTGTGTTTATATTTTTATGTTTCAGGTTCTGGCCCGCTCTGTGTACGAGGAACAGATCACATGTTCACTGGAGTGAAAGAAAACAAATCTGAGGTATTCGGTACGCTCTTCCTTCACGCCCGTTCACCAGGCGTTCATGAAATGTTTGTTTTACCTTTCATTTTTTAGTTTTTCTTGGGCACAGAAGTAATTGCTTATTGCCTTTTATAGAATTCATCATTTGGACATTTTCTTTTGTGGTGAAATTTACTGTTTGCTCAGGGGGCACTTTAACTTTAAAGAAACCCTTTCCTTCTCTATTTTCATTTCTTCCCCCCCCCCAACACTGGCTATTCATTTAATTCTTGGGGAGCTTTGGCACTTTAAATTAACCCCTTCCTTCTCTCGGTCAGTGATATTAGTGCTTTTTACAATACATATGCAAAGTAAGCTGCTAAACATTAGTAATTGTGTATCTTCTTGTCTCCCCCCCCCCCTCCTGCAGACCTATGGAGTCCTCCCTACCTTGGAATTTATCCCTAGGGGTACTACTAATCCTCCTCAGAAAGGTGAGGTGTGTATTAAAGTGATGCCTTAGTCATACCTGGGGTGTGATCACCCAATAAGTGTTGATGCAATGTTTCACTTTGCAGAGTTGTGTGTAATTGTTTTAGTTAAGTACTGGTGACACAATGGAAAAACTCCCAAACCACTGGTAACACAAGAAAATACAAAAAGAAAGAGTTACATACGTTTTGAATTCAGCTGCCTTCCTCAAGAAACAAAACGGAAGAACAAATTTAAAAAAGACAGAAAAAAAATTAATTTCCATTTAAAATGACTCAGTAATTTGTTCAAAACAAAGGACAAAATTCTATGGGACACCATAAAGTGTAAGTGATTTGAACACACGTTACAAAATTAAAGCGATCATACAGATTTGAAGTTTAGGGGTTTCTATATTGTTTGAAAAAAACAAGCAATTTGGTAATTCTATTTACTTGTGGAAACATCATGGTTACATTGTGCGAACCACAGAAACATCTGTATTTTATGTATAAAGTACTTTACCAGGAAGGATACATTGAGATTCCTCTCGTTTTCAAGGATGTTCCGGGATCAAGAACATTGTAATTCTGTAACGACTATAAAAAATTCAAAGTAATAAAATGCAAGATATTAAAAACAAAACAAATATACAGATTAACACAAAAATAAATATGCAGGAAATATAGTCACTATGTTTACATGTGTTTACATGTGTTTACATGTTTACAGGTGCATTCTGTATCGAGGTATGTTAATAGAGATCTCTTAAGTGACTTTAGACTGGGGAAGATTTGATGGTGTCTGGGAGGTTATTCCATAATTGTGGTGCTCTGTAGGAAAATGAGGATCGAGACACTTTCTTTTTGTATTGTGGTATTGCAAGTAAGGTGCTGGTCCTGGATCGGAGGTTATAGGATGAGGGAACTGCTGGGGGAAGCAGCCTATTCAGGTAGGGTGGCAGCTTCCCAGAAAAGCTCTTAACCTCCCTGGCGGTATTCCCGAGTGTGACTCGGGGTTAAATTTCGCTACCGCGAACGGTAACCCCAAGCCACACTCGGGCTGGATGTTTACTCACCTCCTCCTGGCTCCCTCGCTGTCCCCCGCAGTGTGATCGCGGCAAGCTGCTTCCTGGAAGGCTCCCTGCGAGTCACACGATACAGGGGGGCGGGACCAGCATAAAATAAATCTTTTTTACAGTTTACATTTTGGATTATACAGTGTAATGTTTATGAACGGCCACTAGGTGACAGTACAGGATAAGAAATAGACCATACATCGCCTCACCCTTGTTTGCAGACAGATTTCAGTGTTTTTTGTTGTACTTTATTGAATATCATTTATTTGCATTATTTTGGATAATTATTTTTGGGATAATAAATTATTATGTCGTGTTTCAAACTTTATCGGACTCAGTGTATTTACTATTTATTTTTTATTTATTAATTTATTTATAAAGGATTTTACCAGTAAGGACTCTTGATTGCACGGATTTCAGTGCGTGATTCCTAATTATTACAGGCTAACTATGTACAAAAACACGTTTCCTTTAAAAAAAAATTGAGACGCTTTTAGACACAAAATTTTGAAAAAAATAGGCCGCCAGGGAGGTTAAACACCAGGTTGGAAAGGTGAAGGGTGCGTCTAGATTCCAGCGACGGCCAGTTTAGCTCTTTTAACATGTCACAATGGTGGATCATGTAGTTACATTGTAGCACAAAGCAGCAGAATGAGTTGTATTTTAATTACTTCCAAAATATAATTGTATGTCACATATTAAATAACATATAAGAGGATTTCTGGTAACATTATACGGGTTTTATTCCTTTCCTATTAGAGAAAAGAACGTTACCAGCAGTCTGCATAAAAGAAATTAAAGACGTGACAAACGACTTCCACCAGGACTTCCTCATCGGAGAAGGACAATTTTTTGACACTTACAAAGCAGATATTCAAAAACAGATGTGTGTTGTGAAATTACTTAAAAAGGTAAAAGCTGTATACTGTATATAATTTTAATTTTAAGGATTTTTTTATGACTAGATTTAAATAAAATGAAATGAATGTAGTATTATTAGGTTGAAGTTTCAGTCATAAAATCCAGAAGTTACTTGGTTGTTTGTATCGAGGTAACCAGGGAACCGTCAATGACAAATAATGTTGAATTTGAGCTATTATGTAATATATTATATATTTTTATATACTTTAATATATTTTTATTTACAATATTCTTTATTTTTCTGAGCAGGAACAGCATTTAGCAGATCTGAAACTTTGTAAATTATTTCTTTCTAAGTGGAAAGACTTGCCGAGGTGAGTGATTTTTTTTTTCAAGAATTTTAAGAATTACAGTAAAAGAGTAACAAATAATGTGGTCTTATTTTTAATCCCTGCACATTCTCTTTTTACTGAAATTGACATTAACTCCTGGAGAAGTATTGTTATAAGCCATTGTCTGGGGAAGTTATGGCAGCTGCTGGTGTTCACATTACAGTAAACCAATTCCCAGCAATAGATGAAGGGCAGAAATGACACTGATTTACAAATGATTATAGGAATTTCAGTCCGCACCTTTGTGGGGGACCTGAGAAGTCATGTCATTGGCTGGAAGGGATTTATGGAAATTGCAGACCAACAACACCAAACTGTGGAAGACATCCTTGCGCTTGATCATCCACTGATGTTGTTATTTTTATTATCCTTTATTTATATAGCGCCACATATTCCGTAGCGTTTTAAAAGATCGGCGCATAAGGGGTTGATACATTAGAATACCACACATGGATGATACAGCCTGATTCAGGGGACCCTGTTCCCAAGGGAATTTACAATCTATGAGATGTACAAGTATTTTGTGAGGTAGGCGCATCCATATCATTAGGTGTCTTGCCTAAGGACACTCACTGGTGGCGTCTTCTGAGTGGGATCGGTCATCTTTACATGATTGTAGAGCAGCGACCTAGTGGTTAGGTTGAACCTGCTTCTCGTAAAGTCGATACTTTTCCAGAGTTGTATTGGAGGGATGTGCTGAATGGTATTTGACTTGCTTCTCTACGGTCGAAGTGTAGAGACGTTACCACTGGACTCCACAGCCGATATTGGGATCTATCACCTCATTAATGCTAGCGTTCACATAAATGAGCGTTAGCGCTAGCATAAATGAGGTGATGGCCCTCCACCTTATGACCTCTGAATCGGTCACGAGGTAAAAAAAAGGTTAGCAAATAGGTATTAGCGCTTCTTTAGTGCGACCTTACTGTATTTTACGCTCCATATGCGGAACATGGAGAGCGCAAAGTGTAAGCACATTGTAACTAGCATTAGGATCATAGTCCTATTGCTAATTACAAAGAGCTGTCGCTAACTGAAAAAAGTTTGCTACAGTTTAGAGCTTCTGCGGAATCAGTTAGCAACAGCTGAAAAACCCTCCTAAAAATCCAATACTTGCCTCTCATCCTGCAGCGAGAATGGTGGCCCGATCCGCTGCTTCTGGCCGTCGGGAAGAGAGTGAGACTGGGGAAAAAAGTTCCCATCCTCTCTCCGCAATCACTCCGCCGACCTGCAGGATCTTGCGAGAGGCGAGATCCTGCCGGTCATGTGACCTGGCAGCAGAAACCTCCATGGAGGGGATGCTCGGGGCGGCACATTAGCGCTGCCCCGAGCATTCAGGAGGCTAGCGGCTATTCTGGATCTTTAATATTTAAGAAATTATGATTTCCCAGATTTTAGATTAATGCCAGGATTCAAAAGCTGGGGGGGGGGGACTCAGCAGGGAAGCTGTGATTCACACGCTGCAGCAGCACCAGCACATTTGTTGCTGGCGCTGTGCAGCACGTCCCATGCTGGCACTGCAGAAAACGCTGCAGCACCTGAGGAGTGCTGGAGTTAAAGAGAACCAATCATGAGCAGCAGGAAAGTCAGTTTACACAACGTCCAGAAGACTTAAAAAACTTACGGGTTATAGATTTGAGGTACCCAACCTGTACTTGCATTTAAAATAATCATCCATTCATGTGTTCCTCTCCGTCTCCGTGATATGTTATGACATAGAAATATACATTTCCTGGTGTTATTTCATATAACTCACAATAAAACGTTTGCTTGTTGTTGATTGAGCCTATTTTCTTATACCCCTAGACTTAATCATCCAAATATTCTTGGGTTACTTGGATATTTTTCTTCTGATGAACACACATGTATGGTGTACCCATATCTTCCCAATGGATCCCTCTTCAACAGAATACAGTGCTCTGTAAGTGACAGAAAATTACTAAAAACAATAGTGACTGTACTGTGTGACGGAACCGTTCTCTTCCGCCTGTCCTGACTCTCCAGACACCCCTTCGTTGCAGCCAGCCCGGCTACTGGGAGCGCTGTCCTCAGCGCCTCGCGCAGCTTGACCCACCTGCTTCTGTTTCTCTGCCCTGGAGCAGTTAGGAATTTCCAGAAGGCCGCTCTGTGCCTTCTGAGGTTGAGTGTGTAGTGTAGCGTAGCTGAAGGAGACACCAGACGCGGCTGTATGTTCCAACAGGATTCTCTCTCTCTCTGAGCTCTTTAATGAACAAAAACGCCACAATTTATGCTGAGATCCAACAGCCATAATTTGCATAAATGACCCACATTGTCCTACTAAAATGCTAATTACATTATGTCAGATATTGACAATAAACATTCCTCTTTCTTCATATCACACATCATTTACATAATCTATTGTAAAGGAAATCAGTTAGGTTTTGGCTGAGACAATGGTGACTCCCAACCTCTGAGACATGTAAACAGATAGCAGATGAACAAAGAGAAAACCCTTTGCCTAATCACAAATTACTCAAAGCATTTGAACTTGCTGCAGGTACTATCTTTAAAAAAAAAACAAATTTTTACCTAAAGAAATATAAGTATATTTAAAACTAAAGCTACGCAATTTACACTAAACTAATTTAAACTAAAACCAAACGATGTAAAATATATTTAAAATAACACGATACAAATGAACACAAAGTCTCTTGGGGTCTGAAGCGTGGATCGCCACGTCAGCTCCATGACATACTGCACCTCCATCATGTTGTAGAGTAACCCTCAAGTACTTCTTTCATGTTATCTAATAGAATAAACAAAAAAAAAAAATAATAATAGAATAAACAGATATTTATAAGCATTTTGGCACGGCAGATGTGTTTTCAACTAAAAACATCATTTTAGGAACAAAGTTTGCAAAATAAAGGGTAATCCAGAAGCATCTCTTGCTCTGTGGGAAGGATACAGCTTCTCAACAATGATGTTGACCAATGTAGCTGAAACAAACAATGTTGTGTCGCTCTCACAGAAAAGACGTTCATGGCATTTTGCTGGGTGGGATCATACTGTACTGATATGCACATGGTTTAAAATAGGTTTCCTCAGGTAATGGCATAAATGACCTAAAATTTCTTTGCGACCGGAGTTTACTTTTATCCATTCCCCCTGTTCCAATAAGTTCCAATAAGTTCTGCCTTATTTGTGTTTATGGGCACCTGCAGGACCAGTGTTACTCATCACTGAGCTTTGCATTTATCACTTGCATATTTTTCAAAAAGTCTGTTTTCATTTAATTAGGGTAAGAGTGAGCCATTGCCCTGGAAAATCCGTTATGATATTCTGCTGGGGGTAGCAAATGCCGTCCATTACCTCCATACTATGGAACCATTTCCTGTCATGTGTGGGAATATAACCAGGTAAGTGACATACCTCCTCTAGATTGTAAACTCATATGAGCCGGACCCTCTGCACCTTATGTTTCTGATTTCAAAGTCTCTTTATTTTTTTGTTAGTTGGATTTTCCACTTCTTATTGTAAAGGGCTGCAGAAGCTGCTGGCAGGGCCTCCATCGGGGGTAGGCCATGACATGTTCAGGGGCGCAGTGGTTCCATGGGGCTCTGGCCCTTGCCAAACCCTGTGCAGCTTAAGTGCTTAGAGGTGTAAGGATTCCTTCATGCCATCCAGGATTGGCCCACCAAGATACCAACAAATCCCTTGGTGAGCCATGGCATCTGAGGCTGGTAAAATAACACTGAACTATCAGGAAGTGATTTGTATGGTCAACATCAGTTAGAGGTACAGACCATACGCTTTGCCACCAGGGAACACTTTTTATCCCCTTCCGGGACCACCAGAGATTTAGCCCACTCCCTGTAAAACCGGATAAGCAGAAGAGGAGGTAAAATGCTTCATTTTAATTAGTTTACTGAAATGGGCAGCTGAGGGAAAGGGTTGCCCGACCTATGTCTTCAGAAAGGTCCCCAATATTTCTTATGGCAGCCCTGACTGCCGGCACTATATAAAGGATCATAATAATACACAGAACTCTGTGACAACACAGGCACACATTTTTACACTGCAAGATCGCTCACCACACCTTTGGTCACATTTTTTTTCATTTGTACATCTCTGCGGAATCTGTTGCCATTTTATTAACAATATGTTGTCCAGCTACATGTCACATGATCATTTTTGTGTTCACCCATTATCTGTTGATGGCATATAGGGCTTCAATGAAATACAATGGGCACTATCGGCTCCCTATAGCTAAAACGGGGACGTGAAGGGGAAAAATTTGCGTTCTCTAATCTCTCATTAGCTTCCCTGTTTTACGTGTAGATTATCGGGCAGGTGCTGAATCCAGCAGCCTGCTCTGAGCGGCCACTATTAACATAGAAACATGGAAAATGTCGGCAGATAAGAACCTTCCAGACCATCTAGTCTGCCCAATTACATGGATACTTTACCTGGATTTATCTTTTGTTTAGGATAGCCTTATGCCTATCCCATGCCTGCTTAAATTCAATCACTGTTTTGGCCTCTACCACTTCTACTGGAAGACTGTTCCATGTATCCACCACCCTCTCAGTAAACTAATGCTTCCTGGTGTTACTTAAACCTTTGCCCCTCTAATCTAAGACTATGTCCTCTTGTTTTGCTACTTTGTTTCCTTTTAAATATACTCCCTTCCTCTACCTTGTGGATTCCCTTTACGTATTTAAATGTTCTATCATATCTCCTCTGTCTCGTCTTTTTTCCAAGCTGTACATGTTAAGATCATTAAGCCTTTCCTGGTAACTTTTCTCCTTCAAGCCGTACACCATTTTAGTAGCCCTTCTCTGAACTCTCTCTAAGATGTCTATATCCTTCTGGAGATACGGTCTCCAGTACTGCACACAGTACTCCAAGTGAGGTCTCACCAGTGCTCTGTACAGTGGCATGAGCACTTCCCTTTTCCTACTGCTAATACCTCTCCCTACACAACCAAGCATTCTGCCAGCATTTCCTGCTGCTCTATTACATTGACTACTTACCCTTAGATCCTCTGAAATAATAACCCCATAACTATTCTCCAGGATGCTCGAGGCAGCGCTAAAGTGCTGTTGCAAGCATCCCCTCCATGGAGGCTTCAGCTGCCTGGTCACATGACCTGCAGAAGCTCTCCTCTCGTGAGATCCGGTAGGTCGGCGGAGTATTCATGAAGTTAGACTGGGGACTTTTCCCCCCAGTCTCACTCTGCTCCCAGCACGCTAGCATTAAGGAGGTGATAGAGCTCACTGTGTATAACATGTAGTTATATATAAACATTTTATACTTGATTTACTGGAATCAGTTCTGTTTATAGATCTGTAGCATACGGATATGTATTATCTAGTTTGTGCTGATCTTCTTGCTGGTATGTTTTATTACGTTTTCTGGCCATTGAGTCTTGATCTGATCGTGTGAATGAATGTGCTTCCAACAAAACGTTCTATGAATAACAAATTCACCAGTTGAGATAGTAAATAATCCTCCGCTCTTTAGATTTAGTATATACAAAAGTCACAAAAAATCTGAGTTCTAGGGGTTTATTTTTTTTCACTATGATTTATCTTCCATTGGCTTTACTCCAGTGAGTTGCGAGTCCTCCTGAGGTTAATCCTCCTGGGATGGTGCAGTGATTTCTCTTTCCAGTGACTGTATGATAAAGCGTGTGACATTATACCTAATAACGTCGGGGAATAGCACAATTTTCACATTTTCCAGCTACTGCTTCTCACTCTATTTTTTTTTCCCTGCGTTCCAGCAAAAATATACTGCTCGATCAGCACTTCCAGCCAAAAGTCTCAGATTTTGCCATGGTCCATTTGCGGTCTTACCTGATAAATCAAACGTGCACCGTGACGATGGATCACGCCACCCTGCAGTCCCTGGGATACCTGCCAGTGGAGTACATCAGGAGAGGAAATCTGTCGTCTAAAACCGATGTGTACAGCTATGGGGTGGTGAGTAGAGCTCATAAAAATTAACTACTTAAATCCCAAGCTTGAATAAGTTTGCCGTGTGTTGAATCTGCTAGTCGGAAGAAGACACGATGGGTTAATCACTATCTACCATTGCAGCAACAAAGTTAATCGTAGCTGCAAACAATGGTACGAATCAGTGGGGGTTGCACAATTTTGACTATTCAGAGAAGCAAAATTCAACAACGGCACGCTAAGTTCCTGCAAAGAACACCGGAAAAAACGCTATTCTTCTGTAAAAAGAGTAAACAGCGGCTATTCTCAATTTTTTTACATTGTTTGCAACGCCATTGAATACACTTTATGGAATCTAAGGTTGTGATCTCCATTGAACTTGATGGAACTTCATACAAGCAGGAAAACAAAGCTGGCTACTTCGACAGAAATAACCGTGGCAAGGACTGTTAAATCTATGGCGGAGGTTCCCTAAATAGAGCATTTATTGCACTTGATCCACTGTAGTTTCCCAAAGTACATTCACTGTTGTTTTGGTGGTAGGACGGTGCTTAGTGATTAACCCCTGTGGTGCCATGTGATTCTGTCTGCATTGTACTAGGGCAGTGTTTCCCAAACCTGTCCTCAGGACTCGCTAACAGGCCAGGGTTTGCAGATATGTGAAGCACAGCACAGGGGATATGATTTGCTGCTCTGTGTTTGCAGGATTCAGTCTGCTTTTTCACAAGATAATCCTTAAAATCGGGTGTGTTGGGGGGACTGGAGGACAAGTTTGGGAAATGTTGTGCTAGACAATTTAACATGTAATTTCCAATTTCTAGACAAATTTTCATGCATAATGCATAGATTACCTTTTACACCTCAATGAGTGGAACCAAGTCATATAAATGCTTGCCTATTGTCATGTCTCGACCCTGCCCCCTGGTGGCGAAGGGCCTCCATGTCTGTTTTCCCTGTGGTGTGTTTGGCTGTGCTGTCTGGGGCCGATCTGGGGTTCTGATGTGGTCTCCTGGTCTGGGGTCACATGGCCCAATCACACAGACCCACTCCCTATTTATATCCCAGCAGCACAGAGCCTCATTGATGGTTTGTGGAGTTTCATGGTGGTTGTGTCTAGTTCATGTTCCCTGTGTTGCTGCAAAGCATTCCTGTCTCAGTGTATTCTGGTTTTGACCTCGGCTGTATTTCCTGCCGATCCTTTCTGCCTACTCCTGGTACTCTGTATGCTCATCTGTTGCCAACCTTTGCCTGAATAACCATTCCTATATGTTTCATGTTACATGTACCTTGTTTGTCTTAGTTTAGATATTACTCAGGGGCCGCTTACAAGGACCTCTTTAGTGTAGTCTGTCTGTATGTCTTGTTAACCCTCTCTTTTCTTGTTCCTCTAGCTCTGTATATCTTTGTGAGGGTTTCTTAGAATTTTCCCAGCATAGGGATCCCTTTAGTTTTCCTCCTGGCCCTCCTGTTCCTTGTGTCTCAGTCTGGTTCCTGCATAGCCCTGACGTGGAGTTCAGTTCCCGTATCACAAAATCTGTCCGTGTTGACTGCCCTGCAGTCTGATGAATTCATCGCCTGTCCTGCCGAATGTCTCAGTTCTAACGTTTCAGTCTCGCTATCTGATGTCTTGTGTGCTCTAAATTGTCCATTGGTCTCAACCTTTTGGAGCTTGGTAGCAGTTCTCTTGTCTTGTCATGCTCCTTGGTTTTGGTAAATAAGTCTGTATCAGTGATGTGCGGTGAGGTCAGTGTCTGGTGAGGCACTGGCTAGTATCAGAGCCAGATATACACAGGGTTATGCAGTCACAATTTACACATTTGTTTATCGTTATATATGAGAATAGAGTTTCACTATTTACAAAGTAAAGTTAAAGGTTTTTTTTACAGTTCTAAGAGAATGCACTTACAATACTGACTAATAGAGGGCGCTATTACACACATGCTGACTGCTGAGCTCTGCCTGTCCCCCACGACTGACGAGGACAGTCGCATGACTGTCCTGCATCAATCAATCCATGGGGAGCTCTGCCTCCCATGGGGGGCGTTTTTTTTTAAAAAAAGAATTG
The DNA here is from genome assembly GCA_009667805.1 of Leptobrachium leishanense. Taxonomy (NCBI): domain Eukaryota; kingdom Metazoa; phylum Chordata; class Amphibia; order Anura; family Megophryidae; genus Leptobrachium; species Leptobrachium leishanense. The sequence continues at coordinate 348,063,710 of CM019065.1, forward strand.
CTTGAGACCAATGGAGCTTTCCCATTGGCTCAAGCTTTCAATTGCTCTCAGTGCCTCCTGGAGGCACAAAAGGGTGTAGAACCAGGAAGCAAAGCCAGCTTGAACTATGCAATTACTGTAGCATTCAGCTGTGCAAATTGTGTAGGCTAGGCTGGCTCAGTGCTGCCCCTGCTGTCTGTGTAGTCACACACACACACACACATACAAAAAGAGCGGAGGACAGAGAAGCACAGCGAGGGAGCGTGGAGAGGTGAGTATGAACTTTTTTCAATAACATTTTATTTACAGTTTAAATATACATACATGTCATTACAGAACAATGAGCACATTAATTTACTGGAATGGCAGGGGAGACTCTGCCTCCCCTGACTTCACGTCCCTGGTCTGTATTATTTATCTGTCCTGTGTCTAGTCAGTAGCTCATCTGCCTATAGGGCTACACTCCCTGTTCCAAGCCACCACGATGGCCCAAGCGGGGACCAACCGTTACACCTATAATACTTTACATTAATCGCAGCTTCTGCCATAGTGTGTTCTATGCACAATCTGATGTATCTGATGGGCAAGACTTGACATTCTGAGTTGTTTAGTTCCTAGGAGAGGTACCTCCTCAGTTTAGCATTGTTTGTGAAGACACGTAATCCCGTCACCTTCCTGGCTGAAGGTGTATTTATGTGCTTTAAGTGGTTTTAAATATGTTTATAACAATAGTGAGCAGTATATTTTATTTCATCTTGATTATTCTTTTTTTCAAGATAATGATGGAAGTATTAACTGGACTTCAGTCTGTTCTGAAAGGTTCAGAAAATCTATTTCTGGTAAGCATTAAACACACACATACAGACACAAAAAGTACAGAGACAGACACAACCTCACACACCGGTACAGAGATTAAAGGAATACTCTGTAGTGGTTCTCAACCTGTGGACCCTCAGGACCCACAATTGTCCTTGGTCATTAAGTCGAGAACCAAAAATAATTGAATTTCTGAAACTTTATAATTTATTCTACAATGTATGCACTTTTTAAACAATTTTGTAAACCAACAGGGATTCTTTCCAAAATGGATAGTGCAGTAATCACAGAACTAGTGAAAATGAAATCACTGTTGAGGCAAAAACCCAATAAAATAAACTGTAATCGAAACATATGAAATTAATTAGAACTTATTGGAAAACTGGGGATGCGTCTTGCTCTTAATAAATGTCTGGTGTGATGGTCAAAGCAACTCTAATTTAAATCACTACTGAATGAATAATAAAATATTATAAAAAACGCAAACTCACCTGCTCCGCGCTCCCCCAGCGGGTCCCAGGTGGCGGCTGGACCTGTAGCTGAGGGGGCGGGGCTATCCCTACTTCCATCACTAGCAATTGCGTGCTGGAACTTCCTTCAAGCAGGGAAGTTCCAGCACGCAGTTGCTGGTGAGGAAGGCAAAGGTAGCCACGCCACCTGGGACCCTCTGCTGCAGGCAAGATGCATCAGTGGGTACCAGGCAGAGAGGCCTAGGGGCACTTGCCCCGCGACCCAGTCTGCCCCTGGCCGCGACCCACTACTTGAGAAACACTGCTCCTAGGGGTTATTCAGAGATAGCCGATCTGGTCCCAAAATGGCACCAAACAGGGAATTTCCCCGTACGGTTACATTTCGGGGCCATTCGGCTATTCAGAGAGCAGACAGACAAATTTTGGCAAACTGCCAGAAAGTACGGTGTCTGTTCGGCAGAGAAATCCCCCATAGAGAAGCAATATTCAGAGAGCACCGAACAGCAGTGAAAAGTTGCCGAAGTGCCCTGGTGTTTGGTGTTTGCATTCGGCAGGTTTATTCAGGAGAATCCCATAGGCTTCAATGTTAAAAGTATCCCCATTTTTATTCAATATCTAAAACCATTTATTATTTTAATCTGCAGTAAAAAAGTCTATTTTTTAGGATCTTTTAGGCATTTTTCAGAATTAGTTTTCTGGCAAAAAAAATGTTTCCTTTTTTTTTTTATAGCGGATTTTAGATCTGTAACAGACCTTTTTATTATCATTCATTGGATCTTGTATGTTAATGCCAGACATTTTCGTTCAGTAGTTTTATTGCAAACAGCGTTTCAAATTTGACACTTTGAAGCGTTTTAATTATTTTTTTTTAACTCGTCTGGCGACTTGTCGGCTTTCTCCTGCAGTTGGTTGGCACTGTGCTCAGCGGCCCTCCGACGGGTTTGCGGCGGATGTCCGGCGGGTTGGCTACAGCATTTGGCGGCCGATTCCCTGCATTTTAGGGACCCTGCAGTGAATGCTGAATTCACCACAGGGTGGAGAAATTTGATTTCCCCGAAGTGCGGGGAACGACAGAGCAGCGACATTTCGGTGCTCTGTGAATATCCCCTTCTATTAAAAAATAGAGTTCATTTTTTCCCCTTAAAATCTTGACCTAATATTTTGTTTTTTTTTCCCCTTTTCCAATTTTTATACTCACCTTTATCTCCCTCGCCACTCACAGCTCCTCCTCTCCAGCTCGGAGACTTCAAAACCCGGAAGTCTCTGAGCTTCTCTGCGACAGCTGATCGTGTCATTGGCTGCTGCTGGATCTCTATCCTGTGGCAGCCAATGACGTATTTACATATGGTATAGCTTTATCTGTAATAATGGCACCATCTAGCTAAAACCTTATGAGACCTGAACGGGCACTCCTCATAGGGCAGGCCACTTATACTGTTCCCTGTGCTAAATACTCGAATAAACCTTGTAGTTACCATTATAAGACCTGTCGGTCCATCTGCACGCACCTCTTACAGTTCGTCATAGTAATTTAAAGTCCTGGAGCACAAACGTAGCTTCAGTTACAGCACACGTCAGGGCATCGATTGGTAGATATAACTAGCTGGAATGACAGGTTGTAGTATGCCTAATGGCGTCTGTGTGCTATATAGTTATAGATGATTTATCCTAATGGAGAAATCCTATGTGTAACATATACATTGTATTTCTATCAGCGCGAGTTGCTGTGGGAGCTGTCAGAGAGGAGCGGAGTGGCGCCTCTTCTTCAGATGCTGGATGAGAAGTGTGATAGCTGGCCCCAGACTACGGCCCACAGACTGCTGGACCTATCCATGGTGTGCACGTCAGGCCGTATAAAGGAAAGGCCCACGATGGCAGAGGTCAGCATCAATTTTTTATGGTTTCATGAATCCACAGTGATCCCCACGCTGGTATAATACAAGCACCTTCTTGGAATCAGTGACATAAAAACTCACAGTACTGCTCCATCCCGCTCTGATATGTCCGCGTTTCTCCATTCGGTATTTTCACTAAAGTGACCATTGTTTTTCCAGTTTTTTTTTTTCTGAAGATACATGGGTCTTAGCATATTTTAAATACAGTTAGTGCTGTGTATTATGTCTTGCCATGTGGTTGGATGTGGTCCCTCTCCCTCTCTGTCTTTTTCTTTCTGTCTTTTTCAATCTCGCTTTTTGTTTCTCTTTCTCTCGTTATCTCACTCACTTTCTCTCTTGTTCTCTCACTCTCACACACTTTTTTTCTTTCTCCCTCCCTCTTTCTGTGTCTCACCCTCCCTCTCTCTTCCTCCCTCTTTGTCTCTCTTCCTCCCTCTTTGTCTCTCTTCCTCCCTCTTTGTCTCTCTTCCTCCCTCTTTGTCGCTCTTCCTCCCTCTCTCTGTACCTCGCTCCCTCTCTCTGTACCTCGCTCCCTCTCTCTGTACCTCGCTCCCTCTCTCTGTACCTCGCTCCCTCTCTCTGTACCTCGCTCCCTCTCGCTGTACCTTGCTCCCTCTCTGTCTCTTCTCCTCTCTCTGTCTCTTCTCCTCTCTCTGTCTCTTCTCCTCTCTGTCTCTTCTCCTCTCTGTCTCTTCTCCTTCTCCCTCTCTCTGTCTCTTCTCCTTCTCTCTGTCTCTTCTCCTTCTCTCTGTCTCTTCTCCTTCTCTCTGTCTCTTCTCCTTCTCTCTTCTCCTCCCTCTCTGTAAGGCACCAGCGTGACAGTCAAGGTTCCGAACCCAGGATGCAGTGACACACGGAGACCAGGTTAGGGAAAACAGGGGTTTATTTGTAGGATTCAGATAAATAAGTCCAAGTTATGTAGGATGAAGGGCAGAACTTAAATGAGAGGGACCAAAGGAAATATGCAATCTAGGTTGGGACACGAAGGGATGCAGGAAACAATACAAGAAGACACAGAGGGCAGACACACGTAGGAGACTTACTGGGGATACGAGACAGGACAGGAAAAGGGCTGAATGGTTTCTTGAATGCTGAGGAATCAGGAGACCGATGATCAAATGGAAACCAGGATGTAGGGGTCTAGGATGAAGTCTCTGGATAGCTCGGGAGACTTGATGCAGAGGGTAAGCACAGGATAGATTCTGGATCAGTGTGCTTGGCTTGCTGGCTCAGGAACCATAATGCTGAAGCATTGCCTGCTGGGTGCTCCACCCTTAAGTAGGGAAACAGTCACTGTGTTGATTGGAGGCACCTGTTAGACCTGCAGTGCTGTGAGCAAGGTTTGACATCCTGAAAGCAGGTTTATGGAAGTGCTGCCCTGCACTCAGGACAACGCAGCACCAGGTTTGCCTTATGTCTGCGGCGGGCTTTACGTGGGGTGCTGGGGAGCTCCAGACAGGGGTCCTGACACTCTGTCTCTTCTCCTCCCTCTGTCTCTTCTCCTCCCTCTGTCTGTCTCTCACTCCCTTTCTTTATTCTTTCTCTCTCACTTTCTCTCCACATAGAATTTTGGATACAGAGGAATGAATGGCATCTACAATACAAAACTCAGTTGAGATCAAAGCAAAAGGGGGGACCACTTAAATCTTATAGAAGATCAAGACGAATCATATGAACATAGAAATTAGCATATATTAACATAGAGGAGGAAATCAGCCTGCATGTAAAGCAGATGGTGTGTCATGTGCAATCCTTATATTTCGGACAAAAGGGCCGAGAGAACAAGAAGAAAAAAGAAGGCTAGGAGGACTGTCCTGTGCCTCCCCTCTGCAAGCACTAGTCCTGAATGCGGTTATAGAGTAGTCGCACTTGCTCTATTAGCAAGTACAGTATCTGCTTAGTTGTGGTATATATCTGTACATCTATATCTTAGGCTGGGGTCAGACCAGCGCACTTTTAACGTGCGTTCTGGCGCACATAATTACGGCCGCACTAGCAGCAGATGACGGGCAATGACGGCCAATATATGATGTACGGCTGCACAAAAGTCCGGCCGTGCAACGCAAGTGGAATTTGAACGCATTTTTCTGAGAACGCTGAACCGCTAGTACTGACGTACTGAGTGCGCAGCTGCGGCATAGCGGCGTGTGTGCGTGATTAGGAGATGTCAGACGCTGCTAATGTCCAGCCTACATAACGTCCAGACGCAAAGAGTTTTATTGATGATCCGTACAAAATCACACCCGAAAATGCGCGTCGTCTGACCGTTTTTGCGCATTCCGTGGAAAAATACGTCAATGCGTTCAGACGCACTTTTTCACGTTCGCGGGGAAAAATGCTTTCGTCTGACCCTAGCCTTATATGTAAAAAAAATAACAGTTCATTAGGTTAGGACAGAATTTGACAAGCGGAGATAGGGTACACCGAGTACTCTGCAATCGTGCCAGGCTTTTGCAATGTATGATCATACTTTGTACATAAATCTCCTTTGTTTATTTTCACTAAGTCAGGTGTTTTTTAGAGCTATATTAAAGCGGAGGGGTCTGAATTTGGTATGATATATCATTTTTTTTAATACGTGCGAAAGCTATTTATATTTGTGAAATTCCATGATATTGTTGTCCTCCCAGGTCCTTGCAATAATAGAAGCTTCTATACACGATGGGAAGAACGATGAAGACAACCCAAAATCGCTGAAATCCATTCCACCTTCCTCATATTTTTCATCAAATCCCTTAAGTGATCGCAATGTTCCTGAGGAGAGCGATGAAAGTCAGGACTTTTCAATCAATGTAATTCAAAGAAAAAGACAAGCCGATACTCCTTGTGAATGCAGTCAATCTGAAGTAACATATCTAGGAGCTCCCAGAACACAAGAGTCAATGCGTCTGGTTGGAAAATCTACCCCCTCACCATCACAGACCGATCCACCACATTGTGACTTCACGCTGCCTCCTACGTCCAAATCAAATGGACCGGTTGAATGTAGCTGCTCATCAGAGACAGTCAGCACAAAGTCATGCGAAAGCTGCATAGCAAATGGCTTTGGGTCCAGCTATTGTATCGGAAGCTGACCTTGTCCTCATTGTGGAATTCATAGCAACTATATTGCAAGGTGTGTGTATGTATGTATGTACTTTAAATAGTTATTTGGTGGGGTGCTCGAATTTGACACCATGGCCCATCTTTTGTCCTTAGATCAGCATATAATGGGTTAAAAGAAGTTTTATAAACCAAAATACAATGGGTTGTTGTAAACTTACCAGAGCTCATAGAGTCTATGGAGTAGCTAAATTTACAACAGCCCTGGTTATATTTACAACAGGTTTGGAATACAGCCCGATGTGTTTATACTGTTGGGATTATCTAAGCCAGTTTGTTACAAAGTGCTTCATACACTAGAGCATAATGATTTAGACATTTAAAATATCCTAGTGTAACTCTATTGAGGAATCAATGAGTAAATGTGACAGTTCTAACTCATCTCGTGCACGCTTTACCCATGAAAGCTTCACTTCTCATGAGTTGACCCTAAACTCTTCCAGTAAACAGATTAGTTATTTTTGTCCTTTGACCAAAATTTGGGGCAGCACCACTAACCTGTCCCTATGGATAGTGAATGTGTGATGTCACAAATTCATCCTGGGAGCAAACCGAGCATGCCTAAAGTGGCCTCCGAAGGGGCAGCCGGTTTCATAAAATGCCAAGATCTTGACATGCTCAGCTGCTATCATATCCAAGCCACCCTCAATCAGGGAGGAGAAGGCATGGTGGTAGAATTGTAATTTTGTTCACTTTAAGAAGCTGATATACCAGTGTTTTGTTTTGTTTTTTTTTTTCATTTGAAGTTTTTATTTAGAAGCAAAGTCAGCAATACAGTCATAAAGAAAATGGCCTCGCACGGCCAAAACGAGTCGTCTGGAAAGAAGAAAACGGCCGCGCAAGGCCATAAATCGTCAGCTTAGAAGAGCACATCAGAAAACAAAGACATTAGTTAGTAATCTAGTCTCAGATACATAAATTACAGGAATATCAGAAGTCAACAGCGAGGGGAAGGAAAGGGACAATGAGGGGGGGAATAAATAAATAAAATATACCCCATGACCCCTAAAACAATGGGTGGGGTGGCAAAGGCCCACTAGGTGACCTTCCTGGCTCACTCCCAGGAGTCCATAGGACTAAGGAGGCCATGGAAGAGTGCATGTCACAATGCCAGGGCACTCGAGGGCCAGGTATGGTGGTCAGAGCCATGGTGGCAACCACAATGGCACACCTCGAGTTAAACCCAGGATGCCAAAAATAAAGGGGGAGGGAGAAAAAGGGGGCACAGAGTACAATTAAACATGTTTGAGGAGAGGAGGAAAAAAAAAGGGGGGGGAGTCTCAGGTGTCATCAGCCCCAGAAGTAGTGTCATCAGCAGAGTCCCTAAAATACAAAAATAGGTGAGGAAAAAATAAGTCTCAGCAGAAAGCAAACTCTTAAATGTCTGAGAGGGGGGTGTCATTTGTAAAATAGACAGGACAAAAATAGAGTCTTCGGTATTTAGGGGGGGTTAATCATGGTGGGGGGTGTCAAAGATTCTGGAGAAGGGAGCAATACATAGCCAAGGATCAATAGCCAAAAAAGTGAGGTGGACAGATCCCTGCTAGAGTCAGCCAGTGTCCAACAAGAGAGATGGGCCCACAGCCCCCTCCGACAGCACCCAACGGAGACATTCTGCATCTCGACCCAGCGATGTGGTCTGCCACAGCAGCGTTCCGATCCACCGACACATTCACCTGTTGCCGTCTATCCAACAGGTGAATCTTGCTCGAATTCGGCGGTTTCTCCTGCGCCCGGTCATCTGAGGAAAGTGCACCTCCTGGAGCTTCATTAGCATCCTCCTGGGCTCTCGACCCCTCCGGGGTAACCAGGGCCTCCCCCGGTCGTGCCATAAGTGACAGCTCCATCTCCACAGGAGTAGCCGTTGTCTGCGGGTCAGTGGTGTCAATCATAGGCCGCTGCTCCAGGACTCCAAACACCGCGCCCACAGGAGGTCGTAAAATCACCACTGCACTTTCAGCAAGCGGCTCTGGTCTCGAGGCATCACCTGGTCCTCCCCGCAGCACCTCCAAAAAACAGTGTAGGTCACCCCGGGTCAGCGGTCGGTCGGCATCAGAGGACAGGTAGCCATCCAGCCGCTGCAGCGCGGCACTCAGAGTCCCGGCAGGGTGGGGGGGAGAACAGCCACATCCAGGGAGGCACGATCCATCAGGCAGCGGGGATCCATCAACGTCTAAAATGGCCCCCGGTAGTAGGCTGCAAAAGTAGGCCCGAAGCTCCACAGACGCCCCAAAGATCACCGAACGTAACGGAAAGGCTCAGGGTCGGGTCAGCGGATCGCCAGATAGACACCCTTCCAGCAGATAATTACCAGTCGACAGCGGGTCACACGAGTCAGTTTAAATTCGCAGAATCACACGAGCACAGCAAGAGTGCGACCTCACTCATCAACAGTCCGCTCCGCCCCCATACCAGTGTTTTTTAATAGTTATCACATAAATTTGTAAGTTTATTTTTAAAAAAACTTTCTCATATAGATGTATTAGTAGCCTTTACCATTTTCAAGAGATTTTTACTTGTCTCCAAAGCCTAATACCAACTTTATTAGTGGGACACTGCCCCATCTGACCAAATGGAGGAGCCCCCACTATACTGTTAAGTCAATACTCTATTAAAACAGAGTTCCTTTTTTGCCCTTAAATAATTGGGCAGATGCTGCTGACAGTCTCTGTCCAATTATATTTTACATCTTTTTTCTAGGTGACTTTACTCACCTTTTGCCCCTCACCAGGCACACCTCTGGGGCTTTCAAACCTGGAAGTCCCTGCAGCTGTCTAATGCAATTTGTACTCCTACTCTGGATGGAGTGGATGAAACTCCTCCATTTCACCCAGCGTTTTCACCCGATAGGAGGAGGGTGGAGAAGGGGGGCACTCCTCACACCATGACCACTTTAAAATGATATAGTGGTCAGGAAGGATGAGTAGAGTGTCCCTTTTAATTTTTAATACAAACAGATAATTTTAACTTTTAATTATAGATTCATGCTTCTGCAGTGCACCTAATCATAATTTAACCTCTTAACACCGGGCGGGTGGCATCCAGGTGGGAGGGAGTTAACGCCGGTGAGGCGTACTAGTACACGGGCCTCGTCTTCAGCGGGCCTCGCCTTCGGCCCCCCTAGCTGCTGATGCACGACACTCGTCATTGGCTGCAGGTGGACGGCCTGACTTCAGGCCGTCCCACAGCAGCCAACGGTGCTCTGTGCGTGCCGGCTGCTATGTGGGGCCGAGGCAGTCCATTGAAGTCAATGGAGTGTACTAGTATGCCCCACATCTCCTTAGCCCACCTGCCGCAGGGACAGCATGGTACGCCCTGTGGCGGAAAAGGGTTAAATAGTAGTGCATTGTACAAAGAGCATGTGTTTAGGTCACAATGGGGGTCAGTCCTTTCTTTTAAACTGGGAAACCTACTAAAGGTATTAAAGAAATAATGGACATATATAAGGAAAATGCTTGTTTTAACGTGCTGAACTGATTTAAGCGAACTTCAAAAACCACTAAATTGTCCTTTTAATAAGGACTATCGTCCAACACGCGGCCATTAAGAACTCTGAACCACTGTTTAACATTTCATACTGAGATCTGACTCCATGTATTAATTATCCACTATTGTACTAATATAATATACAGTTTAGGTGTTAAATGTTATTTTTTATATTTGTTGGTTTACTGTTGCCTTTTATTTCAGACGTTCGGTGGATTATATGTTGCTAAATTTATTTTAATGTTTGCATACACATCTGAGTACTTTTTGCATCAAGTATGTCTATTTATATAAAGATTTTCTATGTAATTGTTTATTTAAAAAAAGTAATAAAAATAAAATATGAAACCTAATTTAATCTCTGTGACGGAGCAACTGTACACTAACTTAGTACCTCCGTCCGGGGGTTCTCTTCCATGTAACAGTCACTGGAGAAATCTTTCCTAATAGCTCCCCCAAAATTTAACTGCAGTTTAAAGAAGGAGGCTCACCGTTGGAAATCAAACAGCAGAATGAAGGTTTATTCACACAGCTACCCAGGCAAGAACAAACTCCTTTGCATACAACCAACAGATAACATCACAGGTCAAATAACTGCACAGGACCTTCAAACAATGGACAATGGGACCTCCTGGGAGGAGAAGGGGGGGAGGGAGAAAGCAAGCAAAACAAAAGGAAATTATTCTATTAGGGAGAAGTACACTATACAGGGTATAACACACAGACATCAGAAATCTTTGGTTTGCTGACGGATGTTTAAAATAGTGAAAAGCGAAAATATTTTTGAAAGGTCCAATTCCCCAATAGTCTCTTAAACGGTGGATGGGCTTCCGTCCCAACCATCTTCCAGGGAGGGACCACGTAGTACAAGGAATAGGGGGGTGGACCCCCCCTAAATGGGTTTGTCATCACAATCTCAAAATCCCATCTTTATAATGTTGTGAGATATTGTTGTTTCCTTCCTAAGGTAAAATAGCTTTGTATTTGCAATATCACTTAATAAAAATTAATACTATTTTAAATACTCACCTATGGTCATGCGGCTCAGGAATGGTGAGAGCGGACACAAATGGATCCCAGTCTAGTTCTTCAACCCTTGCGAGAACTTTCTCTGGTCTCCACATTGTTCTACAGGGTGTGGTAGCAGTTAGTGGCTCACAGTTATTGGTAATATAGCGTCTTACTCATAATGGGGAGCTGCTTATGATTCACAACTCACACTACATTTTTCCTTTATTCTCATCCTATTACCGACTCAGGGCTATGTTACAATTGCATGCAAAAAGAAAAAATAAAGGACTATATTCCATAGTGAACGATGACATGGAGGCGGTAAACTGGATAATGTGCTCTTGCTGATTCCTTACCGTTTCCATGTTAGAACCTTCCCCGGGATAGGACGTTATCTCAGCACTTCACCCCAGAACGCAGCACTAAGCTCCCTGATACCCGCAGCACTTCCGTACCTCCACGAATATCAGCTCCTGAAGTCCATAGGACTCCTTGGAGACTTACACTTGCAGGCCGCGAGATCGCACAGCGCCACGAGGCTATTTGTTCTCAGTCACATTGCTCAAGGCGAGAAGAAGCAGCGGGTTGGGGCATCCTTTTCATTGCGGGATGAGAGGGGAGTATAGGATGTGTGGGGGGGGGCGGTTTAGAGCATGTTAAATGATTTGGCATTTGCAGAATAGGTAAAATGATGCACATATTAATTAATGGTTAATAACCAAATGAACTGGGCCAGATTTGACTTGACTTATTTTGCAATTTCAGATGACAGCATTATATTCCGATGTACGAGCAAAACGTATACTCAGTTCCTGTTTATTAGCGGAGAATTAAGAGTTATATGTGATCTACCTCTCATTTAACTTGTGTTCTCCTCTCTAAAGCCATTCCACATCCCCCTTTGTACCTTTGACTTATCACATCCACTTGGAGGCCTGCTACTTGTGCTTTTACTGACCCTGGTTCTTTGCTGAATATACTGGGGCTCGTTCTTTTCCTGGTTAGGAGAGATTACATCTATATGAAAGTCAGCAAAAAGAACAGGGCTCGAAATTTCCACTCGCCTACTCGCACTTTGGAAATTAAGTGAGGGCGAGTGGAAATGCACACACAGTCACCACAATAAATTATTTTGTTCTGCGTATTCCGACGGTGCCACCGTGCAGCCCCACATTCCCCAGGCTGCACGGTGGCAGGGATCAGCTGCCTAACCTGACCCAGCTAATCTCTGTCACTGGCAGGTGGGTGGAGAGGAGCTTCCCTGCCATCTCTCAAAATATTAATGTTATTTTTGTACCTTTATTCTAAATAAAACCTTTAACAGTGTAATTTCAGAAGATAATTTAAGGGGGTGTGTTTAGGGGCAGAGTTAAAGGTCTGGTCTGGTAGGGGTTAGGAGGAGCAACTGGTGGCGAGAAACTCTTATGGCCTGGTTAGTAGCTTGGGACTTGAAATGTTGAGCCCTGAAAAAGATAAAGAAAAAAAGCTTCCTCATACTGCAGCCTGTTACCACTGCTCAAAATGGTTATTTTGTTATTTTTTGTTAAATCTGTAGTAGCTGAAAGGTATTTTAATATGATAGGTAGTTTTTTAATGTCCTGTGATTGAAATACGTACCATATTTCAATATGCATTAGTGTGAAAAGCCTGTTCTGATGAAATGGGCTGTGAAATTCCCTCCCTCCCATTTTGAGTGTCAAACGCTATGTCTTTTCTTACATAGGATGTTGGACTGTGGAATTTAGCCAATTTCCTGTCTGTGCAGGAAAGGGTGTGCGGACATTGGAAGCTAGAAAAAAAATCATCTCTGAATCATATGTAGTAATAAACCGTGTTGGTTAAACTGTGACGTGAAAATGTATCTGTATGCTGATTGGCTATAAGTTCTATGAAATCTAATAAACTGGTCTGTGTAACAAAAAATACTCAGACGCACTGATGAAGCTATTTCGTGTATGTAGCTGATTTTGGTCTCTCCGCCATGGCGTGCGCGTGTCCTTTCTTTTTGCTATAGGAGTAGAAACTTGAAAAAGGTTTATGGCATCCATATATGGTAATTATAATAGAATTTTAATTTAAAAGTAGCCATAGGTGTGTCTACAGGGGGTAAGGTTATTCCTTGCCCCATGTGCCCCCCCCACCAGAAATCAACGTCCAGCTTCCCCCACATATTCGGACCTCTGTATCACCGTCCCTGTGCATCGTATATATGGACGATCTAGGTGTCATTGGAAAGGGCAGATTCTGGAGGTGTGGTTAGTCTCAGCTCAGGTCTTAGTGATTCCCTAGCGTGTGTGCGCTAAGCGACCTTGAACACAGACTCTTGCGGACAATGTGATCTGTTAGTAGGTTGTCAGGCGCTAAGTTTTAGTGACTCACGCTAAATTTTTCCTTTAGCGACGGCGTTTTAGCTCTCACCAGGTGAAAGGGCCCTTAGTTTTTTCAGTGGTATGATTTAGTGGCGAAAATTATTAGTGCCCCCCAGTTATGACCGTGGTATCTTATGTGCCTCACTAAATGTTGTTCCTAGAGTCGCCACTGGTAGTAGCATACGGGAAGCTACAAAATTAAAGATGCAACACATAAAAACAAGCTAGGATGTGATATACTTATAATACGTATTTCACATTGTCTTGCTTCTTGGTGTCGTAAACATTCTCATGGTTTTGTTCTGGTATAAGAAGCATTTTAGCAATTTAAGCTGTTTTCAACCTAAAGTAAAACAAAAGCTGCCACACTGCTGCAAGGAGAGAATGGGTCCTTGTAACCCCTGTATCTGCATTCTATACACGGCAGCCAAAAGGTTAATGAGGTGTCTCTGGAAAGGTCAAAGGCCAGATTTTCCAATGATACCAAACATTACTACGTAAGCACCAAAAACAAGGAAAAAAAATGCAAAATTTCATTTTTTCCCTGTTTTAAGGTGGTGGCATTGTCTGATTTTCACACATATACTCTATATTTGAATCTCCTGAGTCCTCGGGGGGGGGGGTATATAATTTGTCTGGGTCCTACAATAAAACATGACTTCAAATAAAATTTAAACACAATGAGCACAAGCCGGTCAAAATAAGCTCAGCACACAGGGGTGAAATGACTCAGCACCTATGGACTCAATGGAGGAGATGCTCATAACGGCATGTCAGTGCTGCCCCGAGCATCCTGGAAGCTAGCGGCTGCTACGGGGCAGGCTGCTGGATTCCGCGCCTTCTCCGCAATGTGCTTGTAAAATGGAAACAGTAAGGGGAGATTTGCGTGCGCAGATTTTTCCCCTTAGCGTCCCTGTTTTAGCTTAGTGTACATGATAGCGCCATGGGTATAGGGTTATAGCAGTTCTTCTACACTTACAGATATCCCTGCAGCAAGCCATAAAATTGAATTAAGTATGTGTTTGTTTTTTACGGAATTAATTAACAAAGTTGGAACGTGGTTATCTTCTGCTGTCAAATTCTATTTTCGCCATGTTTTAATTCACACTTTCATATGCACATTTGTGAATGAAATTGTTTAGAAATAACACACACAACTGCTTTAATCCCACCCATTAAACACAAAGCCAACATTCACCAACTGTCCAAATCATCCGTCGGATCTGCGTTACAGAAGGAGAATTACAGCTCTAGGAATCATATTACCGGATCGCGGCATTCATTCCGAAGGAAAGGCAGAATTTCATAATTATCATCATGTAACCGTTATCGTTCTGTATTTAATTGTTTGTACTCTGTGGCTATCAGTTATTTTCACACTGAGAGATTTCAAAACATTTTGCCGAATTTGTTTTCATGAATTTATACCCTGAGTTACACGATAGCACTGTTTATGACCCTGTTTCGGTGCATTATTGCTTGTGTCAGCTTGTATTGTGTCCAGGGCTATATGTGGCATATTTTTTTCATTTCCCCATGTGTATTATATTTCAGGATTTCTAATTGAGATTTTCTAATTTATATTCAGTGTTATCCTTCAGTAATGTAGATAATTTTTTTATATATTCTTTCTCTCCAATGTGTCGGTACTCGTACAGGTGTAACGGCTCAGCTCATCAAAATTGTTGGCCTCAGTGCCTGCCTTGGAAATATGTCTGCCTGCCCAAGCCGTTGTTGCCATCTGAAATAAAGAAGAAAGTTTCAGAAGGACATGCTACTGTATCTTCCTTTACACCTTCTATGGATCCCAGATTAGACAGGACAGTCCCAATGGTGGGATTCAACTGGATTGTGCTTGTTTGCGTGACAGTTTAAGGGGACTTGAATCATTCCATGCCACCATTGTGACATTTGTGGACCGATCAGAGGCTGCGATGTTATGGCAGTATCCCTTATGATCCAGTTGGAGAGAAGTGCGGCCTGCTTGTTCATTCTACATGTAACTGCTCCTAATTGCGATGTTGGCGCTCAGTGTGAAGGCAGCCTGCACTCTGCCTTGTCATCACTAACTGCTGGTACCACTATGAAGGAGCAGTTGCAATGCCAATGGAGATTCATACTGTACTACTCTCCCACTGGACCATCCACCACATAGCTTTTGGGACTGGAAGAACCCAAACCTAGGAAGGATATGTAGCGACCACTGACAGACAGCCTTCAGAATGGAGGTGAGATCTCTGCAATGAGGCACTGTCACCAAGGGCAGGGACAGCTGAGGGAGGGATTACTCAGCTGGTCATGGTGGCTAGAGTGTCCCTTATGTATATGAAGGATATTAATATATGTTAATAGTGGTGTTCTGACATGAACACATTATCTTATTGTCAGCAGTGAAGAAAGTACACGACACAGATAAAAGCTGGTGTTCCCTCAGTCCATATTTTTTTCAGTGACGGGAATGATATTGTGACACTGAGGATATCCTTGTCTGCAAAGTGATTTACTGACACTTCATCACGGACACATCAATGGGCAGAGCTGCCAGGAGCTTTTTGCATACACATTCATTCTTAGCAGTAACATTACAGTGGGATGGAGTGTTGGAAACAAATCAAAGCCTTCCCGGCTCTGCTGTGCTTTGATATTATGTTGCTGATGCTGTGTCAATAAATGGCTTCTCAGACAAGGCTATGCTTTGAGTCACTTGCAGGTATTATTTATTCCAGTGACAGAATAAACAAGTGCTCAACGTATTTGTTGTTTCCTTCATTACCGGCTAGAACAGCAGATAAAGGCGTGAATTGATTGGACACATTTGTTGGGGTTGGAAGTGAATCATATTTTAAAACATTACTGGTAATTCTCTAAATACCGATATTCACTGATGTTGCAGCTACAGTGAACTTCGGCTATCTAAAGAAACTAACAGGGTTATTCAGAGAGCGTGAAAAGCAGGAGAATGACTGGAGAATGAAAAATTCTAGGTCAAAATAGCCGATTTGGAAAGTGAGATGAAAGGGAGAATTTTTCTGGTTTGGCTATTTTGACCTAGAATTTTTCATTCTCCAGTTATTCTCCTGCTTTTCACGCTCTCTGAATAACCCTGTATATCACTGAGCAACAAATTATATCACCTGTGCTGTGCTTCAGATATTAGAGGTGTACGTTTCATCTTGTTCCGAATCGCAATTACTGATTCGTATTTCGGAATCACGTCCAAAATAACGAATAGGTTCCGTCCGAAATGAAATATAACAAATTGATTCCGTTTCTATGAATCAATTCATTATTCCGTTTCACAGATTCAGCAGCGCCACGTCCCTGTCCATTGGCCGTGGTGCTGAATCTGTTGTATTCAGCACCACAGGCCATGGACAGCGCAATGGTGCCATAGGGTGCAGTCCGGCGAAGTGAAGTTCCCCATAGTTCCAAGTAATGGATAATCTATTCAGAGAACGCCGAACTGCACCGAAATGTCAGTGAAATGCTCTGATTTTTGGTGGTTCGTTCAACAGGTTTAAACAGGCGAATTCCATAGGTTTCGATATAAGCAAAATCACAGTTTTTATTAAATATTTATTCAATAGGGATGTGCGTTTCGGAATTTTCACGAAATTTCCCGATTCGTGCATTCGGATCCAGCTGATTTTCCGAAAATTTTCGGATTCAAAAACAGTAGATCCGAACAAATTTCCGAGCTGAAACGAAAACTTTTCCGAATTTTCGAATGGACTAGAAATCTGTAAAATTGAAATTCATTTTCGTTCCATTCGTGATTTCGGCTCCATTCCTGATTTCGGTTCCATTTCAGTAATTTCGGACAACGTATTTTTCGGTTATATCGCTGATTCTGTAATTTTGCATCATTCCCATCTCAATGTATCCTTCTTGTAAAACCAGAGAAATCTCAATGTATCCTTCTTGTAAAACCAGAGAAATCTCAATGTATCCTTCTTGTAAAACCAGAGAAATCTCAATGTATCCTTCCTGGAAAACCAGAGAAATCTCAATGTATCCTTCCCGGGAAACCAGAGAAATCTCAATGTATCCTTCTTGTAAAACCAGAGAAATCTCAATGTATCCTTCCCGGGAAACCAGAGAAATCTCAATGTATCCTTCTTGTAAAACATGAGAAATCTCAATGTATCCTTCTTGTAAAACATGAGAAATCTCAATGTATCCTTCCCGGGAAACCAGAGAAATCTCAATGTATCCTTCCCGGGAAACCAGAGACATCTCAATGTATCCTTCTTGTAAAACATGAGAAATCTCAATGTATCCTTCCCGGGAAACCAGAGAAATCTCAATGTATCCTTCCCGGGAAACAAGAGAAATCTCAATGTATCCTTCCCGGGAAACAAGAGAAATCTCAATGTATCCTTCCCGGGAAACCAGAGAAATCTCAATGTATCCTTCCCGGGAAACCAGAGACATCTCAATGTATCCTTCTTGTAAAACATGAGAAATCTCAATGTATCCTTCTTGTAAAACATGAGAAATCTCAATGTATCCTTCTTGTAAAACATGAGAAATCTCAATGGCAGAATTATCGTATCGACAGAATTATCGGATCCGAAAAACCATTAGTTTACATCAAAACGAATAGACACTTCGAAACGAGGAGAACAGACGTTCCGAAAAAAAAAGGAAAATTTCCGAAATCACGAAAAAAAAGTCGATACGAAAAAGGAACCAAAACGAAAGCCAGGCTCCCCATTGTCATTTGAACCTTACCTCTTCAATATATATTACAGTATTAGCTGATTTAAATGAGAAATTTGGGTTCTCAATTCTCATACACATTATGCATGTGGAGATGCCTGTACAAACTGAACACTTTTTATTACTCTTTTTGTTGTGTGTTTGTCCAATGTGATAACTTTGTATTCAGTTCTTAAATCATTCGCTTTGTGCCTTAATAAAGTTTTTCGTTTTAATCCACTGTCACCAATGCCTTGTGGTAAGTTTGACTAGTTCAAGCAGACCTGCATTTTCTATATATTTTAGGTTTCAATACCTCTGTGTTTTGTGTGAACAATCACATTATTTACAAAACTTCCATCCTGTATTTTGAAGGTGTGGTGTTACCACTATTGATATAGTGGGATTTTTGTGTCAGGGTTTTTTCTTTCTTTCAGTCTGGCTGTATTCGGCAGGTGCTGTCCTTGGTGCTGAAACCTATTCAGCACCAAGGACAGCAGCACTGTGGGGCTCCGGAGACCTGTCCTTGGTGCTGAAACATATTTCAGTACCAAGGACAGGGGGATTAAGTATCTTTTTTTTTTTTACCCTTGTCATGGAACCGACACAGTGCTCCCCGCTTCATTTTTCAAGACTTTATCCACATGGTGGAACCCCAAAGAAAACAGACAATTGCCTTGGGAAAGACTTTATTTTCATTTATTGTGTGGTGTGTGACTTTAAATGTGGTTTTCGTTACGGTGTGCTGCTGAGACTCATTTTATAGGATTATCTCCGTTTACCCCAACCCCAGGATGCCATTTGCCCAAGACACCCATGGGTCTCAGAAACAAAGGACCACATGGCGAAAGATGGAGGAGCTCCCCAGCCAGCTTGAAGTGGTTCGGATCGGCGCTGGCTGATTCGGCACTTCCGGACAGAAACGCCACATCGATTCAGTAACCCCTTTTAGATTCGGCCGGCCAATCCGAATCGAGGGAATTCCAAGTCCCCAATTTACCTAATCCCCCAGACCATGTTGGAGCCTGCAGGGGACTCGAAATGGGCCATGGGGGGGCGGGAAGTAGGGCGGGAAGTTTAAACCTGTGTTACTGTGTTCTGTATAAATACTCCTGTGAAACCTATGTAAAGCAGATCGTTCCTGGTTATACATTCAGCTTGTCTGGTGTGTTAGTCCGCTGCACTACTCACACTCGCCCTTGGAAGGCACTGAGTGGCTTTTCAAAAAGACTGACATAATATCGAGTCTACAAGTTGGGAGATTGAAACGGCCAAATATCGAATCGGCAGAAATATCAGAAAGCCTGCAGATCCCCAGAAGCAGCTGTAACTTCGGCCCCAACACTGGCACAGATCCATACCAGCTAGCCAAGGTCTCCCATTGGGCAGAAACAAGTGGGTCAAGCTGCTCGAGGCGCTGAGGACCGCGTTCCTAGTAGCCGGGCTAACCGCAATGAGGGGGTGTCTGGAGAGCAGGACGGGCGGATAACAGCTAGATTCGTCACAACCCTAATCTACAGTCAGGCCCAGAAATATTGGGACATCGACACAATTCTAACATCTTTGGCTCTATACACCACCACAATGGAGTTGAAATGAAACAAACACAATGTGCTTTAACTGCAGACTGTCAGCTTTAATTTGAGGGTATGTACATCCAACTCAGGTGAACGGTGTAGGACTTACAGCAGTTTGCAGATGTGCCTCCCACTTGTTAAGGGACCAAAAGTAATGGGACAGAATAATAATCATAAATCAAACTTTCCCTTCTTAATACTTGGTTGCAAATCCTTTGCAGTCAATCACAACCTGAAGTCTGGAACGCATAGACATCACCAGACGCTGGGTTTCATCCCTGGTGATGCTCTGCCAGGCCTCTACTGCAACTGTCTTCAGTTCCTGCTTGTTCTTGGGGCATTTTCCCTTCAGTTTTGTCTTCAGCAAGTGAAATGCATGCTCAATGGGATTCAGGTCAGGTGATTGACTTGGCCACTGCATAACATTCCACTTCTGTCCCTTCAAAAACTCTTTGGTTGCTTTTGCAGTCCATCTGCACTGTGAAGCGCAGTCCAATGAGTTCTGCAGCATTTGGTTGCATGTGAGCAGATAATATTGCCCA
The DNA here is from genome assembly GCA_009667805.1 of Leptobrachium leishanense. Taxonomy (NCBI): domain Eukaryota; kingdom Metazoa; phylum Chordata; class Amphibia; order Anura; family Megophryidae; genus Leptobrachium; species Leptobrachium leishanense. The sequence goes on from CM019065.1 coordinate 348,083,658, forward strand.
AAACACTTCAGAATTCATCCTGCTGCTTTTGTCAGCCGTCACATCATCAATAAATACAAGAGAACCAGTTCCATTGGCAGACATACATGCCCACGCCATGACACTACCACCACCATGCTTCACTGATGAGGTGGTATGCTTAGGATCATGAGCAGATCCTTTCCTTCTCCATACTCTTCTCTTCCCATCACTCTGGTACAAGTTGATCTTGGTCTCATCTGTCCATAGGTGTCATGCCCCAACCCTTGGAGCCTGCTGTGGCTAGTCTGGGAGACTGTTTGCACCTACTCAAGGGTTAACTGTTTGCTCTGGATACCTGAGTGATTGCTTAAAGCCTGGTCACGCCCTTTCCTCTACGATCTGGCATTGTTCATCTTGCATTGCTACTGAGAGGATCCCCTTCCTGAGCTCCTGCACATCTCTGCAAGCCTGATCCTGTTGCTGCTGTTTATTTTCCTGGACTGTTCCTTTTAGTATCCAGTTTCTGAAGTAAACCACTGTGTTGGTTCCAGGTACCATTCTGCTACCAGAGACTGCTTATTACTCTATTGCTGTGCACTCCATTCTGCAGTACCTGGAGAGACCACTGGATTACTGTGGTGCACATTCACCATATCTGCTGTACCAGAGATCTGTGTGTTCTTCATCTGCCACAGTTTCAATATATATCCCTATTTACCTGCTTCATTGTATCCAGTGTCTTCATTAACTTGTTCAACCCCAGCGCCTGGGATTTATACTGAACTTTGGGTCCCACCTCGGCTCACGCCTGGTGCCACCCTGACAATAGGATCTTGTTCCAGAACTGTGAAGGCTTTGTTAGGTGTTGTTCGGCAAACTCGAATCTGGCCTTCCTGTTTTTGAGGCTCACCGATGGTTTACATCTTGTGGTGAACCCTCTGTATTCACTCTGGTGAAGTCTTCTCTTGATTGTTGACTTTGACACACATACACCTACCTCCTGGAGAGTGTTCTTGATCTGGCCAACTGTTGTGAAGGGTGTTTTCTTCACCAGGGAAAGAATTCTTCGGTCATCCACCACAGTTGTTTTCTGTGGTCTCCCCGGTCTTTTGGTGTTGCTGAGCTCACCGGTGCGTTCCTTCTTTTTGAAAATGTTCCAAACAGTGGTTTTGGCCACACCTAATGTTCTTGCTATCTCTCTGATGGGTTTGTTTTGTTTCTTCAGCCTAATGATGGCTTGCTTCACTGATAGTGACAGCTCTTTGGATCTCATCTTGAGAGTTGACAGCAACAGATTCCAAATGCAAATAGCACACTTGAAATTAACTATGGGCCTTTTATCTGCACATTGTAATTGGGGTAATGAGGGAATATCACACACCTGGCCATGGAACAGCTGAGAAGCCAATTGTCCCATTACCTTTGGTCCCTTAACAAGTGGGAGGCACATCTGCAAACTGCTGTAAATCCTACACCGTTCACCTGAGTTGGATGTACATACCCTCAAATTAAAGACGACAGTCTGCAGTTAAAGCACATTGTGTTTGTTTCATTCCAACTCCATTGTGGTGGTGTATAGAGCCAAAGATGTTAGAATTGTGTCGATGTACCAATATTTCTGGACTTGACTGTATGTAATGAATTAAAAAAAAATAATCCGTATAAAATTACGAAATAATGTATAAAAACAAAATCACGAATAGATACGAAACACTAATTGTGCCAGATTAGAGATGGGACAGTTAGATCTGTATTTCTATCGTGCCAGGTATATAAGTATCTATCTGTGTCCATCTATCTGTATATCTATATATATATATATTTATATCTATGGCTATCTATAGATTCCAGGCCATTTTGCACAGCTGCGCTAGTAAATCAATGCCTGCGCTTCCAGCCTGCTGGAGGAAACAATTAACAGGTCAGTGACCATTTTCTCTGTGAATTAGAGAAATCACCCTTTTGGTTCTACCCAGCAGGCAGGAGGGGCATTTGCTCATGGCAGGGAGAAGACGCAGCCGGAGCGGCACCCCAACCGCATATCAAAGAAACAATCACATCCTTCGATCACTAGCGGTGGTCTTTGGGAGATGATTGATAGACCAGGGAATTAAGGTTAATGACGAAGCGTACTAAGCGTGCTCAGGAGAGGGGAATTCTGGGGATTGTAGGCAAAGGCTCTGCCAGCTAGGAGGCTGGACTTAGAAAAAAGGCAGCCCTATATATATTCTAAATCAAGCATGGCTTGGGGCTATTTCCTTGGAGGTCAATCGAGAATTGAGGGAATATTGCCAGCTCCTAATAGAACCTCCCTATAGCTGATCGTCTAGCGTATATTGTAAGTAACTAGGATCTGCTGTTATCTCCCTTTTATTTGTTTGCGGTTTGTGTGTAATGTGTAATTAATTGATTTATCATATCCATCTTTTTGTTCCAATGCACTATGATTATATATCATAAATAAATATAACTTATTTAAGTTTCTGCTTCTGGCTGATGAGATCCACACTAACTGAAGAGACTGGAGTATTTCTTGTTGTTTTAAGCTCGAGTAGCTACGAAATTGTGAGTTGTGGTCGCTGGGGACGGTTGGGTAAGCAAGCAGGTATTGTTGTCTAGGCAGTCACTGTCTGGGTCTAGGAAAGACAGACAGCGCGGTTGCTTAGCCTTGCGTCTCTCGCTGCGACGTGCGTAGTGTCCATGAGGACTGGTGGCAGCGTAACTAATAGAATAAGAAAGTGATCCCAGGGATTGTGGGAGACGTAGTCACTACCCGATTCAAGAGAAGACTAGTACTGCGATACACTCCTGGGACCATTGTATCGCGCTCTACGTACCTGTTGCGAGAGAAAGTGTGCGGGGACGGTGAGGTAAGCAAGCGCGCGGGGATTGTGGTCTACGCAGTCATTATCTGGGTCTAGGATAGACGGATAGTGAGCAGCTTAACCCGGCGTCTTTCGCAGCAGCGCGCGTAGTGGTCATGACACTAATCTCCCCAAATAACGAATCGATCCGAAATACGAATTATTAATCCCCAAAATAATGAAATGTGGAAAATAACGACCGAACTAAAAAACGTAACGATCGATCTGAAAATACATTTTTCATTGTGCACGTCTATCTGATATCTTGCAAACCTGGCCTGTCAGAGGATCCTGAGTGCAGGTTTTGGAAACACTGGTCTAGAATATCCCTCAGCAGCCAATCGTGTAAAAAGTGGGGTCAAAGGGTTATTTTTTACAGAGTATAAAAAGTGTTTCCCTGCAAACAAAAAGGAAGGGGCACTCTAAGCTAAAAGAGGTGCTGATCTGAGCCCCTGCAAGGCTGTTCATGTGAGTGAGCTGATTGACATCCTTCCAGGCGGAGAGAAACCCACTGCTTAAAGGCTGTCACAGCAGCCATGGACAGCAGAGGGTTAGAAGGCTTATGGTGGATTGAGTCTCTGTCTACACCCTGCAGCAGCTACAGGAGTGGGATTTGAGGGCCATTTCTTACATGTTTTACTTAAAGAAACACTCCACTCATCCAGAAGACTATCAGGGCTATTCAGAGAAAGGTGAAAACCTTGAGAGTTGCCAGGAGAATGAACAATCTAGACCATGTAGCCAATTTGGAAAGTGAGATAAATGGGATAATTTTTCTGGTTTGACCTACAGGGTTATTCAAAGAGATCCGAATTGCTGGCGAAAGGTAACCGAACAGTGAAATTCAGCGTACAGTTATCTTTCCTGGCCATTCGGCTATCCAGAGAGCAGGCAGTTCCCCAAATGTTGGTGTTGGGTTTTTCCGGCGGCTGCGCTGCCCTGTGATCGGCGGCTGCTTGGGTTTCTCCATCGTGTTCGGCGGGGTTAATCCAGATGTTTTTGCGGGTTTTCGGTGTACCTTCGCCGGGTTTTGCGGTGAGTGTTCGTCGGGTTTGCGGCGGCTTTACCCTGCACTACGACGGCCCTGTGGTGCTTGCTGAATACACCGCAGGGTCGCCAAAATGGGATTGCAGAATCGCACCTAATTGAAGAGAACGAAAAGTCACCGAACGTGCAGTGAATTTTCGATTCTCTTTGAATAACCCTGCTAGAATTTTCAATTCTCCAGTCTCCAGTTTTCACCTCTTTCTGAATAGGCCTATATAGGGCTCTATTACATTCTCTGCGCAATTGCGCTCGTGCAGTGCAATTCTTTTTGTGCACGAAAAAAAACTTGATCGCGTGAAAATTAACGTGGTATTTCGATCCGAGCGCATTTTTTCATTCGTCAAAAATTTTCGTGCGTAAAAACGACGTGCAAAACTGTGCACAAAGTACGTTGCGCACAGAAATCTGTGTTCGGACTGTTTTTTTTCACAGGATTCAGCCAACCTAACGTTAGGTTTTTGCGCCTGTCACAGTCAATCTGAGTATATATGCAGCAGGAAAAAAAAAATAAAGCAATTTATTAATTTTATTGTTTGGGTATGTGTAGAATGTGTAACTGTACTGTGCTGTTGTATTTAGTTTCGGCCAGGACGATCAAATTTACAGTTACCACCTGCTTTTCAAAAACGTTATGAAAATTCGCGCAAACCGTCGTTGCGCGTAGATTGAAATACCATCCGCGTACCAGCGCACAAACGCATTTGCGCTGACAATGTTAAGTATAGGATGCGCACACGAATTTGCGTTCGCGCAGGTTCACCCGCGTTAGACGTTAATGCGCGTTCGTTGCACATAGATAGGAATACGACGTTGCGCTCAAATGCGCACGTGAAACCACTTGCGCGAAGAATGTAATAGGGCCCATAGCGTTTTAAAGTGGTCAGGATGTGATGTCATCAGCCGATGGTTCAGATCTGCTCATGCGTCTTCGTTCCGTTGTTCTGAGCATGCGCTATGGAACTTGTATACACAAAGTGTGCAAGTCCCTGGCAAAGCGCATTTTCTGGATCCTACACTATGGAGGTTGCATAGACACGTACATTGTGTACCAAAGCTGCAGGAACTTCTGGACTCAGAAGCCCTTCAACCAATGGGGCTGAGCAGCGCACCATTGGACAAAAGATACAAATTTGTACCCTAACCAAAAAAAAATGAAAATAAATAATTGGGCAGATGCTGTCAGCATCATCTGCCCAATTACGTTTTGGCAAAATGGGGGGTTATTTTTAAATAGAGTGCTCCTCCAAAGCCAGTGATGGTGAGCCTTGGCACCCCATATGTTTCTGAACTACATGTCCCATGATGCTCAGTCATTTTTGAGTGTAAATGAGCATCATGGCACATGTAGATCCAAAACATCTGGGGTGCCATGGTTCGCACTTCACAGTAACTGTCCGAAGTCCACTTTGCTGGCCATGAGATACAGATATATGATTGGCATCCAAACAGTAATGCTGTAAAAGAAATACAACAGCCTTGTCCTACGTTACGTTTATATATTGACATAAATGGACCCGATAGGGTCATCATGACAGGGGCGGATCCAGAGACTAGTCTCGGGAGGGGCACTGACAGAAAATAAGGTGTTGTAGCAGAGAGCCCGACTCACGAGAATTTACAGAGGGCCCAGCTCACAGGAGCTTACAATCTAGAGGAGCAGAGGGCCCGGCTCACAGGAGCTTACAATCTAGAGGAGCAGAGGGTCTGGCTCACAGGAGCTTACAATCTAGAGGAGCAGAGGGTCCGGCTCACAAGAGCTTACAATCTAGAGGAGCAGAGGGTCCGGCTCACAAGAGCTTACAATCTAGAGGAGCAGCAGGGGGGGCCTGCTTGGGCTGGAATCTGATCATCATGATGACATGATCATGGAGACATGGACTGGAAATGGACTGGTCAGGTCACTCTGGAGTCTGGAGGACACTCAGTCACTGTCAGTGGGTCACTCGGTCTCACTCTCGAGCCGGAGAGACTCGGCTCGGGTGGCCGCTCGGCCCGATCAACAGATGAGGAAGGATGACACACTCACACACAGAGTGACTGAGTGGTCTGAGCAGAGTCAGTCAGACTGAGCTGCTGAGGAGGACTGTGGGGTCACTGGGTGGGCACTGGGCCCTGGCCTGGGCACTAGGCAGTGGCACTGGCTGCAGGGCATGAAGATGAAGGCAGGCAGGCACAATCACACCACCATTTATTATCATTCACTCACCTCAATGTGGCGCCTCCTGCTCCTGGCCTGCTAGCTTTCCCGCCCATGTGACACTCACCATGTGACGTTACCACGTCACCAGTCCAGCGCCCGCCCCGGATTGACACGTGACTGAGCTAGTGACATGGGGCTGGGCTGCTGGGCATGGCTGGCGCTCGCCTCACTTCCTGTTCTTCCTGCTCGCTGCCGCCTCCTCCTCACTCGCTTTGAGTCAGTGCGGCAGGCCGGGCCGGCGCCGGCGGCAAGCCTGGGCTGGCCCAGCACTGCCAGCAGCCAGCGTGGCCTGCCGTGAGTGAGGGCTATGAGCGGAGCGGACAATCAGTTAAATAAAATTTTAGACCGCACAGGCAGCACACACTACAGTCAGACAGTGAGTGACACAGAGAGATGATAATGGGCAGGGCAGGCAGTGCACGCCGCGCGCTGCTTCAGTTTGGCCGGCCCGACAATGCTAAAAGTAAATTTATCAGAATCTCGGCCCCTGCATCAGGATGTCATCTAACAGGTGTCAGCAATGGCAGAACTACCGCCATAGCGACCCACGCGGGCGCTAAGGGGCCCGCAGCCGAGTGGGGCCCGGCCAGTAGAGTATTTTGGCAGCAGTTTCCAGGGGGCGACCGCCCGCCGCTCGGTGGGAGTGACCGCCCGCTGCTGGGTGGGACCGACTGCACCTGCTATTGTGCGCTGCTTGAAGTGATCATATGACGTCACTTCCTCCCAGTGTGCTGCCTCCACCACATGCAGATGGAGGAGAGAGGTGGCACGCAGGACTCTCCCTGCTCCCGGTGAATGGGGGGGTTAATGAAATGAAGAGAGGGGGACTTTAATGAAATGAAGAGTGTGGGAGGGGGTTTAATGAGATGAAGAGTGTGGGGGTCAATGAAATGAGTGTAAGGGGTTAATGAAATGAGTGTTGGGGGGTCAATGAAATGAAGAGTTTAGACCTGTGTATATAATTCTGGGGGCTCTGCTGTGTGTATATAATTCTGGGGGCTCTGCTGTGTATATATAATTCTGGGGGCTCTGCTGTGTATATATAATTCTGGGGGTGTAGCAATGTGTTGTTCAACAGCATTAGTTCATTCTTTGTGTGTGTGGGGGGGGGGGGGGTAGGCTACGGTGGGGTAGAAATACAATATTTTGCTATGGGGCCCTGTGATTTCTAGTTTGGACCCTGGGTGTCAGAATATCCAGGTCTGGCTCCGCCTCCAGGGATATCTGCAGCTAAACCGTACACGCCCCCTTTAGCTTTGTGAAATGACAGCTTTTCTCCCACTTCATTCTCACACTGCAGGATCCAGATCATTCTTTTCAACATTCCCCATGGAGCTGAAATTCTGTGCTGACTGGAAAACTGCATACAGATTATTACCTACGTGTTCTAGAATCGATCATATGGTACTGACCCAGTCATTTGTAAACACACAATTCCCTGTGCTTCTTGTGGCAGAGCCAGTGGCTACTTTCAGTTTCGGGTTGAGCTCCCATACCAACGCCCTGTCACACGTCCGCCCTTCCTTCCTGTCACACGTCCGCCCTTCCTTTCCGTCACATCCGGTTGTCAGAATAAGGCGCCTATTTGGAAATTGGAATGGAAATGCCCAGGAGCTCCTCTCGGTATCGGTCACGGGTACACAAAAATATACTGCAAGGACAGCTGCTGCCCGAAAAGACCCTACAGAGGACCGATGCTGACGATGCAGGGGAGGAGGAGGAGGACGAGGACATTGAGCACTCAGACCCCCATTTTATGGACGCGGAGGAGATCGCCGGAGGGGGCACGGTGGTCACTTCATGGACCCCTAAGAAGACACGTGGTGAGCATTCAGCTGCCCCTCACTGACACAGCGGCCCCCCAGGGCCACACCACTCCCATACAAACTCCTTCATAGGCCCCGCCCCCTCCTAATAGTTATCCATTGCAGTCTTAATATTACAGAGGGTGGGTCAGCTTGCCAGGCCGCAGAGCATTATGGGTCATTTCAGCTACATCTTCCTTGGCTATAGCTCCCTGACGGTAGGACATAATGTAAACTGGAAAAATGCTCATTATAACATAACGTTTTTGCAAGGTTAAAACCTGTAGAGCCCCTCAGGCCCAGCCTCGCTGCACTGCTAGCCCACAGGCCATGCCGGGCATTTTAAAGTGAGCCACCCACTTATAACTACTGCTATACAGAAACACACAGATATACACATATGTATGCACCTATACGAACACCCGTACGAGTGCCCGCACGCTCCTATATATGCGCCCGTATGAGCACCCGCACACCCCTATATATGCGCCCGTACGAGCGCCCACACATTTCTAAATATGCACCTGTACGATCGGCCGCACACCCCTTATACTCAAACTCCTGTATGAGCGCCCGCAGACTCCTATATATGCACATGTACGAGCGCCCGCACACCCCCGCACATGCACCTGGACGGGGGCCCGCACACGCGCCTGGACGGGGGCCCGCACACCACCTCACACGTGCCCGGACGGGGGCCTGCACACCCCCTATATATGCACTCATATGAGCGCCCGCACACCCCTATATATGCACGAGCGCCTGCACACCAATATATATGCACCTGCACGAGCGCCTGCACACCAATTTATATACACCTGCACAAGCGCCTGCACACCAATATATATACACCTGCACAAGCGCCTGCACACCAATATATATACACCTGCACAAGCGCCTGCACACCAATATATATACACCTGCACAAGCGCCTGCACACCAATATATATATACACCTGCACGAACGCCTGCACACCAATATATATATACACCTGCACGAACGCCTGCACACCAATATATATACACCTGCACGAACGCCTGCACACCAATATATATACACCCGCACACCAATATATATGCACCCGCACGAACGCCTGCACACCAATATATATGCACCTGCACACCAATATATATGCCCCCGCACGAGCGCCCGCACACTCCTATATGAGCCCTTGCACACTCCTATATGAGCCCCCGCACACTCCTGTATGAGCCCCCGCACGAGCCCCCGCACACTCCTATATGAGCCCCCGCACACTCCTGTATATGCCCCCGCACGAGCCCCCGCACACCAGGGCTGTGGAGTCGGTAGATAAATGTTCCGACTCTACAGTTTTTTGTACTTCCGACTCCGACTCCTCTGTATTAATATGCGAATGTATTTTATACATTCCTTGAAGGAAAGAAAGGCAACATACATGTCATTACCACAGGACTACTGGCTGGGAAGCCAACAGTCTACTGTATTGAACAGTTTAAGCAAAAGACAAACACAATGAAAACAACAAGGTTTTATTAATTTTTTTTTATTAATAAAGTGGCTGGATAGTAGCAGCAGGCATAAACATCAGGAACAGGAACTTTACCAGTTCAAAAATACAAACCACATTATTTGGTTGTTTTAGAACAAAAACAAAGCTTCTCTATATGAACAAAAAACAAAATCTGTAAAACCTAGAAATGGTTTATATTAATCTTGAAATGTAGTTCTAGGCTTAGCAAATGCAAATCAATTCAATGTAGAGTTTTCTAAGGAAGAGAATTGCCTCTGCCAGATCCTCTTTCATAGAGGCTCTTAAGTCAGACTTTATTATTTTTAGGGCTGAAAATAATCTTTCGACGCTGACTTGGGTGGGTGGCATTGCAGTAACTATTCTGGCCACATCACTAACGATAATAGTTCATATAATACGATAATAGTTCAATAGTCAATAATAATTCAGTCTTGAACTATTGACCCTCCATTCCCTTCACTTATACAAGTGTCTCTAGTCCTGCAAAAAATATATTTACTTAATCCCTTATCAGTGAGAAGCTAGGTTACCCATGGGCGCTGCGTTCCCTGTAACAGCAGAACACAACACTATGGAAAGTATAAGTATTGCCGCTCCTAATTGTGCGTTGTGTGCCATATAGTGAAGCACATGAAAAGCATGCTTCTTCACGGTCACTTAACGTGTTCGTTTTGCGGTTACGTGGGGCACTGCATGCATTGGTCTTTATTCTTACAGTAGAGAAGTCATTAATTATAACTTTTTGTGAATTGGGACATTGGAATTTAAAAAAAAGCAAGTTTAAATCAATCTAAATTTAGTAGGAGTCGGAGTCGGTGCATTGTTTGCCGACTCCAGGTACCCAAAATTGGCTCCGACTCCACAGCCCTGCTGCACACTCCTATATATGCCCCCGCACACTCCTATATATGCCCCCGCACACTCCTATATATGCACCCGCACACCCCTATATATGCACCCGTACGAGTGCCCGTACAACCCTATATATGCGCCTGTATGAGCACCCGCACACCCCTATATATGCGCCCGTACGAGCGTACACACATTTCTAAATATGCACCTGTACGATCGCCCGCACACCCCTTATACTCAAACTCCTGTACGAGCGCCCGCAGACTCCTATATATGCACATGTACGAGCGCCCGCACACCCCTATATATGCACCCGTACGAGTGCCCGTACAACCCTATATATGCGCCTGTATGAGCACCCGCACACCCCTATATATGCGCCCGTACGAGCGTACACACATTTCTAAATATGCACCTGTACGATCGCCCGCACACCCCTTATACTCAAACTCCTGTACGAGCGCCCGCAGACTCCTATATATGCACATGTACGAGCGCCCACACACCCCCGCACATGCACCTGGATGGGGGCCCGCACATGCACCTGGATGGGGGCCCGCACATGCACCTGGACGGGGGTCCGCACATGCACCTGGACGGGGGCCCGCACACCCCCGCACATGCACCTGGACGGGGGCCCGCACACCCCCGCACATGCACCTGGACGGGGGTCCGCACATGCACCTGGACGGGGGCCCGCACACCCCCGCACATGCACCTGGACGGGGGCCCGCACACCCCCGCACATGCACCTGGACGGGGGCCCGCACACCCCCGCACATGCACCTGGACGGGGGCCCGCACAACCCGCACATGCACCTGGACGGGGGCCCGCACACCCCCGCACACGCACCTGGGTGGGGGCCCGCACAAGCACCTGGGTGGGGGCCCGCACACGCACCTGGGCGGGGGCCCGCACACGCACCTGGGCGGGGGCACGCACCTGGAAGGGGGCCTGCACACGCACCTGGGCGGGGGTCCGCACACGAGCCTGGACGGGGGCCCAGACACCCCCTCACACGCGCCTGGTCAGGAGGGCCCGCACACCCCCTCACACGCGCCTGGTCAGGGGGGCCCGCACACCCCCTCACACGCGCCTGGTCAGGGGGGCCCTCAACCGCGCCTGGTCAGGGGGGCCCTCACACGCGCCTGGTCAGGGGGGCCCACACGCGCCTGGTCAGGGGGGCCCGCACACCCCCTCACACGTGCCTGGTCAGGGGGGCCCGCACACCCCCTCACACGCGCCTGGTCAGGGGGGCCCGCACACCCCCTCACACGCGCCTGGTCAGGGGGGCCCGCACACCCCCTCACACGCGCCTGGTCAGGGGGACCCGCACACCCCCTCACACGCGCCTGGTCAGGGGGGCCCCGCACACCCCCTCACACGCGCCTGGTCAGGGGGCCCGCACACCCCCTCACACGCGCCTGGTCAGGGGGGCCCGCACACCCCCTCACACGCGCCTGGTCGGGGGCCCGCAAACCCCCCGCACGCGCCTGGACGGGGGCCCGCACACATGCGCCTGGACTGGGGGCCCGCACACGCGCCTGGATGGGGGCCCCCACGCCTAGACTGGGGGCCCGGGCACGCGCCTGGATGGGATGACACCCCCTGAATATACAGCACCTGGACGGGTGCCCGCACACACCTGAATATACAGCACCTGGACGGGTGCCCGCACACACCTGAATATACAGCACCTGGACGGGTGCCTGCACACACCTGAATATACAGCACCTGGACGGGTGCCTGCACACACCTGAATATACAGCACCTGGACGGGTGCCCGCACACACCTGAATATACAGCACCTGGACGGGTGCCCGCACACCCCTGTAAAAATATAAACTTGCTGTACAAATAATAAATGGTCTTCTAAAATTAAATTAAAAAAGATGCTCGAGGCCCCGGCAACCTACCTGACAAACGCCTGGTAAGCCCGATGGTCAGTCCGGGCCTGGTCCAACCTAACCGCCATTTTTCTATCCCTCTCAGCCGTTTTCACTTCCAGTTGAAATTCACAATTTGTGTTTTTTTTCTATTAAAGTGGTTATAAAGGATAACGGTGTGGAGCATCATGTGACCGGCGTCTTCCCTCTTCTGGATCCATGGTGGTGTGTAACCGTGAAGGTGAAATGTGTCGGACGACAGTATTTTACACAAGGGCATCCGTCGTATGAGATCATAGAAGATGCGTTCAACAGGAAAGATGACGGAAAGAGATTCCTGCTCTCGCTATTCCTTCGCACATGTGGTGTTAATCCTGAATTGGTACAGAGCTTTTTAGATTGGCTGCCGGAAGACACATTAGTGGGTTTCCAGAATCTCCCAAAAATCATAGCAAACTATGCAAAGATTGCAAAGTCTATGGACTTCACCTCATACCTCCTAAATTCAGGTATGTTTTTTCATTGTGATTCATTAATTAGAATTTAAAATTTTCCATGCTTCTAGACGGGCATCTGAATATACAGGAAGGGGAAAACAATGCCCAGTATCACACACACATCCATCCATGTGTCTATTTTACTTATGCGTGGTTCAATTTCTCATATTTCTCTAGTGTGTTTATCTATTTCTCTCTTGGAACTATTTGTCTGACCTGGACGTTAGGAGGAGCTTTGACAGATTGCAGCTGGTTTGACATTTTCCACGGTCCCTTTTTTTTCTTTTTGTATTGAACAGTTGTGGGGATAATCAGGGGTGTGGAAATTTAAAAAAAATCTACTTGTCCAACGGACTAAGTAGTAGTCCAATCTACTTGTCCCTCAGGACGATCTACTTGTCCTGATAATTTCAACAAAATAGTGTTTAATTAGAGGTCTTTATTCATAACAGCCTATAGAGGCAGCGTCAGATACATGTGATGAATAAAGACCTTTATTTAAACACTATTTTGTTGTGTGTATCTATGTATAATATATATATATATAAAGTGTGTTTAATATTGCAGAAGCCACCTGCACATCACAGCAATTCAAAGAATTGCATCCCAGAGCTCCTGTGCCACATTCCCCATATGCAGCAAGGAATTCTGGGTAAGATATGCAAATGATCTCTGTCTCACTTTTACACATCCTGGATCTGTTATTACACAGAACCCTAAAATCTATGCTATGCCACACTGTGGCTTTGTAGCAAAGATAAGGTTATGCAACTGGTCAAAGCCACTCCTAGGACAGCGCTGTTTCAGGTTTGTTGAACCCTCATCAGCTAGGAGACAGGCATGACCAGTTGCAGTGGATGCTTGGACCATAGGTAAGTAAGTGTCTATAAGGGTTGTGGTGAAGGACTAAAAGTGAGACAAAAAGCCTCCACACTTTCAGGTTTGTTTTCAACAAACCTGAAACAGCGCTGTCCTAGGAGTGGCTTTGACCAGTTGCATGACCTTATCTTTGCTACAAAGCCACAGTGTGGCATAGCATTGATTTTAGGGTTCTGTGTAATAACAGATCCAGGATGTGTAAAAGTGAGACAGAGGTCATTTGCATATCTTACCCAGAATTCCTTGCTGCATATGGGGAATGTGGCACAGGAGCTCTGGGATGCAATTCTTTGAATTGCTATGATGTGCGGGTGGCTTCTGCAATATTAAACACACTTTTGATAGTGTGGAGGCTTTTTGTCTCACTTTTAGTCCTTCACCACAACCCTTATAGACACACTATATATATATATATATATATACATTGCAGCCCTGTGTGTGTGTGTGTGTATTTACATATATACACATGTATGTACCGTGTGTTTACATACACATTGTATGTATACACACGGCTGCAATGTGTATGTATGTAAATACACACGCAGGGCTGCAGTGTGTGTATACATATATATGTATATAAATGCATACATACACACTGAGGGTTGCAGTGTGTGTATGTATACATACTGAGTTTTGAAGTGTGTGTGTATATATATATATATATATATATGTGTGTGTATATATGATTTCCAATAGTTGCAGGGAGCACTCGAGGACTTGAGTACAAAGTAGAAAATTTATTAAGCAAGTAAGTCTAAAAAACGACGTTTCGGCCTACACAGAGGCCTTCATCAGGAATAAAAACAATAGTGGACTTGCTCTTAATATAGTATCTTGGTTAAGAATTGACCAGTCTGTAACTCATTGAAGTTAATTGCACGTCAACCGGAACCAGTTACACGCCTCTTAATTTATGTTATGAAAACTACGTCCTCAGTGGAGGTTCCCGTTGCTAAGCAGCAAACGGGACGCTACCTCTGAGTAGCGGTGAAAGTGTGAAAAAGCACTGAGAGGTTAAAGTCATAAAAGGTCCGGGAAGCACAAAGAAGGAATGTATGGAGGATATAGTAATAAGAAAAGAAAGAAAATAATTATCATTAAAGGAGATCTACCTAAATAAAGGCACTCTGTGTATTACATATATCGGGAGGAAGCTTAATACAATAAGCTTCCTCCTTAAAGGAGATCTACCTAAATAAAGGCACTCTGTGTATTACATATATCGGGAGGAAGCTTAATACAATAAGCTTCCTCCCGATATATGTAATACACAGAGTGCCTTTATTTAGGTAGATCTCCTTTAATGATAATTATTTTCTTTCTTTTCTTATTACTATATCCTCCATACATTCCTTCTTTGTGCTTCCGGACCTTTTATGACTTTAACCTCTCAGTGCTTTTTCACACTTTCACCGCTACTCAGAGGTAGCGTCCCGTTTGCTGCTTAGCAACGGAACCTCCACTGAGGACGTAGTTTCATAACATAAATTAAGAGGCGTGTAACTGGTTCCGGTTGACGTGCAATTAACTTCAATGAGTTACAGACTGGTCAATTCTTAACCAAGATACTATATTAAGAGCAAGTCCACTATTGTTTTTATTCCTGATGAAGGCCTCTGTGTAGGCCGAAACGTCGTTTTTTAGACTTACTTGCTTAATAAATTTTCTACTTTGTACTCAAGTCCTCGAGTGCTCCCTGCAACTATTGGAAATCTACATATCTCAACGAGGGACGCTTGCACCGAGGCAGAACTCAGCTAAATCCGGTATGTGTGCAGAACTCTTTGGACATTGTAATATATATATATATATATATAATATATACACACACACATTTCAGAATTCTGTATATATACAAACATTGCAGGTGTGTGTGTGTGTGTGTGTGTATATATACACACAGCTGCAATGTGTTTATATATACAAGAGTTCTGAAATGTGTGTGTGTGTGTGTGTATATATATTATATATATATACACACACACACACTGCAACCCTACGTGTGTGTATTTACATACACACACATTGCAGCCCTCAGTGTATATAATTATACACACTGAGGGCTGCAATGTGTGTGTGTATATATATATATATATATCAGCCCTGTGTGTGTGTGTGTGTGTGTGTATTTACATATATACACATTGCAGCCCTGTGTGTATACATACAATGTGTATGTATACACACAGGGCTGCAATGTGTATGTATGTAAATACACACACACAGGGCTGATAGATAGATATCTAACACTGAGGGCAGCCGTGTGTGTATTTACACACACACAGGCATGTTTCAGACCTCAGACCAGACATGGGGCGCTGTCCGAACGCTCTATCAGGGTTCGGACACGCCCCTGCAGTTTGCCGCGTTTCGTACCTTCTAACGAGTGCCGCGGGCAAAGTCTCCCAGCGGCCGCTCGTTGCTAAACCCCCAGCCGCGATCTCGCAAGATTGCTCCCAGCGCGAACTCCGAGAACGCGCCCGGGGGCTTCCCAATAAGCGGCCGCTGGAAGACTCTGCCCGCGGCGCTCGTTAGATGGTACGAAATGCGGTAAGCTGCTGGGGCCTGTCTGAACGCCTTTAGAGCGTTCAGACAGCCGCCCCAGCCCCTCAGATACCGGCAAGCCAGCTCAATGCTGGCTTCCGGTATTGGGGGCGTCCCTGGAATTAGTCCGCAGTCCGGTGGGCTTCTAGCCCGCCGGACTGCATCTAAAAAAAAACTACTCGCCCGGATCTTCATGTCCCGGGCGTCGGGCGATACAATTCCCACACCCCTGGATAATACATCTTGGTGATACCCTTTACCATCTCGTTATGAGCGAGAATAAAGCTCTAAGGAGGGTCTTGAGTTTCACTAGAGCACTCTGGATGAAGGATTGTGGTACAGTGGACATGCTGCTTGGTTTGTGGACTGGTCTTCTAAAAATGGACAGACCCAGACGGACAAGCACCTTGAGGGGAGACACTATGTATACTGAAATGTAGACTTTTAATTTCTTTATAAAGTATTTTACCAAGAAGGATACATTGAGATTTCTCTTGTTTTCAAGTATGTCCTGGGTAGACACACATTTTGGTTAAACTCCTTTTCAAATCACAGGGAGTTTAATGGTTGCATATACCTTATCAGAAATGTTAGGGACCGAAAGTGTTTTAGACCTTTTTTTTTAATTCTAAAGATTCTGTAATATTGTCATATAATCGGGAGATATCTTGGATGGGACCAAAGTCTAAACAAGAAAATGTGTTTCATATACAAATGGCCTAAAGGGTGTTTTATACAGTTTTTTTTTTTTCACCTGTCAAAGAGGTCAGGTAGGGAATGTTCTTTTGGTGCTGCTCAAAGTTTTTGGGCCTTGGAACATTTCAGAATTTTTGATGAGAGATACTCCATCTGTATTAAAATTAATTTGTTTTAGAATCATTTTGCCTTGTTTGTTTGTTGTTTTCTCCTGACGTTTGGTCGCCACAGATGAAGGTCAGATCGCCATGAGGGCACATGACATCCCTCTGGTATTGAAGTACTTGCCCGGGCTCTTTCCGCGTCAAGTGAAAAGCTTACTGATGGTGGAACGAAAGCACAAAGAGGGTGACTCTCCTGGACCCAATGATCCCCTGCCTGACAAATTACAACAAATCGAAACCATCCTAAGCTCTGACCCCTGGAAGCTGGGTTTTGGATTGGTGAGTTTATTGTTCAGGAGAGGAAGAGGGCAGAGTAGGAAGTTGTAATGAAACCTTGGTCATCATGGGGTTCAATCTTGATATGAGAGGCCATAGAGGTTTTACTCTCAAGTGGGTTAACCTCTAAAGGGGGAGAAATTGGATTAGCAAGGATAGAATTTGCTCTAATGAGGTACTTTGATGTTTTGGCACAATTATTCATCGTATGATCATATTCTTGGGATGCTCGATACTAGTATCGGTGCCGATACCGGGTTATGCACGAGTACTTGGTACTCATGCAGATGCCCCTGATATTTCCCCCGATACCGGAAGCCAGCATTGAGCTGGCTTGCCGGCATCCGAGGGGCTGGGGCGGCTGTCCTAATGCTCTAACGGCATTAAGACAGGCCCCTGCAGCTGACCGCTTTACTTACACACACACTGAGGTCTGAAGTATGTGTAATATATACACATACACACACACACACACACACTGGCCCATTTCAGACCTCCGTGTGTGTAATATATATACACATACACACTGATGTCTGAAATGGGCCAGTGTATGTGTATATATATTACACACACGTCTGAAATGGGCCAGTGTATGTGTATATACTGTATATTACACACAGTCACACACACGTCTGAAATGGGCCAGTGTATGTGTATATACTGTATATTACACACAGTCACACACACACACGTCTGAAATGGGCCAGTGTATGTGTATATACTGTATATTACACACAGTCTCACACACACACACACACGTCTGAAATGGGCCAGTGTATGTGTGTATATATATTACACACACACACGTCTGAAATGGGCCAGTGTGTGTGTGTATATATATTACACATACACTGAGGTCTGAAATGGGCCAGTGTATGTGTAATATATATATACACACACTGGCCCATTTTCAGACCTCCGTGTGTGTGTATGTGTAATATATACACACACGCACTGTCCGAATGCTCTATCGGCATTCGGACAGGCCCCTGCAGCTGGCCACGTTCATAGTTACCTTCCACGAGCGCCGCAGGCAAAGTTTTTGCGTGTCCGCTCGTTGGGAAGCCCTCAGCTGCGATCTCGCGGGAGTTCGAGCGGCGCTCGTGGAAGGCAACTACAGCGGCGTAGCGTGGGTTGTCAGAGCCCAGGGCAAGGCAAGAATTGTGCGCCCCCCCCCCCAACCTGTGGACACGGTAACACACCCTGATTCCCTTCTACTAGGGCTGTGCAATTAATTGCAATCGCAATCGAATCGCGATTTCTGACCCTGCAATTTTCTGCTCCCTGTTAACTTCCGGCGGCATGGTGCTTTGAGCGCTCACAGGGGGAACCACGTGACGAGCCGCGTTCTCGCGGCTCGTCACATGGTTCCCCCAGGCGAGCGCCCAAGCTCCATGCCGCCGGAAGTTAACAGGGAGCCGAACACGTGGCGCACAGAGGTGAGCTGGGGCAGTATATCCATGTGCTGGGGCAGTATATCCATGTGCTGGGGCAGTATATCCATGTGCTGGGGCAGTATATCCATGTGCTGGGGCAGTATGCATGTGCTGAATACTGAATACATTTAGAATGTATGTAGCATGTTTGAAAAAGCAAAAACAATTGGCTAAATCGCAATTAAAATCGCAATCGCAATATTCATTCAAGAAATCGCAATATGATTATTTTGTCAATATTGCACAGCCCTACCTTCTACCAGTAGAGTATTGACCCCCTTACCCCACAAGCACATGTATTGTATATTAGCAAAATACTGATATATAATAAAAAAATGAAACACACATGCCCCCACGCTACACCACTGCTACCAGTCACCCTGTCCCAGGGTACCCTAACATAGTTCCACTCACACTCTACCCAGTCACCCTCCCCCAGTACCCCAGTGACCCTCTCCCAGTACCACCAGTGACTCGCCTTCTCTCGCTCAGTACCCCCACTTTCTCCCAGTCACTCTGTCTCCAAGTACCCCCAATCGCTCTCTCCCAGTACCCCCAAGTCACTGTCTCTCCAAAAACCTCCAGTCACTCTTTCCCAGTACCCCCGGCCACTCTTTCTCTCTCCAAGTACTCCCAGTACCCCCAGTCAATCTCTCTCTCTCTCCGTACCCCCTCACTGTGTGTTGGTTACACTGCTCTGGCGTCACACAGTGTCACCTACCTGTGTGGAGTTGCTGGTGGCCCGGGGGGGGGGGAGCTGTCCAGGGGGCTTAGTTGAGACCGAATTTTAAATGTGCAGCAGGGCATGCGCCTCCCTCCCTGTTCAGCGCCTGCAGGGCTGCCAGCAGCAGGGGGCTGGCACAGGGCTTCAAGGGGGGCCGACAAGCGTGGTACAGGGTGTTCCATCAGATAATGCTGCGCTGCTGCACTTGACTCATGTCAGCGTTAAGGAGGAGTCAGGACAGGAGCAGAATTTTCTGTCCTGGTCCTCCCTTCCGGACGCTGAGTGCTAAGTCACCGTCGTCGCCGCAAAACTGGCGGCTGCCCATGCAAGGGCATCTCACGGACACCAGGGTCCGTGAGCAGACACCTTGCTGATCCCTGCTGGAAAATATATGGGGTTCAAATTTTTTTAAAATTTTGCGCACCCTAAGAAAATTGCGCCCGGGGTGACCGCCCCCGAGGGGCCCCCCACGCTACGCCACTGTGTAACTGTGAGCGCGGCCAGTTGCAGGGGCCTGTCCGAATGCTGTTAGAGCATTCGGACAGCCGCCCAGTGTGTGTGTGTGTATATATCACTAACACACACACACGTCTGAAATCGACCAGTGTGTATATATTACACACACACACTGAGGTCTGAGATGGGCCAGTGTGTGTGTGTATGTATGTATGTATATTACACATATACACACACACACTCTGAGGGCATGTGTGTGTATACACACACACACACTGTGGTCTGTTGGGTATACATGTATCTGATACATGTGGGGTATATTATTTATACATAAATAATATACCCCACAGGCATCAGATACATGTATACCCAACAGACACCAGACCAGTGTGTGTGTGTGTGTGTGTATATATGAATGTATATCTGGTGTCTGGGTGTGGTCAGGTTGTGTGCAGGCAGTGGGTAAATGGGGTGTCCATATATTGCAATATTAACTTAAACAGGACAGGCTTTCAGCAAAATCCTAAATTATTTATTGAAAAGTGTCACATGACATGAAATAAAAGTATCGGTACTCGGTATCGGTGAGTACTTTTAAAAAGTATCGGTACTTGTACTCGGTCCTAATAAAATGGAATCGGTGCATCCCTAATTCTTGCAGGGTTATTCAGAGAGCGTGAAAAGCAGGAGAATGACTGGAGAATGAAAAATTCTAGGTCAAAATAGCCAAACCAGAAAAATTCTCCCTTTCATCTCACTTTCCAAATCGGCTATTTTGACCTATAATTTTTCATTCTTCAGTCATTCTCCTGCTTTTCACGCTCTCTGAATAACCCTGTTGGTTATTATAGCACAACATTCAGCTTGCAGTCCTGTTTAAAAAAAAAAAAAAAAAGTGATTAACCCTTTCACTGCTAATCCAGTTCACTCCTGTGTGCTGAGCTGATTTTGACCTTTTTCTGCTCCAAGTTTTTTTTTGTGGACTATGTTCCCTATTACAATCTTCGCGCAAACGTATGCGCCCGCGCAAAAACGCATTAACGCGAGGGATAAAACCCTTTGCGCAGAACGTCGTGTAGCGCTGGTTTAAACCACTGTTGCTGTATGCATTTTTGGCCACCAGAGGGAGACAAGCGCAATGTAAGAGACACTGGACAATGGGACTACGTTTTCCAGCATGCTTTGCGGGGGAAAAGGAAGTGGGTGGAGAGAAAGGATATACATCCGCAGCCTCGTGCAGAGGGGAGCCAGTGCACGCCGTGGAGGGAACAGAGCAAGACGCACGTGAGACAGAACGATTGTGACCAGGCCGGAGAGCAGGCGCTGCCTTGGGAGGCTGGAGATCGGTTTCAGTGACTTGCCAGAGACCTAGTAATCCACCGATGAGAGGTTTGCACAGACAGAGCTGCAGATTGGACCCCGAGTTAGGAGACCGCGATGATCTAATGGGAGTGCAAGCGGTAAGCTGACAACCTTGTTGCAAAGACGGACAAGCAAGACAAGCGGATCCGGTGGCACAGAGTCCCAGCGTAATTCAGCGGAGAGACGTCCTTGGTCGGGTCAGCGGAGCAGATTGTCTTGCGGATGGGTGAGAGGCCTTCCAGGTCACAGTAAAGTTAATAAAGCACGCTGCAAGTTTTTCTTAAATCTACAGGGCCCCAACTGACTAGTCGAAGATACACCGAATCTATTCACTGGCCAGTTGAATCTAGTACCCGGGTACCAATACACACATACACGCACACCTTCTTGGGACACAACCTGAACGGGACTTACACTCCGGCAACGAAGGGGTTAAAATTTCCTTTTTACCGCTGCGCGCTTCTCGCATTACGAACTCCTGTATATATATATATATATATATATACCGTGCTTGTTTATTATATGCCACTTTATTTGAGACCAGTAAACCATATAACGTATAAAATCCACAACAGTACTGGTGTATATTTATTCCCTAGTGCGGGGAGACTGACCCGAGGTTAAATTCAGCGGCTCGTCCGGGATCCAGTCTCTGGAAAAAACGCATTTAAAGGGTTAAATATGGATCCAGACACTGCTGCCTGTATTATTACAGAATTATGTATAGTCATGGATATTCCTGCAGACACTTGGGCCGAAGATCAGATTCGCCAGGCCGTGGCCGCGCTGACACCAGATCATCGGGGGTTAATCCTGGACATTAAAGAAAACCCAGATACCTCTCACACGTATGTTCTTTTTGAGTGGAGAAAGGGTGTTCCAGTGTGTTTTCAGGGCGCGAGTGTGAAGCTGACCGATGAGGTGGAAGTTCAACTGATTCAGCCAAGTGCGCCACGTGGTGATCCCGCGAGTCTTCCCACGCCCAGTCCGCTGGCCATGATCGGGCCTGAATTTATAGTGGCTATTGGAGATTTGCTGGCTAAATGTCAAAGAACAAGCCCTCCGCACACTAACTTTGGTTACCGACGGTTGAGAAATTTTACAGGAAACGTACCAACTCCGGCGGGAGAAGAAACCTTCGAAGAATGGGTAGAACAGACGATGCAGGCTCTGGATGAGTGGGACGTCCCTGAAGCGCAGAAGAAGCAAAGGATTACTTAGAGCTTAAACCTTGTACCTTGTTTGTGAGACCTGAGCGGGCACCCACCGTAGAGTAGGCCATTTGTGCTGTTGCTCGTTCTCAGGACCCTCACAAACACCCCCCTTGTTTCTGAGAGCTTAAAGGGACCTGCGTCAGAGGCTGTCAGAAACCTAAAATTGAGTAAACAAGACTGCACTGCTTTAGATTACCTAAACGTACTACAGGAAGTCTTTGGGCGAACGGAAAAGGCTGCGGAGCTCGTGTACCAGTATGAACACACCTACCAGCGGAAAGGTGAGAAGATGACTGACTATATGAGGCGCCTAGATAAGATTCTGCACCAGATACTTCTCAAGAAAGGGGCCGAACCGGCCGAAATGGATAAAATCCGAATGCAGCAGATCCTGAGGGGCGCTCAACCTCTAGATCCGGTGATGCTACAGCTGAGAAGCAGAGAAGGTAACCGAGAATTGAAATACCTGGAACTGATCCGAGCTGTCAGAGAGGAAGAGGCTCTACTTGAAGAAAAATCCTTTAGGAGAGGAGAAAGAGCTTAAGCACAACCCGTGAGGCATAACGAATGTTTGCAACCTGAAGATGATTCGTTAGACACCTATGGATCCGAAGTGGACGAACAAGAGCATCTGGTTGTTCCTAAATCCACAGAGAATGCTGCAAAAGAACTAACCCTTTCTGCACATAGTGAGTTGCACAAAACCGTTTAGAAGGCACAAGAAGCTCAAGCAGAATTGCAACAGGCGCACGCCGAACTGTGCCGAGTACTTTTGAAGGTGGCAGAGACACAGACCGATATGCAGAAGTTCCTTGCTGATATGCGGACAACTGGAGTTGCTGTGGTGTCTGGCCAGGGTCCTTCAATCGAATCACCACAAGCAAGTGCGTCTCCGTCTTCAAAGAAGAGATGTTTCAGTTGTGGGGAAATGGGTCATTTCCGCGCGCAATGCAAAAGCCTGAAGGAAATAGGGTAGAAGAGTTCCTAAAAGCCTGGAAGGGCTGCTCTCTACCTCACCGGCGGGAAATGCCAGAGGGCCCAACTGAAGGAGCAAACTAGGTGCCCAATGGTTAAAAACCACTCCAAAAATCAAGCCAGGACTGAAAGGCCGAGAGGGCCCAGAGTCTTGCCAACTGCTGAGCCTACCAGGACTGAAAGAGTCACTCCCTTAGCATCCGGTCCTACGTCATGGGGAAGCAATGCACACCCAAAACCTACACGGGCCAAGAAGAAGGCCAGGGTACAGCAAAAGGGGTCTAAACTTCCTACTGCCACAACAAAGTTTCCTGACCAGCTGATAGGTCCTTCTCCCATCGTTCCAATTCAAGTAGAGGGAGTCTACACCAAAGCTCTGTTGGACTCAGGGGCTCAAGTGACATTGATCTACCGAGACTTCTATGAGAAGCACTTGAAGCACATACCTCATATTTCAAGGTCCTTCAATTTCTGTAGAGGTATCGGAACTGAGAAACTTCCCTATGACGGATATCTACAGGTGAAGTTAGAGATCGGATCCGAAGTCATCGGACAGTCTGGAGGTTGTGATGCATTGGCCATTGTGTGTCCTCGGCCTTCAGGGGCAAACAGAAGTTCCATGATAGTGGGGACAAATACTGATTTGGTGCGACGTCTCCTGACTCCTATAGTACTGGAAGAAGGTTCTACCAGGGGAGTACACCCGTTTTACGTCCGGTCTATCAGAGAATGGTCGAAGAACAGAAGGCACCTGCTGAAGTGGGACGCCTATGGAGATCGGGAGGAACAGAGAAGGTTCTGCAATCAGGAGAAGTAGCGAGTTTCCAGGCTTCAGTCAAGTTGAACGGATCGCAACCAGGTCCCTATGTGGTACTGGAAACTGATTTCAATCATGGGAGTGAAGCCGGAGTAGAAGTAATCCCTGAAATAATCTCCCCAAAAGCTTTGAAATGAACACGAGGAAGAGTCTCAGTCAGTGTATGTAATGTGTCTGATTCTCCAGTGATCCTGAAAGCACGAATGCCTATCGGGCAAGTAGCGTCCGCTACGCCTCTCTCTCCTACCGATTTAGGAGGGGGAGTGAATAAAGAGATACCAGCTGAAAGGTTCTATCCCAAGGACGCTCCTATCTCACCTGAATGGAAGAAACGTCTTCAGTCCCAGGTCCTAAAGTGGAGGGACTTGTTCTCAAAGGATGAGTTCGACGTGGGCATAGCTAAGAGTACTGAGCATCGCATTCGACTACAAGAAGATAGGCCGTTTCGAGAAAGTTCAAGACGAGTTCCGTTGGGAGACTTGGATGATCTAAGAGAACAGCTGAATGAACTGCAAAGAACTAAGGTGATTCAAGAGTCCAGGAGCCCTTATGCATCTCCAATAGTGATGGTTCGGAAGAAGAATGGTTCTATCCGTCTATGTATAGACTATCGCACGCTAAATCGGAGAACCATCCCAGATCAATATGCCACTCCTTGGATAGAAGATGCCTTACAGTGTTTGTCTGGAGCAAATTGGTTTAGTGTACTAGACCTGCGAAGTGGGTATCACCAGATACCAATGCATCCTAAAGAGAAGACTGCGTTCATCTGTCCACTGGGGTTCTTTGAATTCATCAGAATGCCTCAAGGCCTTACGGGGGCTCCAGCCACGTTCCAACGGTTAATGGAGAAGACAGTCGGGGACATGAACCTGATCGAAGTGTTAGTGTATCTGGATGACATAATTGTGTTCGGGAAGACTTTGGAAGAACATGAGCAACGGTTGGAGAAGGTCTTGAAGCGGCTCCATGAAGAGGGGTTGAAACTGTCTCTGGAGAAATGTCAATTCTGTTTACCTTCCGTTACGTATCTGGGACATGTTGTTTCCGCAGAAGGCGTTTCGACGGATCCTCGAAAGTTGGAAGCCGTAGCTTCCTGGCCTAGACCCCGAAATGTTACTGAACTTAGATCTTTCTTGGGGTTCTGCTCCTATTACCGAAGATTTGTAAGAGGATTTGCCAAGATAGCTCAACCACTGAACAAGCTCCTACAGAAGGAAGACACAGAAGAAGGCCACAAGGCCTCTGACCGAAATTCGTCGGCTCCAGGGCCAAGGAAGGCTCGAGAATCTATCCAAGGAGAATGGACTAGTCAATGCGAAGGTGCTTTCTTGAAGCTGAAAGAGAGTCTAACTCGAGCTCCTGTCTTGGCTTCCGCGGATCCTCATAAGCCGTACGAACTGCATGTGGATGCCAGCAGAGAAGGTCTAGGGGGAGTCCTATACCAAGAGTATGGTGGATTGCTGAGGCCTGTAGCGTATGTGAGCCGGAGCCTTACGCCTTCAGAAAAGAACTATCCTACCCACAAGTTGGAGTTTCTATCCTTGAAGTGGGCGGTAGTAGACAAGCTAAAAGATTATCTGTATGGAGCCGAATTTGTGATAAAGACTGATAACAATCCTCTTACCTACGTCCTTACTACTGCGAAGCTGGACGCAACGGGACATCGGTGGTTGGCCGCTGTGTCAGGGTTTCGGTTCAGCCTGAAGTATCGCCCTGGGGTGAATAATCGAGATGCCGATGCTTTGTCGAGAAGACCCTACACTACAGAATGGACTCGGTTAACTCCAGATGGGGTGCAAGCTTTATGTCAAGGGAGGGATTGAAGCAGAAGCCATAGGAGTTATGGCTGCGTCTGTTCCAGAGTTCTATTGTAATCCTACGCAGCTGAGGGATGAAAATTTGCCTACTTTTTCAAAACAGGACCTGAGAGCTGAAAAGGCTGGAGACCCTTTGATTGCATTAACCATGAAGGCCCTAAACGCGAACCAACGGGAGATTCTTCTGACATTCCCCAGAAGGGGCCAGATTGGTATACAAAGAGTGGGAACGGTTGAAGATGTTGGATGGGGCGGTCTACCGAAGGGGCCCCTCAAACAATGCTGAAGAGACCCAACAGTTGTTCCTTCCCACCAAACACAGAGAGGATGTGCTGCGGTCGTTACACGATGAACATGGACATTTGGGTGCAGAGAGAACTTTTAAGCTGGTGCGAGACAGATTTTATTGGCCTTACATGAGATCTGAAGTTGAAAGTTACTGCCACTCATGTCTGAGGTGTATCCAAGGGAAGACCCTACCAACCCGAACTGCTCCAATGAGCCACCTGCAAAGTCAAGGACCCATGGATTTGGTGTGCATTGATTTCCTGTGCTTAGAGCCGGATGCTAATGGGCAGGGAAATATTCTAGTAGTGACTGATCATTTCACACGCTATGCCCAAACTTTTTCTACGAAAGACCAACGTACTCCTACTGTGGCGAAGGTTTTAATGGAAAAGTTCTTTGTTCACTATGGCCTACCAAGGAGAATACACTCGGATCAGGGTAGAGACTTTGAGAGCCGGCAATTACTGGAACTGCTGGGAATTCCGAAGACCCGAACTACGCCATATCACCCTCAAGGTGATGCTCAACCCGAAAGATTCAATCGCACGCTGCTAAATATGTTGGGCACACTGTCAACCAGAGAGAAGCAGAGCTGGAGTCGTCACATAGCTACGCTAGTACATGCATATAACAGTACGGAGAGTGACGCTACTGGATACTCACCGTACCGTCTTATGTTCGGAAGAGAAGCTCGACTGCCGGTTGATTTGGCGTTTGGGCTATCTCTGGATCAGACGTCTGTAGCCTCTTATAGAAATTATGTGGATAGACTTCGGAAGAACTTGGCCTCTGCGTTTGAACAGGCCCGTTTGACCTCAGGAAACAGGGAACAGAGGAATAAGCGGAACTATGACTTGAAAGTTTGGATACAGGATCTACAACCCGGTGATAGGGTTTTGTTGAACTTGGGGGCTTCTGCAAGGCATAAGTTGGCGGATAGATGGAGTTCTCAGGTTTACATTGTCTGCAAGCAACTGCCAGTTTACCAAATCCGACCGGATGGAAAGGCTGGGCCTCTTAAAAACTGGCACTGGAATCATCTGCTACCTTTTGAGGGAGGCTGTAAGGATACCAGTTGGGGACGAACTTTCTCTGCCGAACCCGCCTGCTCCACGTTTGACTCCCGTTACTCGGTCTCAGCAGACATGGGTTGTCGAAGAGAGTGAAAGGGACAGTGAGGAAGAAAGCTTTTGTCTGGACTGGGTGCGCTCACCAGAACCTGAAGAGGTCATTCCAGTTCCTGAACGGTGGGAAAGTAACCGAGGCCTGAGGCTCCTGAATTCCAATTGGAAGTTCCTGAAACTTCTGAAATTCCTGTAGTTCCTGAAAACGCGTCCTATGATTACAGTTCTATGCCTTCACTGGAAGGATCATACTCCGAAGAGATGTCTGTTCCAGTTGTGGATGAAAGGACTGAACCCGCACCTGTAGTACTTCCACCTGAAGAGGAACTGATTGAGCCAGAACCAAAACGCTCTATTCGACCGCCCCAGAGATTCCCCTACGACTCACCAGGACATAGCACTGAAGAGGCTGTCACCACAGTGCGAAGGTTGCCCGAAGTGTCTGCTATGTTAGCTGAGGTAGTCAGGAGCATGAGTCAACTTGAGGACGTGTATCTGACCCATTGTATGCTTGCTGCTGAGCCTGTATATGTTGCCTAATGTAATACTGAAATGTAATGCAACTGTTATACCTCCTTGGAGAGACCCAAGAGTTCTAGGAGGGGGAGAGTGTAGCGCTGGTTTAAACCACTGTTGCTGTATTATTCATTTTTGGCCACCAGAGGGAGACAAGCGCAATGTAAGAGACACTGGACAATGGGACTACGTTTTCCAGCATGCTTTGCGGGGGGAACAGGAAGTGGGTGGAGAGAAAGGATATACATCTGCAGAGGAGAGCCAGTGCGCGCCGTGGAGTGAACAGAGCAAGACGCACGTGAGACAGAACGATTGTGACCAGGCCGGAGAGCAGGCGCTGCCTTGGGAGGCTGGAGATCGGTTTCAGTGACTTGCCAGAGACCTAGTAATCCACCGCTGAGAGGTTTCCACAGACACAGAGCTGCAGATTGGACCCCGAGTTAGGAGACCGCGATGATCTAATGGGAGTGCAGGTGGTAAGCTGACAACCTTGTTGCAAAGACGGACAAGCAAGACAAGCGGATCCGGTGGCACAGAGTCCCAGCGGAGAGACGTCCTTGGTCGGGTCAGCGGAGCAGATTGTCTGGCGGATGGGTGAGCGGCCTTCCAGGCCACAGTAAAGTTAATAAAGCACGCTGCAAGTTTTGCTTAAATCTACAGGGCCCCAACTGACTAGTCGAAGATACACCGACTCTATTCACTGACCAGTTGAATCAATACCCGGGTACCAATACACACATACACGCACACCTTCTTGGGACACAACCTGAACGGGACTTACACTCCGGCAACGAAGGGGTTAAAATTTCCTTTTTTCCCGCTGCGCGTTTCTCGCATTACGAACTACTGTATAATATATATATATATACCGTGCTTGTTTATTATATGCCACTTTATTTGAGACCAGTAAACCATATAACGTATAAAATCCACAACAGTGCTGGTGTATATTTATTCCCTAGTGCGGGGAGACTGACCCGAGGTTAAATTCAGCGGCTCCTCCGGGAGTGAGCGCTACAGTCGTATTGCAAGGTCAGCGACAAACGCGCGCACTCGTCTACCACGGGTGAACCTGTGCGAACCCTTTGCGAGCGTACTGTACTGCACACGTTCTATACTTAACATTGTGAGCGCAAATGCGTTTGTGTGCTGGTATGCGGATGGTATTACAATCTATGCGCAGTTTGTAACGCACAGCCTTTGCGCGCATAATTTTAGCAACTCCTAAAAGCTGGTGTTAATGGCAAATTCTAACAACCTGGCCGAAACCAAATACACCAGCCCAAAAAAAATATGCAGCAAAGTATAGTTACACATTCTAGTCATACCAAACCAATAAAATGGAGAAGTTGTGTGTGCATTTATTATTGCTGCAGCATGTATACTCAGATTGACTTTGACAGGCGCCCTAACGTGAGATAATTGTAGTTCTTAATTCTGATTGGCTGAATCGCGTGAAAAAAACAGTCCGCACACTGATTTCTGCGCGCAACATTACTGCACAGCATTTGTGCGCGTCCGTTTTACGCGTTTTATTGCTCGACGGATGAAAAAATGTGCGAGGATTGTATTTCCAGCGGTGATTTACACGCGTTAACGCTGGGCACACAAATTCAGGCGTTGCGCGAGCGTTTTAACGTGAAGATTGTAATAAGGCCCTATGTGTATACGTCATGTCCCGTCATAATGCTATAACAAAAAAATGAAAATTTTTCCTTCAGCTATCAATTATTTGCAGTGTGTAAAATTACTAGGGATGCACCGATACCAATTTTTTAAGACTGAGTACCGATTACGTTTTTCAGGTACTCACTGATACGAGTACCGATTCTTTAATGTCATGTGACCGCTTTCCAGTAAATAATTTAGGATTTTTGCTTAAAGCCTGTCCAGTTTATTTTAATATTGAAATGTATGGTCATACACCCCATTTACCCACTGCACAGCCTGACCACACCCTGGACTTGTGTGTGTGTATATCTATATAGATCTATATCTATCTATCACACAGACCTCAGACACCTGTATACCCCACACGCTTCTGGATATTGGGGCATTTGCACGAGTACCAAGTATTTGTGCAAATGCCGATATCAGCATCCCTAATAATTACTTTACTACATTATATCATCCAAACCTTTTGTGGTTATATAGTTTATGGGGTTCTTTTTGTTTAAAATAAATTACTAGAAATGGGAACCTGTTGCTGCATTTTTTTTAAAAAATTTTTTATCGAAAATAGGTGAGTAATGGCAGTGGTATATCCTCTTTTTATTTTTAGACAATACGTAAACATGTTTGGTGTCATTGGACAGGCCAGTGTCTGGCCTTTCCAATGTTGTCTAACTTGATCATGTGCCATCCATCACCTCCACGTTTGGTCCTGGCATGCGAGTTGAGGAGGGGAGTTAGTCCAGCGGCATTGCTTTATATGTAAAAGCACAGAGGGGGGGGGGATATTTTTTATTTCATTTTCATATTGTTTATTTTTGCACATGTTCATATTTGGTATTGTTGGAAAGGCCAGACTTTGACCTTTCCAATGAAGGCTCACTGGACTCTGTGTCTTGTAAGAATAGAAGATGCAGGATTCCAAACTCTCTGGCGCCCGTCCCTGTGTTGTGGCCGTTTAAGTTTTTCATGGAGCATTGTGCCATCCCCTCCACAATTGCTGTCGACATGGGAAATGAGAAAGTGAGTTAGTACACTATCATTGTTCACTCCATAATGGAAATGTGAACAATAGTCCTGCGTGTGAGAGAGAAGAAGAAAAAGATTTTTATTTTTACATAAAACCATGCTCTGGCCTTTCATTTATGCCTCCATATGACCCTCTAGTCTGTATGGTTCCTCTTTCTGGGGTCATCGTGCCCATGAGTGATGTCAGTAGGCAGAGGGAGGTTCTGCAAGCAAGGCTGACATCCAGGATTTTAGTCCCCTACGGGAGAAGTCCATGATTGGTGACAAGCCTCTGGACTTCATTAACGTGCTGGGCACATCCTACGTATCCTATCGGGAAAGCTGAGGACGAGCCCAGTGTGATGATTATTATAATATTTGGGTTGGGGTCTAATTGGTGTTAATTTACTATTCATGCTTTGGTTACGGTTAATTTTAAAGGTTGCTCCTAACCTTAAGATTCTGCTCCCTTTTTTCCTTAACTTTTAGCTGTGCTTGCATCAAAAGGAACAGAATCTGCTGCCAAAAAACGGGGCAGAATCTTAAGGGTAGGGATAACCTAAAAGTAGTGCTAATGCTAAAATTCAATGGCTTCTGAAAAAATGCTTGTATTCGATCCCTCTTATTTATTTTGTGTCTTTCTCTCCTATATAGATTGTTAGCAGAGAATTGCACCTTTATCGCTGTGAAGCTTCTTGGGAAAACCTTCGCACTTGTAAACCTCTCTTGGTCAATATCTCAGAACTCCAAACCCACGCGCTAATTATTTACAATAAACTGAAGAGTATGTGCTATGAATTCGGTGACACGTACATAGAACAGAAACGTATCACGGATGCTGTTTGGAAAGTCATACCTATAGAGAGCGCATGGGACGCCCTTAAGTTTTTAAAAGATGAAGGTGTTGTCGTGTCGGAAAGACAGATGTTCTTCCTGCACAACTTATACAAATATGAAAAGGATATCGCTACATACATCCACCAGCTTTTGACCAAGCCCTGGGGTTTGGATTTTGAACCAGATGAAGTTCTTAAAGCTGCTCAGGTTCAACAGCCGGCCGAACCTCAAGGTAACTCTAAGTATAAATCGGAGGTCTCTGATAATGACCCATCCAATGAGTGTATGAAGACCTTGCACATAACAGACTGCGTTCCTAGTAGGGGTCGACCGATTATCGGTACTACCGATAATCGGGCCCGAAACTGAGGATTTTTAAGGTTATCGGTATCTGCTGCTATATTGCCGATATACTGATAACCAGGGCTTTTTTCCGCATAGTACCTGCACGTACTGGCAGGGCAGACGCTCCTCCGCTGAGTTGCAGAGGATGTCTGCAGCCCAGCTGTGAAGTTCTGCGTCTCGGGGCCCTTCCAGCACCACTCACGGACTTCTCCTGCAGGGGGGAGACATCTTGGATGATGTCAGCTGCCTGTGGTACCCAGACCCGCCCACGGACATCATCGCGCCTGCCCCTAATGATGTCAGAAATGGGACTCCTACCCACTGGTTTGTTCCCCGGTAGGGGATTTCTAACACCTCCTGTATCTCCCCCATATCTCCTGAAACATAGATGCTAGGAGGTCATATGAGGTATCAGTGGAAAGGCCAGAGCATGTCCTTTTCAGTGATGCCAAGCATGTTAAATAAAAGACAATGATGGTGCTCTGTGATACACTCATACACCGCACATTACTGTGAGTTTTATTGCTGTGCAGCTCTGTAATACACTCATATACACCACACATTACTATGCAGCTCTGTGATACAGTAATGTGCGGTTTGTATGAGCGTATATCAGATCTGCACAGCATCAAATGCTCATACAATGGACACGGCACATTACTGTTAGTTTTGTTGCTGTGCAGCTCTGTGATACACGCTTGTGCACACATTACTGTATCAGAGTTGCACAGCAATAAAACTCCCAGTAATGTGCCGTGTGTATGAGCGTATCACAGAGTTCCACAGCAATAAAACTCAGTAATATGCAGTGTTTCAGTGTAGCACAGAGCTGCACAGCTATTAAACTCACACAGGGTTATTCAAAGAGAATCGAAAAGTCACCGCACGTTTGGTGATTTTTCGTTCTCTTCAATTCAGCTTGATTCGGCGATCCCATTTCGGCGACCCTGCAGCAAATACCACAGGGCGTCGTAGTGCAGGGAAAAGCCACCGAAAACCTGCCGAACACTCACGCGCAAAACCCGCATAAACATCTGGATTAACCCCGCCGAACATGCCAGAGAAACCCGATCAGAGCGCAGAGCAGACGCCGGAGAAACCCGACACCGCAGACGAATGGAGTGGAAAAAAAACAGTACGTTTGAATAGTGAAACGCTGTTTGCAAACAAACTACTGAGCGAAAATGTCTGAAATTTACATATAAGATCCAATGCATGATAATAAAAAGGGCTGTTACAGAAAAAGAAAATGTTTAAAAAAATAATAAAATAAAATCTGACTTTTTCTTTTTAAAAAAAATCCCGAAAAATGCTTAAAAGATCTTTAAAAAAAATCTATAAAGAGACTTTTTACTGTAGAATATTATAATAAACGGTTTATTAGATATTGAATTAAAACGGGAATATTTTTATCATTGAAGCCTATGGGTTTCGCCTGAATAAACCTGTCGATGAAACCACCGAACAGCAGGGCATTTCGGCAACTTTTCACTGCTGGTTTTTGTTCTCTGAATAGACGAAGCTATGGGGATTTCACTGCGGTCGAACAGGCACCGTATGTGCAGGCAATTCGCCAGCATTTGGCGAACTGCCTGCTCTCTGGATAGCCGAATGGCCAGGAAAGGTAACCAAACGCTTAACTTCAGCGTTCGTTTACCTTTCACCAGCAATTCGGAGCTCTTAGGGTTATTCAATCACAGAGCTCCACAGCAATAAAACTCGCAGTAATCTGCTGTGTGTATGAGGGTGAGTTTTATTGCTGTGTAGCTCTGGGATATGCTCATACACACCGCACATTGCTGTGAGTTACAGTCAATCTGAACACTGAGATTCTTTAACCCAAATATTGTTTAGCTTTCTAGTAGTGATGTTTAGTGTGTGATATTTATAGTATTTTTCTTTTATTTTTATTTTTTGTGCCATTTTCTGTTCTGGAAAGCTAGCTATTTTGCAAGCACTTATTTTTCTCAGTTGTTGTAATGTTTACAATTTTTTGACCAGATTTGTATATAAATTGTCCCCCCCCCCCTTCAAAAATGTAATTGTACAGAATATCGGCATTGGTTATCGGCCTGAAAGATGGCCGATTATCGGTACTGGAAAAGTGATATTGGTCTATCCCTAGTTTCTAGCCATGAAAAGCCTGACTTACCAGTTTTGGATGAAGACCAGAAGAAAGCAGTCAGACTCATATGTTCAAAGCCTGTAACGGTCATAAGTGGAAGAGGAGGATGTGGAAAGACGACTATTGTCAGCCATGTGTTTAAAGCCTTGATCGGCAAGGAGAGTGAAGAGGTGGAGATGGCCTGTCAAGCATTCGAGAGCGATGAATGGGACTGTAAAAATATGTGGATCGGACCTAAAATAGAAGGTCGTGAATCAGTTTTATTTACTGCTCCCACCGGGAAAGCTGCGTCTCTTTTGAGAAAAAAGACTGGGCTGCACGCAGCTACCTTGCATCAGGTAAATTCATTGATAGCTGGGCTTCATAAAGAACATTTATAGTGTATCGGTGGCCTGCTTGGAATCACTGAAATTGCTGTTCCTGTTGTCTACTCTTGCCCTAATCCATATTCCTACCTGCCACTCCCAGACATAAATTCTTTAATAGTATGTCTTAATCAAACCTTCATTACCCTACCCCCCCCCCCAAAATCAGCTACACAACATCATGTGGAGAGATGGAGGTATCAACCCATTTTTCGCTTTTTTGTATTGAGGGCATGTTATGGCAATGTTGGTCCGGCAAAGGTCTGGTTTTGCCCTTTCAGTTATCTATCTGGTCGTTAGTGTTCCAGATCCTATTCATTCGTGTTTGTGTATTGGAGGAGGTGGGAGGATACCATTATATGCTTACTCCTTTGAATAGCACTGAAGACAATGGGCCTTAACGTGACTACACTCAGACATTTTTAAGAAACTCTATAATGGGGCACTGGCTATTCTTACCTGATGACCACTTACTAGGGTCCTGGCTTCCTAACTGGGATATAGACTGGACTCTTGTTCTGTGTCCACTGGAAGACTGTCACGGTGGAGGCCAACTTGGACTATTGTGGTGGCTTGGAACACTGAGGAATATAGCCCTTTAGGCAGGTTAGCTGCTGGTTTAATACAAGATAGACAAACAATACAGATTCCAGGGCAAGAAACGAACCAGACTGAGACACAAGGGACAGGAGGGCAAGGAAGAAAACCCCTATGCTGGGGATGATTTCTATCTAAGGAAACCTCACAAAGAATGACAGAGCCAGGGGAGCAGGAAGGGCAAGGGTTAACCAGACAGACAGAAATCCTATATTGGAGAGGTCCTTATAACTGGCCTCTAAGCAAACTAGATACAGACAAACCAAACACCTAAAACAAGAAACCTATAAGAGTGGTCAAAACTAGATCCAGGGATATGGAGCCAGAAGGAACGTCAGTCAGGCAAAGGTTGGGAACAGTTCAGAATACAGTAATACCAGGAGCAGGCAGAAGTGGATTGTCAGGAATACAGCTGAGGTCAAAACCAGAATACACTAGACAGGAATGCTATGCAGCAATGCGGGGAACAGGAACACCGCCACCATGTGAATTCATGCCAGGTCAATGAAGCTCTGTGCTGCTGGGAGTTCTATAGTGAGTGGGTCTGTGATGATTGGACCATGACTCCAGATCAGCACAGCATAAGCCTGGAGCAGCCCAAGACTGCATAGCCAAACACAGAGATAGGAAGAACTGACATGAATGCCTCTAACCACCAGGGGGCATGGCTAAAAACAGGAAACGTGACAAAGACATTATTATGAAATTCTTTTCATTTCCTTTTTAATATTATAAATGTGTTCTGAACGGTGCAAGACTATGTGCTGATTTTACTGATCTCTTGACTGTTATGTCTTTAGGTGACCTGCAGTTACTCCCGCTGGAAAAAACCCTGCGATAATTCTGACTCTAAGAAAGAGTGGAATTTTTCCAAAGTGAAAGTCCTTGTTGTAGATGAAGGAAGCTTGGTGTCCGTTGACATTTTGAGCACCGTTTTAAAGCTCCTTTCTCACCATGGGAAACTGGCTAAATTAATACTACTTGGTATGTGTTCCTTCCTTTATAGTATATAAATGGCGTTGAAGGGACACACTATGGTCAAAGTGTGCGATGGGGGAATGGATAGATTAAAAACTAAACCACTCTGTGAACCCCCTCGCTGTCTCCCTCCCTTTCTGATGAAACCCCAGTGTACATAGAATACTCAACTTGAGTCCAGCTCCGATCTGGAACTGACCAGCCTCAATAATCATGTGACTGTGATAAGGCAGAACGTCCACTTAATTCAATGGCTCTCAATTTGCGTACATTGAAAGTCTTTGCTAGGGTCGTGACTACACTAATTCATTCAATGTTCATTCCTCACCTTTTCCCAGAGGTCAGATCAGCTAGGACTGATCTCCTCTTTCTGGGCAGGGAGAATCCTCTAAACTTGGGCTGAATTTTTCCTTGGGGACCCGTGTTGTGGAGGTTGTAGGGCACAGTGGTAACTGTTACCATTCAGTTTGCATTGTGCCCTATACCTTGAAGTAATTCCCTGTCAAAAGTCATAATATTTTTGCAGATGGGGTCATTCCATGTCAAATCAACAAATGAAATATTCAGTTTGAAACTTTGTCATGGATTTGGTTAATTTTTGGTTCATTTGTTCCTTACCTTGTTGTTTAAAAATCATTTTTTCCAATTTTTTTTTTTTTTTGTCCACCTGTTTTTGAGAAATTGAATTCTCAAAATTGCCAAAATTCACTAGCCACCATAACGTCAAATGCCATTTACGAGATACCTATGATGGCTACAGACACGAGACGGGTGACATGTTAAAGCTTCTGAACAGGGCTTTCATTTGATATAAAACATGACACAATTGTAAAATTTTAAATTCATTTAAATTTTTGTTTCAAAAAAACTTCCATTTTTTTAAAAATTTCAAAAAAATTCACATTTAAAGGTATGTCTTGTAGGCTGTCAGTCCAAATTCCAAGGTGGTATTTTTTTTTCTTTAATTGTTTTGCAGTATGCTCTGTCGCCGGTTTAGCTTGGCGGTTCTACGTTTGCTGCTTTTTGTTTCTCACAGGGGACTTTAGGCAGCTGCCCAGCATTGAGCCGGGGAACCTGCTCGCAGATGTATATAAAGTTCTGGATGGATTGAAGTTGGCAGTTGAATTAAGAAATAATCACAGAGCAGAGTCTCAGCTCATCGTGGACAATGCAACAAGGTAAGGATTTGGGAATTTATGTAAAAAGTAAATGGCAGGATTTACAACTACTTTATACAGTAGATCTAAAGGATGACAAGGACTAAAAGTGGACAGTGGGCCAGGGAGAGTGAAGGGCCATGATAATTTAATAGAGTTTAATAAATTCTAACATTTGTGATCATTGACACACATTGTATATAGCATTCCCAGGATGTCCCTTTTAAACCATGTTCGCATTGTGTTTTTGGTTTTCCTTTTTATAAATCCAGATGGTGACTGTTGCATTTGACATTCAGGGATGGTTTGAGCATACTCTACAGCAGCAGTTCCCAACCTGTTGTATGCGTACCCCCAGGGGTACGCACGAGGACCCCAGGGAGTATGCGTAAAAAAAAATCGCAATGGCGGACTCCTCTGTTCCGTTCGGAACGGAGAGGTCTGCCATTTAGGCCTGGTTCACACCTGGGCGTTTTACAGCAGGTTCCTACACGCTGTAAAACGCTCAAACACTGAAATCCCATTATTTCCTATGGGCATGGTTCACACCTGGGCGTTTTACAGCGCGTAGGAACGCGCTGTAAAACGCCCTACGTCCAAAGAAGTACAGGA
Organism: Leptobrachium leishanense; assembly: GCA_009667805.1. NCBI lineage: Eukaryota > Metazoa > Chordata > Amphibia > Anura > Megophryidae > Leptobrachium > Leptobrachium leishanense. The sequence goes on from CM019065.1 coordinate 348,121,271, forward strand.
GCTTCTTTGGGGCGTATTACAGCGCGTTTACAGCCGTAAACTTCAAAAAACGCGCGTACGACGCGCGTTTCTAATTGTCAAAAACGCCCGACAAAAAACACGCGTAAAACGCGCATATGAAATACGCTCAGGTGTGAACCCAACCTTAGGGTTCCCATGTGTCCAAGCAGGCTTCGGCAAAAAAACTCCACCTCCCCAGACTCCTGTACATCAGCGCCTCCCAATCTCACGCCCCCTGCACAGTGTCAGAAGCCAAACACTGCCTCCGTCCACAGCCCCTGTACAGAGAGCATGCCCAAAAACCTCCCCCTGCACTTCACTCTGTGTGTACCATCCAGCCTGCAACACAGAGGGCAGTGCAGGAGGAGGTTTTTGGGCGTGCTTTCTGTACAGGGGCTGTGGACGGAGGCAGTGTTTGGCTTCTGACACTGTGCAGGGGGTGTGAGATTGGGAGGCGCTGATGTGCAGGAGCCTGGGGAGGTGGAGTTCAGATTTTTGCCGAAGGCTGCTTGAAACGGCTCTCTACCAGTGCCAACCATAATACCAGTGTGCCAGTCATAATACCAGTTTGCCAGTGCCAACCATAATACCAGTATGCCAGCCATAATACCAGTGTGCCAGCCATACCAGTCTGCCACTACAAGCCATAATACCAGTGTGCCAGCCATAATACCACTCTGCCAGTGCCAGCCATAATACCAGTCTGCCATGCATAACACCAGTGTGCCAACTATACCACTCTGCCAATGCCAGCCATAATACCAGTGTGCCAGCCATAGCAGTCTGCCAGTACAAGCCATAATACCAGTGTTCCAGCCATAATACCAGTCTGCCAGTAAAAGCCATAACTGTCTGCCACTACAAGCCATAATACCATTGTGCCAGCTATACCACTCTGCCAGTGCCAGCCATAATACCAATGTGCCATGTACAATACCAGTGTGACAGCTATAATACCAGTCTGCCAGTGCCAGCCATAAGGCTAGGGTCAGACTGAGGCAGTGCGAACGCGCGTTCTGGCGCACTTAATCACGGCCGTGCTAGCAGCAGATGCCAGGCAATGACGGCCAATATACGAAGTACGGTCGCACAAAAGTCCGGCTGCGCAACGCAAGTGGAAAATGAACGCATTTTTTCGAGAACGTTAAACCACTAGTACTGACGTACAGAGTGCGCTGCGTCCGCTAGCGGCGTGTGTGCGTGAATTGGAGACATCAGACGCTGCTAATGTCCGGCCAACATAACGTCCAGATGCAAGAAGTGTTTTATTGATGATCCGTACAAAATCACGGATGAAACTGCGCATAGTATGACCGCTGTTGCGTATTCCGTGAAAAAATACGTCCATTCTTCGAACGCACATTTTCACGGACAACGTGAAAAATGCGTTAGTCTGACCCTAGCCTAATACCAGTGTACCAGGCATAAAACCAGTGTGCCACACATAATGTATACGCCACAAATAAAATGACCGCCCGAACCCAACACTAGAGTGTTCGGGTTTGGCTTGAAGAAAAGGTGGCAACCCTACTGCCATTACAAAATTCTTTCCCACCCGCCAGGCATACGCCGGAGTCGATGAAAGATGGCGCCTCCTGTCCCCACCCGACAGTGACCTCATGGGGAGGGGGTGCCGAACGCCTGGCAGGGGAAGCTTTGCATTCTCAGAGAGGTGCACACTGCTTTTTAGCAGATGACTTGCCGCAGCACGACTCTGTCCCAGCCAGGCTCCACAGAAGTTCCACCAGCACTGGTGGGCAGAGTTCCTCACCCACCGGGTGGCAATCCAGGCCCCCCGTGCAGAGCCTGGACCCCCCCCCCGCCAACGTCACGCTGCCTCCCAGTGAGCCTGAGGAAGGGGGCCCCTGAGCAGCCACCGCTGGAGAACCTGGTCAGGCACACACACACTCTACTGTGGGGCTCTGTAATACACACTACTGTGGAGCTCTGTGATACGCACACACACTACTGTGGAGCTCTGTGATACACACACACACACTACTGTGGAGCTCTGATACAAACACACTACTGTGGAGCTCTGTGATACAAACACTACTGTGGAGCTCTGTGATACAAACACTACTGTGGAGCTCTGTGATACACACTACTGTGGGGCTCTGTGATACACAAACACTACTGTGGAGCTCTGATACGCACGTTACTGTGGGGCTCTGACACACATGCATGTTATTGTGATTTTTATTGCTGTGCAGCTCTGTGATACAGTAATTTGCGGTGTGTATGAGAGTGAGTTTTATTGCTGTGGAGCTCTGTGATACGTTCATACACACCGCACATTGCTGTGTCACAGAGCTCCACAGCAATAAAGCTCCACAGCAATAAAGCTCACAGTAATGTGCAGTGTGTATGAATGTATCACAGTGCTCCACATATCCCACCACACAGTCAAAATCCATGTGTGTGACAGCATGTTTGGGTATGTCAGTGCTATAGCAAAAAAAATGTACATTTCTATTCAGGTGTCAGTCATTTGCAGTCTGTAAAATTATTTTTCCACATTCTATCATTCAGACTGTGCTTTTATTTTTCACGGGGAACCTGTTAAACACTGCATTTTGCAGAGAAAATATGCAATTAACTAAAACTGAAGAAAAGCAAATTTTTTTGCTTGTATTTTGGCGCATTTTTTTATGAATATTATTCTGTATAAAACACTAAGCTTGCTGGCAGTGTGGGAAATGAGAAGGTAACGGCGGTAAATAGAACTAAGTTTGAGTAGATGGGAAAAGATAATGAGAAGCTGGGGAGCAGATAAGGAGGCGCTGGGTAGGAGATGGGGAGGTGAAGGGTTGGAGATAAGGAGATGATGGAGTGGAGATAGGGAGATGATGGGGAGGAGATATTGAAAAGCTGGGGTGGATGTGGGGCTGCTGGAAGGAGATAATGAGAAGCTATGGAAGAGACAAGAAGCTGGGGTGGAGATGTGGGAAAGCTAGTGAGACAGGGAGAAGATGCGGAGAAGCAGGGGAGAAGGATGAGGAGAAGCAGGGGAGAAGATGAGGAAAAGCTGGGAAGAAGATGAGACGCAGGGGAGAAGATGAGAAGCAGGAGAGAAGGATGAGGAGAAGCAGGAGAGAACAATTATTATTATTATTATTATTCTTCTTTATTTATAAAGCGCCAGCATATTCCGCAGCGCTGTACAATAAGCACAGTATAGACAGGGTTACAATACATTGAACAACATTTGACAAACAGTACAGGAGGAGATGAGGGCCCTATTCCCGTAGGAACTCACAATCTGGGAGGGTTGGGGTTGGAAACAGGAGGAGAGGACTGTAAGGTTAGAGTGATTGATGATTGCGTCAGTGAGTTGGGTGGTAGGCTTCCCTAAATAGGAACGTTTTAAGGGAGCGTTTGAAGGAAGAGAAGTTAGGGGAAAGTCTGACAGTACGAGGGAGAGCGTTCCAGAGAGTGGGGGCTGCGCGTGAGAAATCCTGCAGTCTATCATGGGAAGAGGTGATGCGGTGAGAAGCTAGGCGCAGGTCACTGTTTGACCTTAGGGAGCGGGCTGGGGTGTATTTGGTGATTAGTGAGGACAGGTAGTGGGGAGCTGAGTTAGTGAGGGTTTTGTAGGTAAGGATAAGGATTTTGAACTTAATTCTGCAGTGGATGGGGAGCCAGTGAAGGGACTCGCAGAGGGGAGCGGCAGAGACAGAGCGGCGGGTGAGGTGAATTAGTCTGGCGGAGGCGTTCAGGATGGATTGTAGGGGGGAGAGGCGGGACAGAGGGAGGCCAGATAAGAGATTATTGCAATAGTCGAGTCGGGAGATTACCAGGGCGTGTATGAGTTGTTTTGTGGCGACAGCGGTAAGAAATGGCCGAATTCTGGAAATATTACGCAGTTCGTATCGGCAGGAGGAGGAAAGAGACTTGATGTGGGGGATGAAGGAAAGAGCAGAGTCAAGTGTAACTCCAAGACAGCGAACTTGGTTTGATGGGGAAATGGTGATACCCTCCACCGTGATAGAGAAGTCAGGAGGTGGGGAGGCATTGGAGGGAGGAATAAGTAGGAGTTCAGTCTTCGACATGTTGATCTTTAGGTGGTGGGAGGCCATCCAGGAGGAGATGCCAGATAAACAGTCACTGACTTTTGAAAGGACAGGGGGAGAGAGATCAGGGGTAGAGAGGTAGATCTGAGTGTCATCAGCGTAGAGGTGGTAATTGAAGCCAAAGCTGTTGATGATTTTGCCCAGGGAGGAGGTGTAGATGGAAAAGAGCAGAGGACCAAGGACAGAGCCTTGAGGTACACCAACAGATAGAGGCAATGAGGAGGAGGAGTTACCAGCAAAGGACACACAGAAGGACCTGTTGGATAAATAGGATTCGAACCAAGCGAGTGCAGTGTCACCGAGACCCAGAGAGTTGAGGGTCTGTAGAAGGAGGGGGTGGTCAACAGTGTCAAAAGCAGCCGAGAGGTCAAGCAGGATGAGAATAGAATAGTGGCCGTGTTTTTTAGCAGTTAGGAGGTCGTTGGTGACTTTGGTGAGGGCAGTTTCAGTTGAGTGTAGGGGACGGAAGCCAGATTGCAGGGGGTCAAGTAGGGAATTGGAGGACAGGAAGAGGGAGAGGCGGTTGAAGACTAGTTTTTCTAAGAGCTTTGATGTGAAGGGAAGCAGGGATACAGGGCAGTAGTTGGATGGAGAGTTGGGATCTAGGGATGGTTTCTTTAGTAAAGGGGTAACTAGCGCGTGTTTGAAGGCGGATGGAAAGGAGCCAGTGGAGAGAGATAGGTTGAAGATGTGTGTGAGAGCAGGGGTGAGGGAGGAGGAGAGGGGAGGAATTAGATGTGAGGGAATGGGGTCGAGCGGGCATGTGGTGAGATGTGAGGAGGACAATAAGGAATTGACTTCCTCCTCAGTGGCTGGGAGGAAGCGGCAGAGGGTGGCAGAGGGGACCTGTGGGAGTGGAGGTGGCAGATAACTATCTTGTGTTGGGATGTTGCGTCTGATATTTAGAGTTTTACTGAGGAAGTAGTCTGCCAGGTCTTGAGCGCTGAAGGCAGCTGTGGGGGGAGGTGCAGGTGGGTAGAGGAGGGTGTTGAAGGTGGACCAGAGCCGTTTAGGGTTGGAGGACAGCGTAGATATAAGAGATGAGAAGAAGGATTGTTTGGCCAAGTGGAGGGCAGAGGTGTATGACCGGAGAATAAACTTGAAGTGAACAAAATCGGCTTCAGAGCGGGATTTCCTCCAGGCACGCTCTGCAGTGCGGGAGCATCTTTGCAGGTAGCGTGTCTGGAGGGTGTGCCAGGGCTGAAGCTGGCGGCGTGGGGCCTTACAGAGTCGAAGAGGAGCAAGAGTGTCTAGAGCAGAGATAAGAGTAGTGTTGTAGTGATTAGTGGCAGCATCAGGGCAGGTGAAGGATGAGGTATGAGGGAGGTGGTGAAGTAGGTTGGAGAATTGATGGGGGTCCACAGCATGTAGATTTCTGCGAGTGTGTGTGTGCGGGGTGGGGGAGCAGGGTGTTTAGGAAGTCCAGATAGGTTGAAAGAGAGAAGGTGGTGGTCAGAGATGGGGAAAGGGCGACAGTTGAACTCAGAAATGGAGCAGAGGTTGGAAAAGACAAGGTCAATAGCGTGACCATCGCGGTGGGTAGGGAGGAGGGAGGATTGTGTGAGTCCAAGGGAGGATGTGAGTGAAAGAAGTTTGGAGGCAGCAGGGGCGGAAGGATCGTCAATGGGAATGTTGAAGTCGCCGAGAATTAGGCATGGAAGATTAGAAGACAGGAAGTGAGAAAGCCAGGTAGCAAAGTGGTCAAAGAACTGGGAGGTTGGTCCCGGTGGGCGGTAGATGACTGCCACCCTGAGAGCCAGAGGAGAGAACAGGCGGATGCAGTGTGTCTCGAAGGAGGAGAAGGAGAGGGATGGGGGTGGAGGGAGATGCTGGTAGGTGCAGGTGGGAGAGAGCAGGATTCCGACCCCGCCACCATTTCTCTCACCCGGTCTGGGGGTATGGCTCAAGTGTAGACCGCCATGTGAGAGAGCAGCAACGGAGGCCGTGTCAGAGGGAGTTAGCCAGGTTTCAGTTAAAGCTAGGAGGTTGAAGGAGTTTGAAAGGAAGAGGTCATGGATTGCTGTGAGTTTGTTGCACACAGAGCGAGCGTTCCAGAGGGCGCAGGAGAAAGAGGACAGGCGCTGAGGGATTATGGGAATGAGGTTGCTGGGCTTGCAGGGAGGTGATTTATGTGCGATGGAGATAGGATGAGATGGAAGTATTGGATGTGTTGTGGGGCCAGGGTTAGGGGATATGTCACCTGAATAGAGTAACAACAGGAAGGTGAGAAAGAGAAGGTGGGAATGGGATTTGTGGGAGTGATTGGCAGCACGAGAGTTAGAGGGAGACCATGTTCTGAGGAGAAGCAGGAGAGAAGGATGAGGAGAAGCAGGAGAGAAGGATGAGGAGAAGCAGGAGAGAAGGATGAGGAGAAGCAGGAGAGAAGGATGAGGAGAAGCAGGAGAGAAGGATGAGGAGAAGCAGGAGAGAAGGATGCGGAGAAGCAGGAGAGCAGGATGCGGAGAAGCAGGGGAGGAGGAGGAGAAGAAGGAGGAGGAGAAGCAGGGGAGAAGGAGGAGGAGAAGCAGGGGAGAAGGAGGAGGAGAAGCAGGGGAGAAGGATGAGGAGAAGCAGGAGAGAAGGATGAGGAGAAGCAGGAGAGAAGGATGAGGAGAAGCAGGAGAGAAGGATGCGGAGAAGCAGGAGAGAAGGATGCGGAGAAGCAGGAGAGAAGGATGCGGAGAAGCAGGAGAGAAGGATGCGGAGAAGCAGGAGAGAAGGATGCGGAGAAGCAGGAGAGAAGGATGCGGAGAAGCAGGAGAGAAGGATGCGGAGAAGCAGGAGAGAAGGATGCGGAGAAGCAGGAGAGAAGGATGCGGAGAAGCAGGAGAGAAGGATGCGGAGAAGCAGGAGAGAAGGATGCGGAGAAGCAGGGGAGGAGGAGGAGAAGCAGGGGAGGAGGAGGAGAAGCAGGGGAGGAGGAGGAGGAGAAGCAGGGGTGAAGCAGGGGAGAAGCAGGGGTGAAGGAGGAGGAGAAGCAGGGGAGAAGCAGGGGTGAAGGAGGAGGAGAAGCAGGGGAGAAGGAGGGGGAGGAGGAGGAGGAGGAGGAGAAGCGGAGGAGGAGGAGGAGAAGCAGGGGAGGAGAAGCAGGGGAGAAGGATGAGGAGGAGAAGCAGGGGAGAAGGATGAGGAGGAGAAGCAGGGGAGAGGATGAGGCGGAGAAGCAGGAGAGAAGGATGCGGAGAAGCAGGAGAGAAGGATGCGGAGAAGCAGGAGAGCAGGATGCGGAGAAGCAGGGGAGGAGGAGGAGAAGCAGGGGAGGAGGAGGAGAAGCAGGGGTGAAGGAGGAGGAGAAGCAGGGGAGAAGCAGGGGTGAAGGAGGAGGAGAAGCAGGGGAGAAGGAGGGGGAGGAGGAGAAGGAGAAGGAGGGGGAGGAGGAGAAGGAGGGGAAGGAGGGGGAGGAGGAGGAGGAGGAGAAGCGGAGGAGGAGGAGGAGGAGGAGAAGCGGAGGAGGAGGAGGAGAAGCAGGGGAGGAGGAGGAGAAGCAGGGGAGAAGGAGGAGAAGCAGGGGAGAAGGATGAGGAGGAGAAGCAGGGGAGAAGGATGAGGAGGAGAAGCAGGGGAGAAGGATGAGGAGGAGAAGCAGGGGAGAAGGATGAGGAGGAGAAGCAGGGGAGAAGGATGAGGAGGAGAAGCAGGGGAGAAGGATGAGGAGGAGAAGCAGGAGAGCAGGATGCGGAGAAGCAGGGGAGGAGGAGGAGAAGCAGGGGAGGAGGAGGAGAAGCAGGGGAGGAGGAGGAGAAGCAGGGGAGAAGCAGGGGTGAAGGAGGAGGAGAAGCAGGGGTGAAGGAGGAGGAGCAGGGGAGAAGGATGAGGAGGAGAAGCAGGGGAGAAGGATGAGGAGGAGAAGCAGGGGAGAAGGATGAGGAGGAGAAGCAGGGGAGAAGGATGAGGAGGAGAAGCAGGAGAGAAGGATGCGGAGGAGAAGCAGGGGATAAGGATGCGGAGGAGAAGCAGGGGAGAAGGATGCGGAGGAGAAGCAGGGGAGAAGGATGCGGAGGAGAAGCAGGGGAGAAGGATGAGGAGGAGAAGCAGGGGAGGAGGAGGAGAAGCAGGGGAGGAGGAGGAGGAGGAGAAGCAGGGGAGGAGGAGGAGGAGGAGGAGAAGCAGGGGAGGAGGAGGAGGAGAAGAAGCAGGGGAGGAGGAGGAGAAGAAGCAGGGGAGGAGGAGGAGAAGAAGGGGAGGGGATGTGAGACCAGGGTAGATAAGGCAGATAGATGGTTGTGAGACGAATGGAGGCGAAAGAAACCTATGCAGGGTTATTCATAGAGAATCAAAGTCTTACATCTAAGATCCAATGAATGATAATTAAAAGAGATGTTACAGAACAAAGAATAAACGATTTAAAGAAAAAAAAAAACAGAAAAAAAGTCTGGAATAAAATCCCAAAAAATGCGTAAAAGATCCTAAAAAAATCTACAAATAAAGAGACTTTTTACTGCAGAATATTATAATCAAGGGTTTATTAGATATTGAATTAAAATGGGAATATTTTTAACATTGAAGCCTATGGGATTCGCATGAATAAGCCTGCCGAATTAAACCACCGAATGGCAGGGCATTTCGGGAACTTTTCACTGCTGGTTTTTGTTCTCTGAATAGATGAAGAATTGCTCCTCTGTGGGGATTTCACTGCCCTCGAACAGGCACCATATGTGCCGGCAATTCGCCAAGATTTGGCGAATTGCCTGCTCTCTGGATAGCCGAATGGTGAGGAAAAGTAACTGTACGCTGAATTTCACTGTTCGGTTACCTTTCTCCAGCAATTCGGAGCTCTTTGAATAACCCTGAGTGTCTTTCTACCAAAGGAGAATGTGTGGATCCTCAAACTAAACTAAACTCATTCTAACATGACCACAATTACAGGAAAGGTTTCCCTGTATGAATTTTCCCTGGGTCCTAGGTTGTCTATTCTAGAACACAACACGTCCAATCCACTAGATCAGTGGTTCCCAGGTACCCCTAACCTAAATAAAAAAACTGTACACTTAACCTACAGATTTAAGCAGTGAATGTGTTGACTACTTTTTTAATGGAAGTTTGAAAGAAAGCTTTTACCAATGCCAAGTGAAATTTTATAATTATTTGCCACTATTCATCCTGTGCAAAAGTAAGAAATTAGGGGCCAATGGATCCAATAACCATATAATTGGGTTCTTCCTGATTGGATTGTGTGTTTTAGGCTAGCGTCAGACGAACGCAGTCATCATGTCCGTTTTACCGCACAGTTTAACGTCCGTCGTAGCATTGATTTGTGATCAATAGAGACAAACACACGAAGTACGTGCGCAGGTGGCAACTGACGCCATTTAGGTCTCAACGTAAAGCACTACGACGGACGCCCAGAGTGCGCCACATCTGCGTAGCAGCCTGTGTGCGTGAGGACGCAACGTCAGACGCAGTGCATTTGCGACGTCCGTCACTTTGAAGCTCAGAAGTTTTTTTTGGTCCGGCTGACTGTACCTGTCTTTTAATTTTAATTAATTTTGATTCCCATATTTCCCTTTTTTCCTTTTCTACATCCGTAAAAAAAAAACAGACCGTGTGGTGCCTACAGTATCTTCCGTCAGTACGTCCGTCCGTTATGCACGCACGCAGAGTGCAATCAGACTGCGTTCGTCTGTGCTAGCCTTGGATCTTCAGAATTTTACAAATTCGTCTATTAAACATTAAATTCATCTCCTGGCGCTGACAAGATTCTGCTGCATAGGGAAAGGATAGAAATCATTTAAGATATAGAGACTTGCAGTATTATTGACAAGCCCATCTCTGGAGAATTACCCTATTGTGTACTGCACACTGTTGCACTGCTGATACAAATGCAATTATGTGTCAAGCTCTGAATTTTTTTGAGCTTGACAGTGAGTTTATATATGGGCAGGCATAATACCGCTTTTTAGTGGTGGCATCTTTCCAATTATTCATAAGACTCAGATTTTATGAACAATATATCATATGTATTTTGTACCAATTTTGCAGACCGAATTGTATGTATATTGCCTAATAAAAGTGGTACTTTTAATTATTTTTCAAGCCCGGATTTGAGGGTGACAGCCAGGCAATTAACAACATAGCCTGCTATTCCTCAGTTTCATTGATTTTTGTATATTATTTGAGGGTTTAATCCCAACTTTATCCGGGTTTTCCCCCATCACTTGGATGGAGTGGTCCTATACATAGGCCACTCTTTCCTTCCCTTTTTTTTGTCTTACTTTAAGGCTGGGGTCAGACGAGCGCAGTTATCACGTCCATGTTGCCGTACGTCAGTGGCAGCATAGCATTCTGACCAATGGAGCCCCACACACGAAGTACGTCCGCACGGAAGTGTGGATGCATGACAGACGCGGAAAACGAACGCAGGTTAGGCAAGAACGTAAAACCGCTAAACCGGACGTGCGGAGTGCTCCACGTCCACGACATCCGCATAGCTTTGTGTGTGAGTGATGGAACGCAGTGGCGTCACTAGGGTCGGTGTCACCCGGTGCGGTAATTTATGGTGTCACCCCCCCCCCCCCGAGTTTTTCAGATTTTATTTTTTTAACTACTCTTACTCCTAAATCAGTACTCCCATATAACACTGAATGCTCATACACACAGCGCACATTACTGTGAGGTTTATTGCTGTGGAGCTCTCTCATATGCTCACACAACTTTTTGCCAACTGCCAGCAAGTACGTTGCCCGTTCGAAGGCAGTGAAAGCACACATGGATATATATTGCCCCCAGCAGCTCTGGATATATATTGCCCCCAGCAGCTCACCCATGGATATATATTGCCCCAGCTCACATATGGATATATTGCGCCTCAGCTCACATATGGATATATTGCCCCAGACCAGCTCACACATGGATATATTGCCCCAGACCAGCTCACACATGGATATATTGCCCCAGACCAGCTCACACATGGATATATTGCCCCAGACCAGCTCACACATGGATATATTGCCCCAGACCAGCTCACACATGGATATATTGCCCCAGACCAGCTCACACATGGATATTGCCCCAGCTCTCATGGATATTGCCCCAGCACACATGGATATGCCCCAGCTCCTCTCATGGATATTGCCCCAGCTGCTCTCATGTATATACTGCCCCAGCTGCTCTCATTGATAATGCTCCAGCTGCTCTCATGGATTTTGCCCCAGCTCATGGATATACTGCCCCAGCAGCTCATGGATATACTGCCCCAGCAGCTCATGGATATGCCCCAGCAGCTCATGGATATGCCCCAGCAGCTCATGGATATGCCCCAGCTCCTCTCATGGATTTGCCCCAGCAGCTCATGGATATGCCCCAGCTCCTCTCATGGATATGCCCCAGCTCCTCTCATGGATATGCCCCAGCTCCTCTCATGGATATGCCCCAGCTCCTCTCATGGATATGCCCCAGCAGCTCATGGATTTGCCCCAGCTCACTCATGGATATGCCCCAGCTCACTCATGGATATGCCCCAGCTCCTCTCATGGATATGCCCCAGCAGCTCATGGATTTGCCCCAGCTCACTCATGGATATGCCCCAGCTCACTCATGGATATGCCCCAGCTCCTCTCATGGATATGCCCCAGCTCCTCATGGATTTGCCCCAGCACCTCATGGATTTGCCCCAGCAGTTTATGGATTTGCCCCAGCACCTCATGGATTTGCCCCAGCAGTTTATGGATTTGCCCCAGCAGTTTATGGATTTGCCCCAGCAGCTCATGGATTTGCCCCAGCAGCTCATGGATTTGCCCCAGCAGTTTATGGATTTGCCCCAGCAGCTCATGGATTTGCCCCAGCAGTTTATGGATTTGCCCCAGCAGCTCATGGATTTGCCCCAGCAGCTCATGGATATGCCCCAGCTCCTCTCATGGATATGCCCCAGCTCCTCTCATGGATATGCCCCAGCAGCTCATGGATTTGCCCCAGCTCACTCATGGATATGCCCCAGCTCACTCATGGATATGCCCCAGCTCCTCTCATGGATATGCCCCAGCACCTCATGGATTTGCCCCAGCAGTTTATGGATTTGCCCCAGCACCTCATGGATTTGCCCCAGCAGTTTATGGATTTGCCCCAGCAGTTTATGGATTTGCCCCAGCAGCTCATGGATTTGCCCCAGCAGCTCATGGATATGCCCCAGCTCCTCATGGATTTGCCCCAGCACCTCATGGATTTGCCCCAGCAGTTTATGGATTTGCCCCAGCAGTTTATGGATTTGCCCCAGCAGCTCATGGATTTGCCCCAGCACCTCATGGATTTGCCCCAGCAGTTTATGGATTTGCCCCAGCAGTTTATGGATTTGCCCCAGCAGCTCATGGATTTGCCCCAGCAGCTCATGGATATGCCCCAGCTCCTCATGGATTTGCCCCAGCACCTCATGGATTTGCCCCAGCAGTTTATGGATTTGCCCCAGCAGTTTATGGATTTGCCCCAGCAGCTCATGGATTTGCCCCAGCAGCTCATGGATTTGCCCCAGCAGTTTATGGATTTGCCCCAGCAGTTTATGGATTTGCCCCAGCAGCTCATGGATTTGCCCCAGCAGCTCATGGATTTGCCCCAGCAGCTCATGGATTTGCCCCAGCAGTTTATGGATTTGCCCCAGCAGTTTATGGATTTGCCCCAGCAGCTCATGGATTTGCCCCAGCAGTTTATGGATTTGCCCCAGCAGCTCATGGATTTGCCCCAGCAGCTCATGGATTTGCCCCAGCAGCTCATGGATATGCCCCAGCTCCTCATGGATTTGCCCCAGCACCTCATGGATTTGCCCCAGGCCCCCATGGATTTGCCCCAGCAGCTCATGGATTTGCCCCAGCAGCTCATGGATTTGCCCCAGCAGCTCATGGATTTGCCCCAGCTCACCTCCTGGTCCTGGTCCGGATAGCGGCCCAGGCAGCACCTCTCCGCCGCGTTTTTCGCTCCTTCTGAGCGTCCGGCGCGCAGCTTGGGCGCTCGTCTGGGGGAGCCACGTGACCAGCCGCGATTGGCTGGTGACGTATTTCCTCCAGGCGAGCGCCGAAGCTGCATGCTTCGGACGCTCGCACGGAGCGAATCCGCGGCGGTGGCGTCGGTGGCGGGCGGTGGGTGAGACACCCGCCCTTAGGGTGACGGTGTCACCCTAAAGGCGGGTGTCACCTGGTGCGGGCCGCACCCCCCGCCCCCACGTTACGACGCCACTGATGGAACGTAATCAGACGGACTGCATTTATGTGTCCAGCATTTTTGACGGACAAAATGTTTTTTTCATTTCCCATCTACATCCGTCAAAAATAACGTCAGTCACAAAAATGGACCATGTGGCCACTACTGCAGCTTCCGTCAGAACGTGCGTTCGTACTGCACGGACGCACAGTCCGTACAAAATGCGCTCGTCTGACTCTAGCCTAAATTCATCTCCTATATTTTAGTCCTGGCTAAATTTATGTCTTTCTCTTTCAGAATATCTCGGCAGCAGTCTCTTAATTTCGATGCTCAGGTAGATCTGTCTCTTGGGGCTGATGCTGAAATGCCAAGTGAAGATAAAAAATTCATTTTGGTTTCGTTGTCTGGCAGTCATGGTAAGCGTTTTAATACCATTAATGTTACTGTCCATCGTGTTACTATGTGCCTCCCTGTCTTGACCTAAAAATATACATGGTACTGGGCATACAGACTCAGCAATACTTAGATTCATAATACAAATTTGCCACCCAGTGGCGTCACTAGGGTTGGTGTCACCCGGTGCGGTAACTTATGGTGTCACCCCCCCGAGTTTTACAGATTTTTTTTTAACTACTCTTACTCCTAAATCAGTACTCCCATATAACACTGAATGCTCATACACACAGCGCACATTACTGTGAGGTTTATTGCTGTGGAGCTCTCTCATATGCTCACACAACTTTTTGCCAACTGCCAGCAAGTACGTTGCCTGTTCGAAGGCAGTGAAAGCACACATGGATATATATTGCCCCCAACAGCTCTGGATATATTGCCCCCAGCAGCTCTGGATATATATTGCCCCCAGCAGCTCACCCATGGATATATATTGCCCCCAGCTCACATATGGATATATTGCCCAGTTCACAGTTATATATTGCCCCCAGCAGCTCACCCATGGATATATATTGCCTCAGCTCACATATGGATATATTGCGCCTCAGCTCACACATGGATATATTGCCCCAGACCAGCTCACACATGGATATTGCCCCAGCTCTCATGGATACTGCCCCCAACACACATGGATATGCCCCAGCTCCTCTCATGGATATTGCCCCAGCTCCTCTCATGGATATTGCCCCAGCTCCTCTCATGGATATACTGCCCCAGCTGCTCTCATGGATATACTGCCCCAGCTGCTCTCATGGATATACTGCCCCAGCTGCTCTCATGGATATACTGCCCCAGCTGCTCTCATGCATATACTGCCCCAGCTGCTCTCATTGATAATGCCCCAGCTGCTCTCATGGATATTGCCCCAGCACATGGATATGCCCCAGCTCATGGATACTGCCCCAGCTCATGGATATACTGCTCCAGCTCATGGATATACTGCTCCAGCTCATGGATATACTGCCCCAGCTCATGGATATACTGCCCCAGCACATGGATATTTCCCCCAGCTCATGGATACTGCCCCAGCTCATGGATATGCCCCAGCAGCTCATGGATTTGCCCCAGCACCTCATGGATATGCCCCAGCACCTCATGGATATGCCCCAGCACCTCATGGATATGCCCCAGCACCTCATGGATTTGCCCCAGCACCTCATGGATATGCCCCAGCACCTCATGGATACTGCCCCAGCACCTCATGGATACTGCCCCAGCACCTCATGGATACTGCCCCAGCACCTCATGGATACTGCCCCAGCACCTCATGGTGCACCTCTGGTCCACCTTCAACACCCTCCTCCACCCACCTGCACCTCCCCCCTCAGCTGCCTTCAGCGCTCAAGACCTGGCAGACTACTTCCTCAGTAAAACTCTAACTATCAGAAGCAACATCCCAACACAAGATAGTTATCTGCCACCTCCACTCCCACAGGTCCCCTCTGCCACCCTCTGCCGCTTCCTCCCAACCACTGAGGAGGAAGTCAATTCCTTATTGTCCTCCTCACATCTCACCACGTGCCCGCTCGACCCCATTCCCTCACATCTAATTCCTCCCCTCTCCTCCTCCCTCACCCCTGCTCTCACACACATCTTCAACCTATCTCTCTCCACTGGCTCCTTTCCATCCGCCTTCAAACACGCGCTAGTTACCCCTTTACTAAAGAAACCATCCCTAGACACCAACTCTCCATCCAACTACCGCCCTGTATCCCTGCTTCCCTTCACATCAAAGCTCTTAGAAAAACTAGTCTTCAACCGCCTCTCCCTCTTCCTGTCCTCCAATTCCCTACTTGACCCCCTGCAATCTGGCTTCCGTCCGCTACACTCAACTGAAACTGCCCTCACCAAAGTCACCAACGACCTCCTAACTGCTAAAAAAACACGGCCACTATTCTATTCTCATCCTGCTTGACCTCTCGGCTGCTTTTGACACTGTTGACCACCCCCTCCTTCTACAGACCCTCAACTCTCTGGGTCTCGGTGACACTGCACTTGCTTGGGTTGACTCCTATTTATCCAACAGGTCCTTCTGTGTGTCCTTTGCTGGTAACTCCTCCTCTTCATTGCCTCTATCTGTTGGTGTACCTCAAGGCTCTGTCCTTGGTCCTCTGCTCTTTTCCATCTACACCTCCTCCCTGGGCAAAATCATCAACAGCTTTGGCTTTAATTACCACCTCTACACTGATGACACTCAGATCTACCTCTCTACCCCTGATCTCTCTCCCCCTGTCCTTTCAAAAGTCAGTGACTGTTTATCTGGCATCTCCTCCTGGATGGCCTCCCACCACCTAAAGATCAACATGTCAAAGACTGAGCTCCTACTTATTCCTCCCTCTAATGCCTCCCCACCTCCTGACTTCTCTATCACGGTGGAGGGTATCACCATCTCCCCATCAAACCAAGTTCACTGTCTTGGAGTTACACTGGACTCTGCTCTTTCCTTCATCCCCCACATCAAGTCTCTTTCCTCCTCCTGCCGATACCAACTGCGTAATATTTCCAGAATTCGGCCATTTCTTACCGCGGTCACCACAAAACAACTCATACACGCCCTGGTAATCTCCCGACTCGACTATTGCAATAATCTCTTATCTGGCCTCCCTCTGTCCCGCCTCTCCCCCCTACAATCCATCCTGAACGCCTCCGCCAGGCTAATTCACCTCACCCGCCGCTCTGTCTCTGCCGCTCCCCTCTGCGAGTCCCTTCACTGGCTCCCCATCCACTGCAGAATTAAGTTCAAAATCCTTATCCTTACCTACAAAACCCTCAATAACTCAGCGCCCCACTACCTGTCCTCACTAATCACCAAATACACCCCAGCCCGCTCCCTAAGGTCAAACAGTGACCTGCGCCTAGCTTCTCCCCGCATCACCTCTTCCCATGATAGACTGCAGGATTTCTCACGCGCAGCCCCCACTCTCTGGAACGCTCTCCCTCGTGCTGTCAGACTTTCCCCTAACTTCTCTTCCTTCAAACGCTCCCTGAAAACGTTCCTATTTAGGGAAGCCTACCACCCAACTCACTGACGCAACCATCAATCACTCTCACCTTACAGTCCTCTCCTCCTGTTTCCAACCCCAACCCTCCTAGATTGTGAGTTCCTACGGGAATAGGGCCCTCATCTGCTCCTGTACTGTTTGTCAAATGTTGTTCAATGTATTGTAACCCTGTCTGTACTGTGCTTATTGTACAGCGCTGCGGAATATGCTGGCGCTTTATAAATAATAATAATAATAATAATAAAATATGCCCCAGCTCCTCATGGATATGCCCCAGCTCACCTCCGCCACGTGTTCGCTCCCTCTGAGTGTCACGGGCCTGGCAGAGAGGAATAGGGTATGAGCCCGATGTGCGGTGATAAACAGGCTGAGCCACGTAGATAAAGTAAAAAGGGGGTTTATTGTAAATATACAACAATATGGACAGGGCAGGAATGATGATGTCTGGGGAGGTAATGCAGGGAGGAACCAGACACAGGGAGACACTGAGGGAAAACCCAACAGGAGACTTACATACAACACGAGACAGGAAACAGAGGGCACTGGAGGTTTGGAAGCAGAGGGCACAGGATGCTTGGCAGCAGCGGGCACAGGATGCTTGGCAGCAGCGGGCACAGGATGCTTGGCAGCAGCGGGCACAGGATGCTTGGCAGCAGCGGGCACAGGATGCTCGGCAGCAGCAGGCACAGGATGCTCGGCAGCAGCAGGCACAGGATGCTTGGCAGCAGCAGGCACAGGATGCTTGGTAGCAGCAGGCACAGGATGCTTAGAAACATAGAAAAACCATCTAGTCTGCCCAATTACATGGATACTTTACCTGGATTTATCTTTTGTTTAGGATAGCCTTATGCCTATCCCATGCCTGCTTAAATTCAATTACTGTTTTGGCCTCTACCACTTCTACTGGAAGACTGTTCCATGTATCCACCACCCGCTCAGTAAAATAATGCTTCCTGATGTTACTTTTAAACCTTGGTAGCAGCAGGCACAGGATGCTTGGTAGCAGTGGGCACTGGATGCTTGGTAGCAGCAGGCGGTATTCGTTGGTCATATAGTCCATGCAATAGGTCGTGGCAGGCGGCTGGCAAACGTAGTCAATGTTCAAAGCAAGAAGCCAGTACATGGGGAATCAATAATAGCAGAGGATGGGAACAGGTGTAGAAGGAAGGCTACCAGGGAATAAGTGAGACAATGCAGCACTGGATCATGGGTGCTCCACCCTTATAAAGGGAATGACAGATCTATTAGTGGTAGCAGCTGAAGTTCACACAGCCTGAGGGAAAGTGGAAGGTGGCGTAGCCAGAGAGATGCTGTATTGATCCATTCAGGAGGGTGCAGTACCACCTTTGGCCTTCTTGCCACGGCGGCGACGGCGTGAACCGTGACACTGAGCGTCCGGCGGCGCGCAGCTTGGGCGCGCGCCTGGGGGAGCCACGTGACCAGCCGCGATTGGCTGGTGACGTGTTTCCTCCAGGCGAGCACCGAAGCTGCATGCTTCGGACGCTCGCAGGGAGCGAATACGCGGCGGAGGGTGAGACACCCGCCCTTAGGGTGACGGTGTCACCTGGTGCGGGCCACACCCCCCACCCCCACGTTACGACGCCAGTGTTGCCACCCCTAATCTGGTAGACTCTGAAAGTACAGTCCCAGGAGTGATGGAGGAGCGCAGGTTGCGTTTGTGCTGGCTGAAAGGCTTCTTGCCATGGCTTAACAGCTTCCTTGGGACATCTTCAGTAGGATTATAGGGAGGCATTTTACGCGGTTTGACTACACGTGTGCTGCAATTCTTATCCCTACTGACTGTCTTTGACACAGTAGCTCTAGCCTTCTTCCTTTCAATCTTCGTTTCTGGGGCTTTGTACTTGCACTTGTAGAGGACTTTCCTGGCAGAACTGGAACATTTTCTGATTCTGCGGACCAGCACTGGATTCCGGCTGGCATGAGGCTGGTTCATCTTCACAGCCTCGATTTTCTTCTTCGAGGTGCGCTTTAAAGAGGAAAATCAAGCAGCTGCTTGCTGTAGATTGTTAGGTAGCTTTTCTCTAGGCATACGAGAGGGTAAGGGTGCTACCCAGCTATTGGCATCATCCTGAGCGAATTCATTATCCATCATCTTGAGGAATTCCCTAGCTTCTCTTGCCAGTGCCAGTTTGTTGTCATCATCGGTAGAATTGAAAACTATCAGGGTTATCCAAAGCGATTCGAAAAGTCACCGCACGTTTGGTGACTTTTCGTTCTCTTCAATTCGGTTCCTTTTGCCGATCCCATTTCGGTGACCCTGCGGTGTATTCAGCAAGCACCACAGGGTCCCCGAATTGCAAGGAAAAGCTGCCGTAAACCCACTGAAAACTAACCGCAAAACCCAGCGAATGCACGCCGAAAACAC
This sequence comes from Leptobrachium leishanense, assembly GCA_009667805.1. Taxonomy (NCBI): domain Eukaryota; kingdom Metazoa; phylum Chordata; class Amphibia; order Anura; family Megophryidae; genus Leptobrachium; species Leptobrachium leishanense. The sequence continues at coordinate 348,140,308 of CM019065.1, forward strand.
GTAAAAACATCTGGATTAACCTGCAGAAAACCACGGAGAAAGCCCGAGCAGGAGCCGATCACACACAGCCGAAGCAGCTGAGACCGCAGACGAGGCAGTGAATAAATTAGCAAAACCGTTTGTATGAATCTGTGAAAATAAACCGTTGTTTGCAAAGAAACTACTGAGCGAAAATGTCTGAAATTTACACAGGAGGTCCAGGGAAGGATAATAAAAAGGGCTGTTACAGAAAAAATAAGTAAACCTAAAAAATAAATAAAAAAATCAGACTTCTTTTTAAAAAAAAATTCTGAAAAATGCTTAAAATATCCAAAAAAAATCTATAAATAAAGAGACTCTTTACTGCAGAATTTTATAATGAACAGTTTATTAGATATTGAATTAAAACGGGAATATTTTTAACATTGAAGTCTATGGGATTCTCCTGAATAAACTTGCCAAATTAAACCACCGAATGGCAGGGCATTAGGGGAACCTTTCACTGCTGCTTTGTGTTCTCTGAATAGCCAAAGCAGTGCTTGTTTATGGGGATTTCACTGCCCTCGAACAGGCACCGAATGTGCAGGCAATTCGCCAGGATTTGGCGAATTGCCTGCTCTCTGGATAGCCGAATGGCCAGGATAGGTAACCGAACGCTGATTTTCAGCGTTCGGTTACCTTTCTCAAGCAATTCGGATCTCTTTGGATAACCCTGTATGGCTCCAAAGGTGTTATCCCAGGACTGAAAAGCATTTAATTTATCTTGGTCGTCATGCTGCCATTCATTGCTGTTCAATTTCTCCTTCACTCTGTAATGGTGTGGGCACGGTTCAAGATAGGTGTTGCGACCATTTGGCAAGATATGTGTTTTGTAGGGCGCAATCTTGGTAGGCACCTTCATTTCCCTTATACAAACATTGCCTATGATAACCCAACCTAGATCAAAACGTTGAGCGAATGGAGCATCATGTGGACCATTAATTTGTTGCCATACCTAATGTACTCTGAGGATATCTCTGCCCAGGAGAATTAGGATATCTGCATTCTTGTCAAGGGCTGGTATTTCGTTGGCTATAGCCTTCAGATGAGGATGGTGTAGGGCAGCTTCTGGTGTAGGGATCTCTTGCTTGTTAGATGGGATCTGGTTGCATTCGACTAGTGTGGGTAATTCCAGATTGCCCCCAAGAGAGGCTACTATGAATCCGCTGGCTCTTCTTCCAGAGACCTCTGTAGTGCCACTACATGTACCTAAAGTATAAGGGTAGGATTCTCCTTTTATGTTGAAAAGATCAAAGAGTTCCGTTCTTGCGAGGGACCGATTGCTCTGATCGTCCAGGATGGCGTATACTTTAGCAGACTTTTCTGGATGATCCTTGTGATATATGTTAACTAAGCATATTTTAGCACAAGACTTGTCGCAAAGATCTTCACCGCATACTGCTGTACAAGAAGAGGACACTATGGTAACTTCCCGATCCGTAGTCTCCCCGCCGTGCATTAACACAGGAGGGGAGTCTGTTGAAGTTGTAGGCATGTACTGAGATGGATGTAGCGCCTGCACGTGATCCACACTATCACATTCAATGCACTTGATAGGAAATTTGCAGTCTTTGGCAAAGTGCTCGGTAGAAGCACAACATCTGAAACATACACCATATGTCTTTAGGAGCTCCATGCGCTCTTGGAGTGGTTTCTTTCTAAAGCCGATGCACTTTTTGAGGGGGATGTGGCTTCTTATGAATAGGACAAAGTCGGTTAGGATTCTCAATGTTTTCACCTTGTTTGCACTCATTAGGAATTGAGGTAGGAGGGGAAGGACATTAGTCTTCTTCACTGATACTGGACCCCTGCTGCCTCTGTGGTTAAAGTGCGAGCTGTCGGACATCTGAGGAAGGAAGCCTGAAGCGTAGAACACGTAGGAAAAACTGGGGTCGTTCTTTGTTTCCACAATGTCTCTTAAGAACTCACAAAAGTAGTAGAAAGGTGGAAAGGAGATTTGGTTCACTCTTTTATACTTTGCCCCAAGTGCAGTCCATTTTTCCTGGATATTGTATGGCAGCTTGAAAACTATTGGGTTTACCCCACGAACAGTATCCAGATAGCTGAGGCCAGGTAGAAAAGTGTCTGTCTTGGCCAGCTGCATCGGTTTTGCGCACACGCAAAGGCGCATTTGCGCGAGGACAAAACCATTTGCGCAGAACGTCGTATTTCAACGTTCGCGGAAAGATGCGTGTTATCGTTTGACGCGGATGGACTTGCGAGAGCGTGATGAACTGTGCGCATCCTATACTTAACATTGTGAGCACAAATGCGTTAAGCGGATGGTATTTCAATAGATGCGCAACTTCCTACGAACAACGTTTGCATGCATAATTTTAACGTCTTTGAAAACTTGGTGTTAACTGCAAATCTGAACGTTCTGGCTGAAACCAAATACACCAGCACGAAAAAAAAAAATACAGCACAGTATAGTTACACATTCTACACATCCCCAAACAAAAAAGTTGTGAATTTGTGCATATATTTTTTATTGCTGCAGCATGTATACTCAGATTTATTTTGACAGGCGCAAAAACGTTAGTGAGTCAATTAAGGTGAATTGATGTAAATTAAGGTTCTTAATTCTGATTGGCTGAATCCCGAGAAAAAAAACAGTCCGCGCACTGATTTACATGCACAACGTTACTGCGCCCGTTTTTTTTACTAACGTTATTTTTTGACGGATGAGAAAATGTGTTCGGATCCGAATATCACGTTAATTTTCGCACGATTGCGCTGGACGCTGCGCGCAAAAAAAATTGCGCTGCGCGAGGGCATTTGCCCAGAGAATGTAATATGGCCCTTTGAGTATTGTGAGGATTTTGACCTTGAGAGACGTGAGCTTTTTGAATGCTTGCTAAATGCTGAAATGTGAGAAGCAGTCTCTTGGAGTCGAGCAATTTTCTCTTCTGCCTTTACTCTGGCCTAATGTACTAAATTGTCTCTTTCATAATTAAGACATTTTAATTCATCTATCTTCTCTAAATTAGAGACATAAATGTGACAGTGGGCAAGATATTGAGCATGAGCTGTAGAAAGCTGTCCTAAAATTCATTTTAGTGAAGATGCATCACAAACAGGTTGTGTGATGGTGGAGACATAACTCATCACCTGTTCCCAAAGCCATAACATTTGCTGTGATTTCTCATAGTTTATGCCCATAAGTGTTTCAGTAATCTTCCATGTAGGTTTTGTATTGCATTTGCTTCTGATTGGTTTTATATTCATTACTTCCACATCTGAATCAAGTTGCCTTTCCTGTAATGTTTGAGGGCTTCTTCTGTCTGCCATGCTTACACAGATTAGAAGAATAAAAAGAGAGCAGCAGAGTAGCTGTGGTTAACAGGCACTGGGTGGCAAATTTACACAGGCCCACACGCTGCAGTTGGAGGCAGGCTCTGTATGTGGGATGCAGCAGTGTCTGCTCTCTGGTTACTGAAGGCTGTTTACTTGTGCCGCAAGCTGGTGTTATAGCCTTTCACTGCTGGTTCACTGAAAGCTGCGTACTTCTGCTGCAGCTGCTGTTAATGACTTTTACTAACAGCAGTAATGCTGGACAGGAATTGTCTTTTTACTATTCTGCTTCCCTAAGCAAAGTTGTGAGGCGGGTGCTTTAGACTAGCTGTCTGTATTTGACCAGTACTCACACGAAGTTCAGCAGATAGCTTCAACTCAGCAAAACTGACACGTAGAAAGATAAATCCAGTTGAAGACTTTAACCCTTTCGCTGCTGAGGTCATTTGTACCGGTTTTGCTCATCATGTTTAAACGTGTTTTGAAGGCTTATATATCGTTCTTTCCGTCAGACTCGGCAGATTCATAATATGTCATTATTATATGTATACGTCATGAACTGTCTGTATATTATAACAAAAAATGCAATAAAATATGAATTTTCAATAATTTACAACGTGTAAAGTGTTTTTTTTTCACATTTTAAGATGCGAGCAATTGCGGTTATATTTTGTATGGGGTGCGCTTGTTAAAAAAAAATTAGAAATGGGGTCTCGTTACATTTTTTTTGGGGGAAAATTACGCGATTTTTAACAAACGCACCGCATACAAAAATCGTTAGTGCAGCATCATTGTTCACATTATAATTGAAATGGGAGCAATATTGCTGCATCAACAAACCAAAAAAAAAAAAAAACTTGTTTATTTTTTTTTTTTATAATTTTTTTTTAAATATTTTTTTATTTGTATTTTTAATTTGTATTTTTTTTAAAAAACTTGTTTCACAGTCGTGTTTGGTATCGTTGGAACGGACATGCTCTGGCCGATCCAACAGTACCCAACTTTAACCCCTAGCTGCCACGGATCGGGAGATAGGGGGTTCCAATGAACCCCCTATCTCCACCATTGGTGGCAGCTAGGGGTTAACTCCAGGACTGGCGTCATCGTGCTATGCACGATGACGCCAGTCCTCAGGGGGAGTTCCCGGAGGCTTGGCCGACATCCAAGATGTCGGACAGCTCCGGGAAAGGATCACGAACCGGCGCTTTTCAGCGCCGATTCGTGATCCGGCTCCCCAGGGGTTAATGCCAGGTACCATTTGGAAGGGCAGGCTGTGCCCTTCCAAACAGTGCCTGGCATTAAGCTAAAGACCCCCGCGATCGGGAGGGAGAGAGGTCCGAAGGACCTCTCCCCCTCCCTTTCAGGCGCCTCCTCCGCACACGCGGGGGGGCCTGAAATAGATGTCATCGCGCCACCGCGATGACATCTATTGTGCCCACGGCGGTCCCGGATTGACGGGCTGACATCCAAGATGTCAGCCCGCACCGGGGGGCACAGCGATCGGCCGGAATCCGGCCGATCACAGGCTGCTTCGGGAGGACGCGCTCAGCGCGTCCTCCGCAGCCAACCCTTCCTGCGGCAGGACGCGCTGAGCGCGTCCTCCGCAGCGAAGTGGTTAATGATCAGACTGACCATCTTGAATAGTGTACAACAATGCAGGTAAAAATACATTAGATTTGTCAACCAGTGAGCACAGAATGGCTGCGATGTGACCAGGAAGTAACTAACAACAAGACACAGAGCAGAGGGGTGGAACTAACTGGATGCAGAAAGCTAAGGATGCCCAGCAGAGACAAAATAGCTATGAAATCAATAGCATGTAAGCAGCAAAGGCAGATTCCACACAAAACAGAAAAATATACAATAAATCCTAAATCATAGGGCATTGCAAGGGGGCTAGGAGAAGAATGTGAAAACTCATTGCTTACAGACACATATTGTACATACAGATGTATTTGTTATATTATAATTCAAATAAATTTCAACTTTCCCTACAATTTTCATGTCATCTGGGGTTTTTATTTTATTTGTGTTTTCATTTCGCTCACATCATACACACAGAGAAAAATCATATACATTAACATGCTACATAGCACAATTTATTTATTAATAAAGTATTTTATCAGAAAGAATACATGGAGATTTCTCTCATTTACAAGTATGTCTTTCTTGTCCTTTCTGCAGCGCTACAGAGCTCGTGGATGCTTCTATAAATATCTAGAACGCTTAGAATTTTATTTACTAACAAAGAAACAACATACCACGCCTTCTTTTGGGAAAACCTATAGCTTATATTAAAGCCCGTGGCAGATGGACCGCATCTGCGACGCCCAGCACCTTGATGCACAAAATAGCTTTTTATATCATGTATCATTTTTCATATTAAGTTTAGTTACCATAATTCCCTTTGTTTTTTCTACATCTGTTCTGCACGCACGCAAAGTGCGCTCAGATTGCGTTCATCAGACCTGCCTAAGCAAGGTCATAATTCATTGCCTTGTTCTCAATCACAACTGCCTCAATAAAATCCGGGAATCATCCCGGTCATCCAATATGCTATTACACAATCCAAAATACACCCTTAGAACCACATGAAAATGCCCAACTCCACGACAGCTGCAGCCACAGCTCCTACAAAGCACTAACAAAGTGCCAGGACCTAACCACCACTATATATCTATTTAAGGCATTAGACATGTGGCACCATCAACATCATCACTATTTACTATATACTGTCCAATCATCCCCAATAGACACTCACAGCATACAAACAAATCCCATTATAGCATGAAAATAAGACACATTCCAGAACTTACAGCTAAATACATCTTTCAATTTACATCAAATTTATTACTACATATCCCATTATCCAACTTGCATTCCAAAAAAAAAGAAGTCCTTATATATAAACCCATCATAATAACATTATATATTACAACTAAAAAGAGATATAAATAAAAAAAGAACAAAGAAAACTGTTCCTGGAAAAAAAAGTAATTAAAACAGCAATTAGTTAAATAAACAGCAAAAACTAAAAGCACGCTTCTGTGTTCACTTGTTTTTTTTTTGTTTTTTACATCAGCTAAGGCTGGGGTCAGACTAGCGCACTTTTAACGTGCGATTAGGCGCACTTAATCACGGCCGCACTAGCAGCAAATGACGCGCAATGACGGCCAATATACGAAGTACGGCCGCACGAAAGTCCGGCCGCGCAACGCAAGTGGAAAATGAATGCATTTTTTCGAGAACGCTGAACCGCTAGTACTGACGTACAGAGTGTGCTGTGGCGACATAGCGGCGTGTATGCGTGATTAGGAGACGTCAGACGCTGCTCATGTCATGAAAAAACAAACATTCAAACATTGCATTTAAATTGTGTACAAAATATCAGCAATAAAAAAATTAGTTAAACCAGACACAGGTCATAAAATAAGACAGGATGGGGCGTGGTTTGGCGAGTGAATGTGATGGCCGCACACTAGGTGAGCTCCAGACAGACCGAGGAAGATAGCGCACTTTATGCATAGCAACACCGTCATGGTAAGAGGGAAAAAACGCTCCAACACCGGTGCAACCCCTAAAGCACTGACCAGACCGACTCCCGAACATCTTGAGGCATTTTTCGCGTCTAGGGCCCTCACATCGCCGCACGCTGATCCGCCTGTCATGGCGGCCTCTCCCGCCGGAACTGCCTTCTCTCTGCCTGATTTAGGCGCGGCGTCTCAAAGGATCGAAAAATCACTTGCGGAAATGCCTACCCGGCAAGACATAAGGGATATGGTGACAGAGGTGCGTGAATCCCTGCAACAAGAAATAGCTGGCCTTCGAACGGAGGTAGAGCAGGTGGAAGCCAGAGTACGAGGACTCGAGCAAGCCGCTGAGAGAACAACAGAGGTAGGAACTCTCACTCTTAATACCCCTGCGATGACGTCCGCGGTATGGAGGCGCCTTGACGACCTGGACAACCGGTCCCGGCGTCAAAATCTGAGGATCCGCGGGGTACCCGAACAAGAGACAGCGCTTCGTCGCTATTTATCGGCCCTCTTCAATGTTATCCTGGGAGCTAAGGGCGTGATGCCGGAAGATCTGGCCCGAGCGCATCGGGCTCTCCGACCCCAGCCCGACTCACCTACAGCACCACCTAGAGATATTATTTGTTTCTTTACAGACTTCGCTCTCAAGGACCGTGTTTATTTTCGGGCTAGGGCTCAACCTCTGTGGGAATTTCACGGCACGAAGGTCCAGATCTTTAACGACCTCTCCCCCACCACCCTGCAGGCCAGGCGCATTTTGCGGCCGGTCACACAAGCACTACAAGAAGCCGGGATACCATATCGCTGGGGATTTCCCCTGTCACTGTCAGTTCGCTCTGAGAACTCCTGGCTCACTGTCCGCTCTCCAGAAGATATTCCCGACTTTCTACGACAACTGGAGCTTCCGGAGCTGAAGATACCTAACTGGGAGCTGTTTGACTACCGACCCCCTAATCCGAGTGGAGCTCTATCACAACGTCGCCAACGTCCTCGCAGACAGATGTCACCGCCGGTAGCAGCGAGGCCTGTGGAAGGTGGTGAGTGATGACCCACGGTACCACTGCGGCCCCTGTAAGTTTTGGGGAGTCCACCTCTACATAACCCCGTGGGGCTCCTGCATCCTCTTGGATCCTATCAGCCTTCTTTGCCGACAACCAGGACGATTGGGGCGGCCGCCCCCGCTAGAGCCCTCTTAAACTTTGCATAACTCTTTCAGATTCATAATCACCTCCGGGTCCCTATTTACTGGAGAATCCAACACTGCCCCCTCGTGATTTTTTCCTCGTGTTTTGCTTTTTAGGAACGGGTATAAAGTAGGGGGAAGGGGAAGGAAGGGGGGCACACACAAAAAAAAAAAAAAAAAAACACAAAAAAAAAACTTTATTTTCTATTTTTTCTCCCCTCCACATGTCTTTATGCAGGGAACGTTTTGCTGGGGGAGGGGCGGGCGGGAAGGGGGTTTTGACTTCTACTTCAGGCTCTTGAAATGTTGCCGCTGCTTCCGTTCCTTAACCTGAAACATAGTACTGTGGTTATAATTGCCTTTTTCAGACGTTGAAAGAACGGGGGAGTGAGTAGAGAAGATTATACCAGGAGATTACAGTCAAGCACGATGTTCGGCTATATGCTATGCTATTATACGTTAAAGGGCTTCCAAACTGTGTTCTTCTAGCCCTCAGTGGTAAATTCTCTATACAAGGACCGCTTTTTTCTACATGAAGTGGAGGGTGGGAGGATATTTACAATTGTATGCAAACAAAATTATATATAATGTGGGACTCAACGATTCAGGGGGAGGGGGGATTATAGATTGACGCAAGGGGGGGAAGGGGAGCCGGGAGAATGTGGGGGGATGAGGGAGGGAAGGGAGGGGAGGGGACGAGGGGGGGGAGCAAGAAACCCAGGAAAACATAGATTCTCAAAACTAATAAAGGGGGGAGGGGACAGGCAGAGGGGGGGGAGGAAAAAGAAAAGGAGACAGGGAAGGAAGGGGAAAAAAAAAAAAAAGGGGGGGAAAAACAAAAAGATTGCGACATGATATTCGTTTTGTTATATTATTACCACGTAAATAATATGCTGGTTCACTACGGAGGTTGGGACGAGAGGGGGGCGGGGTTTTGTTGGTAAATGTACCTAATTTTATTCCTTAGAGAGGATGGGTCATATTGGGATACAAATTGACTAGTCCCATATTCTCTGGTCGGATGTTGGAGTCTGTACGGGGGAGGGAACTGGTGGGGCCGGCTGCGCACTGCTGGAAGATGATGGAATGTCTCCGTCATATATATTGTTTTAGTACCGGTATATAGATCCTTTTTTGCACCTGTACTTTTTCGGTCTACTGTTACTTACTACATAATGTTATGGTGGTATTAGTTATTTGTTCCTCCCATGACGGGAAAATCTGTAATTGTTAAGAATATCTTGTTTGGTCTGTTCGTTGCTCCTACATATTTTACTCACAACTGTGAAATTTACCAGTTCTATCTGCTTATTACATTGCTCGTTCTAACTTCAGGCGTCAAGCGCTGAGCCATATACCCCCCACGAGGTTTGGTGTACTTGACCCTGGGAACAATTCGGAGGACGTCCTGTGTCTTCCTCTGTTTTTAGTTCCTGGCTACACCGGTTGCCTCACCGAGTTGCTCTTTTCACTTTCTTTTCCTGCTTCTTCTTTCCCTATCGTCCACCCCACCCCCCCCCCCCCCCCTTTTTTTTTTTTTTTTTTTTTTTTCTCTTTTCTCTCACCTACCATTAACCTTATCCCTCCCCTCGTGGGATACCTAACGGGGGGAAGCCAACATGACCACACTTTATCAACCAGGGACGCTGAACGTCCTGTCATATAATGTCCGAGGCTTAAATGTGCCTGAAAAGAGAACAAAAATCCTGCGGGAGCTCTGGGCGCAGAGGGCGACGGTGGTCTGTTTACAAGAAACACACTTTCGCGGGGCTTCAGCCCCAACGTTGCATGATCGTAATTTCCCTACGGGATACTACAGTAACTTCCAAGAGAGTAAGTCACGCGGAGTGGCTATACTCCTGGCTAAAGAAGTCATATTTGAGGAAACGGGGGTCCAACGGGACCCGGAAGGCCGTTTTTTGTTTGTCAAAGGTCGACTAGCGGGCTCGCTTTTCACCTTTGTATCGGTCTATTTGCCCAATAAAGCCCAACACAGATGCCTCTCTTCGATCCTCAACTTGCTTCAGACATTCCAGGAGGGAACACTAATTATCGCAGGGGACTTTAATATTGCATTGAACCCAAAACTAGATTCCTCGGCTGGAGTATCCTCCACACCTCGATGTGTCTTGAACAATCTTCGGCGTCTATTGGACATCCACCGGCTGGTGGATGTCTGGCGAGCGTTTCATGGGACAGAGCGTGAATACACGTACTATTCCACGGTGCACACGGTCTACACTAGGATTGACCACATCTTTATGCAGCAACAGGCGGTTGACGGAGTGCGCTCCGCTACCATCCACACCAGGACATGGTCGGACCACTCACCTATCACGACACAATTACTCTCACCAATGTTTATACCACGGGAACGCACCTGGAGGCTTAACCTCTCCCTTCTAGAGGATCCGGTGATATTAGCTGAAACCCAACAGTTACTTTCGAATTATTTTCAAGAAAACCTTACTTCGGACGTCTCAATTTCTACAGTATGGGAGGCGCACAAGGCAGTCCTTAGAGGCTTCCTAATAAGTAAAGGCACCACGGCCAAAAAGCTTCGTCAAGCCCTGAAGGCTGAACTCTTTGAGGAGGTGAGACAGCTGGAAAAACAACATATAGAGAAATCTGACCCCGAAATATTTCAGCGGTTACTTCAAGCCCGAGCCTCCCTCACGTCGCATCTCTCCTCAGATCTCAAATTTTTGGCAACTAAAGCTAAATCTTTTTTCGCACTTAACGAAAACAAGCCGGGCCGTTTATTGGCACAGATTCTTAAATCTAGGAGATCGAGAGCGTACATTCCTCGAATCCGTCGCAAAAATACTGAAATTACAACAAAGCCAGAGCTAGTGGCTGAGGAGTTCCGCTCTTATTTTCATTCTCTATACTCGCTTCAAAGTACACACTTTCCTAACCTCGCTGTATCAGATATTGACGCCTACCTAGCTGATAAACCCCTAAAGAAGATAACGTCTGACTCAGCAACGGCCCTGGGAACTCTGATTGGACCTGAAGAGCTAACCGCGGCCTTCAAGCATTCTAAACCACACAAATGCCCCGGGCCAGATGGTCTCCCGGTGGAATATTTTAAGCTACTTCAACCAGAACTAAATACTCACTTATTAGCTGTGTACAACTCCATGCTCTCTGGAGGGGAGTTCCATGCTTCATCGCTGGCGGCAACAATCTCCCTGATTCCAAAACCGGGTAAAGACCCTCTGCTTCCATCCAGCTATCGCCCCATATCCCTTCTCAATACTGACGTTAAAATACTGGCGAGAATTTTAGCCACACGGTTGCAACGACACTTGCCATCACTGATTGACTCGGACCAGGTGGGATTTATCCCAGGAAGGGAGGCGAAAGACGCTACCACTAGAGTGTTGAATGCCATTTTATTAGCCCAACGGAATGAAACCCCTTTTATTCTATTATCCACAGATGCTGAGAAGGCATTCGATCGGGTCCTGTGGCCCTATCTCATGCGAGTCCTACAACGGTTTGGCTTAGGACAAAACTTCCTTAAGTGGATAGCCTCACTTTACTCTTCCCCAACGGCTAGAGTACGGGTTAACGGGGCATTGACGCCGAGTTTTCCAATACTGAACGGCACTAGGCAGGGTTGTCCGTTATCCCCCTTGCTCTTTGCCCTATCACTGGAACCCCTCTTGATCTCGATACGATCTAATCCTGCGATCCCTGGTCTGGAAGGGAAACACCACAGACACAAGGTATCTGCTTATGCAGATGACCTTATGTTCCTTCTGACAACACCGACTACTTCTTTACCTGCGGTGGCTCAAGAACTACAGACATATGGGGAGATCGCAGGGTTGGCAATCAATGAGGACAAATCAGAGATATTAAATATCTCCATGTCTCAGACCGAGAAGTTTCATCTTAAAAAACAATTTAAATTCCGGTGGTGTAAAGACCAAATCAAATATCTTGGAATCTGGCTCTCAGCAGAAATCTCCCGAATTCCCTTACTGAATTTCGACCCCCTTTTAAAAGATATTAAACGTGACACCATCGAATGGTCCACCAGGAAGCTCTCCTGGTTGGGCAGAGTGGGGGTTCTAAAAATGAACGTCCTCCCTCGGATCCTATATCTATTGCAAACAATTCCCCTGGCCATCCCTGCGGAGATTTTCCGTACACTCCGTAGCTATTTCATCATTTTTATCTGGACGAACGCTAGACCTCGCCTGAAATTTGATACAATGTGTAAACCTACCTCTATGGGCGGACTAGCCCTACCTGACATTCGCCTATACTATTTTGCGACTCAGCTCACCAGAATCCTTGATTGGATGGACCCATACCCTACACGCAAATGGCTGGACCTAGAAACTCTTCTCGCACGCAGCCCTTTATGGGCCCTACCCTGGTTGCTACCGGATCAAGTGTCACCATCGTGCCGACCAATACTCACGGTAATGAATACCGTTCGTGTATGGCACACGCTTAGACTCCGTTACTCACTGTCCTCCTTCCCAGCACCGTTATTGCCGATAACACACAACCCAGACTTCCCAGTGGGAGTTCGTCCTACTTTACGGACTCGATTCACCTCCCATCCGGGGTTACTTGCCACACATGTGCTGGATAAAGGACAGTTTAAACAAATCCCCACATCTGATGAGGGCTGTCCACCCTCCCTTCTGGATATCTTTAACTTCACACAGATCCGTCATTTTCTACTGTCACTCCCCAATGGTACTAATCTCACCAGACCGATGACACCATTTGAGAAGTTTTGTGCTTTAGGTATCTCGTTGTCGCACAGTCTCTCAACTTTATACCACATTTTGCAATCCACAGACACGGAATTACCGACATATGTGGGGAGATGGGACTCCATGCTAGATGCGTCTATTCCGGAGCACCACTGGGCCAAAACCTTTGAACTCACACTCCATGGCACAGCCATCTCCAAATTAAAAGACACGTCCTTTAAGATAGTAGCTCTGTGGTACACTACCCCATTATGGATCGCACGTTTCAGTCCAACTCACTCTACCAGCTGCTGGAGATGTCAACAACACCAGGGAACCTTTCTCCATATATGGTGGAGTTGCCCCCTCCTTGTTCATTTTTGGGAGGCGGTCCGGACACTGATTAACCACACCACGGATGTGGAGCTGGACTTTACGCCCCAGATTTTTCTTCTTAGCCAAATGACTTTCTCGGTGAAATCTTTGAAAAAGTCGGTGCTTCTCAGGATCCTTATGGCAGCTCGCTCGCTTGTACCGCTTCACTGGAACTCGTCGGCCACACCGTCCGTACGGGATTTAGTCGCGAAAGTTGAAACCATTAGAGCCATTGAGACGGAAATGTTATGCTCGGAGCAGCGATTTGGAGCTGAAACTGACATATGGTACCACTGGAGTACTTTCCTCTCCTCCTCCTCGTTTACGGTCTGGTTAGGGACTTCATGCCCTAGGTAGAACTCTCTGGGACTAGACTGGCTGACCTCTGTACCCGGAGCTCCTTCGGACCCCAAAACTGGATAAGCCACCTGTTAATTATATATTTTAGACTGTGGTGCTGTTGAACTGGTCCGGGCTCACCTCTGGTATCCTCCCATCAAATATATATTGTCCCTGTCCCCCCTCCTATCCTTGTCCTCCACATCTTGATTCCAGCCCCAACCTCCCTCCCCCCCTCCTTTTTTTTTTTTTTTTCTCTTCTCTCTCTTCCTCTCCCCTCGCTCCTCTTCTCTCTCACGTTACTCTTTTTTCCTTTTTCTCTTCTTCACCCTCTCCTTCTCACCTTTCCTCTCTTTTTCCTGTCCATCTCTTCTCTCCCTGTTCTGTTCTCTCTCTTTTCCGAATCAGATAATATATTAAGATATAACCATAGATGATCGGAAGATGTGGACTACTTTCACACAAAAATTACCATACTTACTGTATTTTACATATTTGTATAAATAACTGGCATATTATGAATACTGCTCTCTTTGTACTTTTCACAACAAATTCTGTCACAGATTTATGTTTACCTGTTATCCAAAATGAAGCTTTTCACAATAAACCTTTTGAAACAAAAAAAAAAAAAAAAAAATAAGACAGGGCGCGAAAGAAGTCGTAACAGCGCAAAGGGAAGGGCTCTCAATGGGAGGCAAAGCCATTTTATTATATGAGAAGAAACTGGACAGATCTAATACTTGCAGATCTAATCAATTTAAAAAAAAATGCTCAAAATTACAAGCAGGCATGGACTTAGTCAAAACTCCAATACAACGGATCTACAATACAGACAGACCGATATACACATACTCTACGCTAGAAACGTCTCTCTTTTTTTATGAATTCAATTTCCCGAAGCGATAAACAAACAATAAACACATACTCAAGCATAGCGAGCGAGTGAGACAACACAACACACCTGAGGTACCGCAAAGGATTTCTTTACCCAAGACAAACAAATAGAACATCCATAAAACTCCCTGCAACAAAAACACAAAGCGACTCTCACAGCCAGAGCAAAACTAAATATAACCAGGAAGGCATTAAGATTCATGATCTGAACAAACAAATGTAAAGCAATAAATCACTCAAACATCTGAATGGCAGATCCCACTTCAGAACACCAATTGTTAAAAAATAACTTTAAACAAACAAATTCAGTTTTCCTATTTATAATTGCCATAATTGGAATTCCAATAAACATCTGCAAGTTCCTTCCCAAATAAGAAAATATAAAGAAAAGATGCGCGCTTACGCTAGCGGAGACACTAAAATCAACTACACACAATGTATAGCTTTCATCATGTCTTTCATCATGATTTTTCTTTGTTCACGTTTATATTTATTACATTTCAAACACCCAATGAGATTGTTCATCTTATATCATATTTCTGTTTGGGGCAGAAATGAAACTCTAACAGCCAATCAGTATACATATATATTTCCACGTCAGTATTTGGCCAGCACAGTTTAACAAAGAAACACTTATTACCATATATGGTTTAGAGATGTCTTTTCTGTCTTCCAACTTTCGTGCACTTTTCCAACATTCCTAAGCCCTGGGTCATGTGCCATTAAAGGGGGAGGGGTGGAGACCACAGCCTGTCTGCATTAGAGCAGGCTTTTCAAAATCATAGTTGAATTACAGGATATTTATATTCATACAGGAAATTAAAATCTAACACCTTAGTGTCCCAGATTTAGCTGTAGGAAGTTGATGGTGCCCACTGTGTGAATGTCTGTATCTCTTATTAGACTTGGAAGGGGAAAAAAATATCACCTGTCTTCCCATGGGTTAGAGGAGACGTGGCTTCCAATAGTTGGTAAAAATCGAATTATTATTATTTTTTTTTTCTCAAATCACCCATCATTGCAATATATATTATTTTTTTTGCTTGGCATAGGTTCTGCCAGTTTTGAGCTTCATGCTTTAAACAAGTCTTTCGTCTGTCTATAAGTCCGCTTCACACCTAAGATTCTAAAGTTCTAGCGCTGTAGTTTGGTGGCTGGCACTTTCTTATTTTCTTTCTTTACTTTAACCCACAGACCTGCAGACTGCTGTAAAACTCCTCCTCGCAAAAGGACCAGGATTACAGGATGATGATCACTCTCAGTTCATAGCATTCAGAAAGTAAACAAGAACTTTATTTCAATATCGTTTATAGTTAAAAACCTTACATCGGCATGGCATTGTTAAATGGCAAATGGGTGTGTGTTGTTACTTGGATTGGTTTTCTGTGTTTGATTCCCTCTTTTATGAAACCTGTCTTTCTCTTGTAGGAATGACTGCATGTTAATAAATCAACTCTGCTGTAAACATTATTCACAACATAATATCAAGTAAGTTTATTTACTTCAATGTGGAAGACTGACAGGATTAAAGGAACACTACCACCAAAAAATGTAGTGTTCTTATTGTGTTTATTTGATGTTGCTGATATCTTACATGTGCTTTGTTTTTCTCATGTATGTTTAGCTAAGAAAATATTTTACTCTATATGTGTCACTGGGTACATTCATTTTGTGATCTTTTGAGTTGTAAACTGCCCCCACAGTATCTACCTCACCTGGTCTTAACTTTGTGTTTTTTTCCATAGAATGGAGTCTAGTGGTCGGGCCACTGACTCAAATCATTGTATTGTGTGGAATATATTCAAATGACATCACCAGTGGGTAGATTAGAAGTATTTTGAACTCCCTGTCATATCTCATTCCACTGCCAGCTCTTATCTCTTGTAGCCTGGAGAATAATACCCTTATCTAACCATTCACTCCACCTCCATAACTGGTAGATATTGTAGATTAAACAGACCAGAGCCACAAAGCAAAGCTTTTGGTAAATGCTGAATCATGGGAAAAATCCAGAAACTGGATCCCAGGGATAAAATGCTTAATTTTATATTTTCCTTTTTACATGCAATTACTTCAGACAAAGAAAAAAAAACAGCAGCATGTGTTTAGTAAGATGATTTTATTTGTTATGCACAAGTCATCTATGTCATGTACTTGCTTTGCTCCAGATGGGCACGCGACTTGGCGAAGTGGGTGAAGGGTTAAAGATCACTATCTGTCTGCACTAGACCCAAAACAGTGACTAATCGACCTGTTTATCGCAACCTACTTCCCTTAATTAAATGCTGCCCCCACATTTCTTCGCCTAATATGAAACGGAGGTGACCTGAAACGCCCTGTTCAAATAAACGCACAAAAAACGTTTGGGTTTGCTGGGCTCAGTTTACTAATTTCATAGATCATCTAGAAACTCAAGGCTATTAGGACACAATATCTCTTCAGGTAACATGATTATTAAGCTCTTCCTTTGTCTCATAAGAAAGAAATATATTCATTAAGAGAAAAATTGGTCACAGTGCATTTACAATATAAAAAGATATTACGAGTTTATTTACACTCACAAGCAGAAAAGAAACAGGATAGAACACAGAAACCTTGATACAACAAAGCTATAATCTCTTCCCAAGGGCTGGGATGAAAAGAATGGCAGTTACTTTCCACTTGCATGGACCCCAGAAAAGTAAGCGCATGTTAGAGTCTGTGACTGAGATTTATACCATTCTTCTTGGTCTCAGGTTTCCGGGGCAGCATGGTAGGAGGGTCAAGATCTGCTCCTGGAGCTCCCATGTCATCGCTTACAAAATGTATAAACTAACTGGGGAAAAATAAAAGATACTTACATGCAATGAATCATCATACTTTAGAATTTGCTCTGAGAACTTAAGAACTGCACCTTTTGATCTTAATCATGGTTTATGATCCACTTGGAGAGGAAGAAGCCGTCCTTTGATTTACATTATTGCCCTCCTGGAGCTGGCCAGGACACTGGAGGTGTCATCCTTGTCCCATACTGGGATTTTCGAAAAGATCACAGTTCACAGGAGCTTTGATGCACCCTAGAAGACAAAAGTCCCCTTTAGATCCCAATCAACTTTGGTGAATAAATTAAGTCATGCCTGCATACAGGGTAGTGCTGTGTAGTTATTAATATTTTACCAGGACATAGCCCATGTCCGTGACCATGTCCCTTTAAGTTGATATGTTGAGACATGCTGTGCTTTTTCTGCTTCTTCCACCTTTACCCTTAACAGATCAGTCTTTATTTTCACTCTCAAACTGCCCACACAGGGATGGTATTAGAATGTATAGAGTAAGACGGTTAGCATGTGATAAACAAGGCAAAGGGTAAGGGAGATGTTGGCAAAAAAGACCAGCTTGGTGAGGATAAAATCAGGCCAATCTTTGATTATTTGATTTGGGTTGCTCCAGTGCTGCTTTTAAGAAACCTCCTAGCCACCATCACCACTTAAAGGGTTATGCATTTTTTTTAAAAAATTAGCATTTAAACACTTTTATACCTAATAGACAAAATAGAATAAATCATTAAAAGTTTTAAAAACGTGTTAAATTTTTTTTAAAATATTTTCCTGCTTTAAACTAATTTCATTTTCTTTGGCCACGCCCCTCAGCTAGGGGTGTTTCTTCAGCTCCCACTTCCTGAATATGTCCCACCTCCTCCCTGCCCACTACTCCACAAATCAAAGCTTCACATGAACTACATTTCTTGCCCACAGCCCCCATGCACACAATTACTTCACATACTCGGTGTAACGTTGGGAGCTTCCAGCCCTACCTGTGTGCTTGAGGGCAGCATATCTGATGCTGCTCGCTGACCAATGCCCGGTTTAAATGGAGACAGGCAGGGAGGTGGTTGCATGAGGCGCGGCTTGAGTGGGGGGCGTGGCCTGGTGAAGGTCTTTAAAAACCCTGTGTATTCTCAGCAGTTGCCAGATCGTGGTTATCCATACCTGAGCTCCTTGTACCTGACTGCTATATTGAATTAACCCGTTATTGACCTCTGCTTGTTTCTGACTATTCTGCCTTCTGTTGCCCTAGACCATTTTCTTGTACTACGCTACTGCTCTGATATCGACCCAGCTATTCCATTTGACCATTCTGAACTCTGTATTCCTGATTCTGGCTCGGCTGACTACTCCCCGTGTTGTTAACCCTTTCTGTCTAGCTAGTTTACCTGGCCAATTCTAAGGACCAGACAGTTAAAGATCTTTCACGGCTACTCTGTTGGTAGCTTCTGGGCTCTGTGGAGTGTGGGGCGTTAAGTACTGCGTGGTGGGATCTGGGAACCGTGACACTCGGCTATTAACCCTCACCAAGTGTGTCACCCCTCTCCTCTTAGATTGTAGCTGTGCACGCTCAGGACCTCAGACTGGGGAACTGAATAATAGCATCTCTGCAACTGTGAAAGCAAAACACACTCACCTGCTGACTCCCTCACGCTCTCTCACACACAGACTCACTCACCCACTGACATGTTCACTTGTGCTCTTTTATGGTTCACTCTCCTTCAATCTCCCTCACACATTAACTCACACTATTGTGCTGTCTCTTGTGCGCTCACTTTCACTGCAGCTTTCACTGCACATTTTCTTGTTGTCTTTCTCTCTGTACCTTTTCTTGCTGTCTCTGTGCTTTTTTTGCTGTATCTCTCTGCAGTCTCTTTTTCTCCCTGTGTGTATCGATTTACTTTCTTTCCCTGTCTCTGCAGTAGCTGGGGGACATACTCGCCTCCTATCCCGTGGCAAGGAACGCGGCTCCAACCACCACCTCTGTCCGGCGGGAGCAGGGAGAGACTGGGGGAAAAAGTCCCCCAGTCTCCCCCTGCAGATCACTACGCCGACCTGCCAGATCTCGCGAGGCTCCATGGAGGAGATGCGCGAGGCAGCGCTTAGCGCTACTGCACTCATCACAGGTTTTAGCGTCCGATAACGATGCAGGCAGCTTTTTAAGCGCCTGCACTGTAATATCGCGGTAAAACGGGGACACAAAGGAGAAACCTGCAGGCGCAGGTTTTTCTCCTTAGCATCCCCGTTTGAGCGCGAAGACTGTAATGTGGCCCTTCATTTTTTTATTTACCGCGTGCATGTTCTTTCCCTCCTTACAGCTTCAGTTTTGCAAATTGGACCAACTCATTATGATTTACGTAACGGTGTTTTTTTTTATCTGCACAATGGGCAGCGTTACAAAGTTGGTGCTAACATAACCAGAGCTGCTGTAAACTTACCAGAGCCATTGTAGGGCCACATTACATTCTTGGTGCTAACGTTAGCGCTCACCTGCGTGAGCGTTAACGTTAGCCCTGGTGGCCCTAGCGCGGGCCTCCCATTTTACAATCCAAACGCTAACGGTTGAAATACCTGTTACAGTTTGGTACCTTGCACTTTTCAGCGCGAGGTTACTGTACTTTGCGCTCCATATACTTAACATGGGGAGCGCAAAGTGTTAATCAGCGTTAGGATTACTATATCCTAAGGCTAATTACCGTCCGGCTGCAGTTACCAGAAAGTTAACCACAGCCTGGACTTGGTGCTAACGGATTCCGCTTATGCAGAATCCGTCAGCACCAGCAGTAACCCCCCTCAATAAAATCAGATACTCGCCTTCCATCCCACGGCGAGGACCGTGGCTCCAACCACCTCCTCCGTCCGCCGGGAGCAGAGAAAGTCCCCCAGTCTTCCCCTGCCGATCACTATGCCGACCTGCCGGATCTCCGGTGATGTGACCAGCAGAGCAGAAACTCAATGGAGTCTTATGGACTCCAGTGAGTGGATGCTCACGGTGGTGCAAAGTGCTGACGCGCGCACCCTGCGGTTTAGTGCCACGGCACGATGCTGGCAGCTTTTCTAGCGCCTGCATCGTAATATCAAGCTAAAACGGGGCGCAAAGGAGAAACCTGCAGTCGCAGGTTTTTCTCCCTAGTGTCCCGTTTTATCGTTAACAATGTAATGTGGCCCATAGTCTATGGAGTTGTTAACTTAACCAAAGCTGCTGTAAACTTGGCACCAGCTTTGTAATATGGCACTGGGTGTTTTCAGAAGAGTCTCCTAGGTTTTGCAGAAATGAAACACAATGCATTGCGAGCCATGGGTTTGGCATCATGGAATTAGTAATGCTAGATGGAGGAGGCTACCTTTTTAACGTGCTCCTTGGGTCCATCCTTTTTTTTGTGTGTGCAGGTTTCCATATGCAATGCTGATTCCAATTCTCTCTCTTCCCACAGGAATAGCAAGGGTAAATTTGAGTTCCAGTGTAATGACAAGGTGTGCTGCACAAAAAATGCTTATGTTAAAGATCTCCTTACAAGGTAAGTATCACCGTTGTGCGCGGCCCTTTTCATGAGGACCATGCTCCCATGGAACATGTTTTCCAGTAACTGCGACTGACTGGATTCTTTCTTGGCGTATGTTGTATTTCATTCGCAGTACATTTTTGTTACTTCACTATCAGGGTAATTCAAAGAGAATCGAAAAGTCACCGCATGTTCGGTGACTTTTCGTTCTCTTCAATTCGGTTCATTTTGCTGATCCCATTTCGGTGACCCTGTGGTGTATTCAGCAAACACCACAGGGTCCCCGAATTGCAGGGAAAAGCTGCCGAAAACCTGACGAAAACTAACCGCAAAACCCAGCGAATGCATGCCGAAAACATGCAAAAACATCTGGAATAACCCGCCGAAAACCCGAGCAGGAGCCGATCTCACACACAGCGAAGCCGCCAGAAAAAGCCGACACCGCAGATGAGTGAAGTGAATAAATTAGGAAAACTGTTTGCCTGAATGTTCAGGGAATGATAATAAAAAGGGCTGTTACAGAAAAAATAAGTAAACTTTAAAAAAAATGGGACTTTTTTTAAAAAAAAAAAGTACAGAAAAATGCTTAAAATATCCTAAAAAATCTATAGATAAAGAGAATCTTTACTGCAGAATTTTTCTAATGAACGGTTTATTAGATATTGAATTAAAACCGGAATATTTTTAACAATGAAGCATATGGGATTCTCCTGAATAAATCTGCCGCATGAAATCACCGAATGGCAGTGCATTAGGGGAGCCTTTCACTGCTGGTTTGTGTTCGCTGACTAGCTGAAGCAGTGCTTCTCTATGGGGATTCACTGCCCTGGAACAGGCACCGAACAGGCACCGTATGTGCAGGCAATTCGCCAGGATTTGGCGAATTGCCTGCTCTCTGTATACCCGAATGGCCAGGAAAGGTAACCGAACGCTGATTTTCCGCATTCAGTTACCTTTCTCAAGCAATTTGGATCTCTTTGAATAACCCTGTTTGTTTTTTGGTAAATGTACATTATTTTTAAAGGGAATTGTTACAGTGCACTATTACATTAACTAGAAGTTTTTAAAAAAATGTTATTTTCATCATATGCCAACCCTTGTTTAGCCCATGTCGAATATTAAAGTGACCCAGAGCTTTCTTATGAGGATACTAGGCGTTGTCATTGTGTTATCTCCCCCCCCCCCCATTTTACCCCTCCAGCACGCAATTACCTGGGACAGAAGCGGGGAATGGTGATGATTTCGAAAAACGAAAGGAGCCGAATGCTGATAAAAGGCTGTGCAACGGAGAAGTGTTTTTTATAACTCATGTAAGTGTATGTTTAATTCTATAATTCTGATAAGTAAGCTTCTATACCTGACGAAGGGAGGAATCCTCTCGAAAGCTTGTACTTTAAATGTAACGTTAGTCCAATAAAAAAGGTATCACGACAGACTGCTATACTCGTGATTATATATATATATCTGTATATATTAATCTCAAGTGGCCAGGAGATGTAGTAAATGAATAACTAAATTGGTAAAACTTTTAGTAGTAAAGAATTAGTGCACTAGAACTCAGGCAGAAGTCCTGATGAACAGCAACCACAATAGATATTGGTAGCTAGCATACACACTATTGGGGCTATTCAAAGAAAGGTGAAACTCAGGAGAATGACTGGAGAAGTGAAAATTCTAGGTCAAAATAGACAAAGCAGAAAAATTCTCCCATTTATCTCACTTTCCAAATCAGCTGTTTGGTCTAGATTGTTTTCTTCTGCCAGTTCTCCTGGTTTTAACCTTTCTCTGAATAACCCTGTAAATCTCATGCACTTCATGATTGCAAGTATTATTGGCAAAAATATTCCCTGTTCCACCACAGGATACAGCTTGTGTTAGAACCTTTTGAGCTCAAGAATAGTAACTTGTTGTCCCATCCTCGGCTCCTTCAGGGGTCGTCTGGGCACTCGGCGACATCGCTGGCTGGCCGGGTGCCAGAAGTTCCAGCTGTTCGTGTGCCCGGAGGGGCGAGGCGTGATGACGCGGAACCGCCAGCCTTAAATGCAGGGCGCGCGAGTCGTCTCATCGTCCTGACGTCGAGTTAGTTCCCGCATCGCCTGGTGTATTCTCTCATTGATTCACTGATTCTTTTGCTCTATTGCTGACCCGGATTGTATGAGGACCCTGATTGTTGCTGACTCGGATTGCCTTTCTGACCATTCTCTTACTGACCAAGCCTGTATGTGTGTTGTGCCTAAAGCAGACTCCGAGTGCTTTTTGCATTTGAACCATGCTGACCCAGAGTGTATAACTATGTTGCATAACATAGATACAGAGTATATGTCTGTCCTGCATAGCGCTGACTCAGATAATCTATCGATATGCCCTGTTGCCAAATCGGAGTGTATGAGGACCTTGTTTGTTGCCAAATCTGCTTGTACGAAAACCCTCTCTGTTGCCAAATCGGAATGTTTGTATGACCACGCTTCTGTTAACCCCTGGTTATACACACTGCCCAAACCTCTTCCTGACTGCTTTCTGCTTATCAGTGAAGTTAACCCTTTGTGGCTCAGTGATAACGTGATCTCGTGATAACGTGATTGAGCTTGGGAAGCCTTCTAAGTGAAGCCTTCAAAGTGAGCATTTAGAGATATCCTGGAGATACTCTGGAGGTAGTCTGAGGTTAGACAGGAGGTAGAAAACCTACAAAAAGGTAAGATTTGTTGGTTTAAATCCATTCTTTTTATAATGGCAGGCTTGGTCCAGTGTAAGAGCTGTCATGCATTTGTTTTTAGATCCAATTTTTGGAGGTTTGGAGTGTGCCTGATATGTAGGCAGCTCTCTTTATTGCAGCAGGAAATTGCCTGTTTGAAGTCTGAGATTTGTAAATTAGCTGTTAGACAAACTCAGGCTATGGCTATGACTGTTACAAAGCCACTGCCAAAGAGGCCTCCTAGGAGTGGCAGATGGACTACTGTAGAATCTGGTAGACTTAGAGTTGTGGATAGAAAACATGTCCCACAGTCTGTGGCTCTTCTTAATTCTTTTGAGGCACTTTCAGAGTGTAGTGGTGAGACGGAAGTAGGCTCAGACACCATAGTTGAGGAACCACCATCCCCTATGCCTAAGGTATGCAGGACTGCAACCAAGAACAATAAGGAAAAGGTGGGACATGATAGAAGGCAATTGTTGCTGGGTGATTCTATCATAAGAGGTGTTGAGCTGGAGAGTAGTGGTTTGGCGAGATGTCTTCCTGGGGCTACTGCTCGTAGAGACAAGAGACGTATTCTCAATATTGTCAAACAAGCAAAGCAGCAAGGGGAAGTGCATGTTCTAGTCCATCTAGGGACAAATGACTTGGCTAGCAATGAGGTTTCTGAGATTAAGCAAGATTTTTGTGTTCTTGGAGGTGAAATACAGCAGATTGCGTCCACTGTGTCATTCTCTGAAGTTTTGCCTGTGCATAACATTCAGGATAGGCAGATGCGCAATAGGGAATTTAATTTGTGGCTTCGGGAATGGTGTCGAGAGCAAGGATTTGGCTTTGTGTCCCATGATAGCTCTAATTGGAGCAGAAAGGAACTGTATAAAAAAGATGGTTTGCATCTTACTCATAGGGGAACATATGTTCTCAGTGAGAAGTTCAAAGGTTTCGCAAAGAAATATTTAAACTAGGAGGGGGGGACAAAAGGGTAAAAAACAATCTGCCTGATTGTCCCCCAAAACTAAATCGGAGGGTGCAAGCAACATGCGGGGAAAAAAATGACAAGCTCAGAGTCGTGTCTATAAATGCTCGCAGTTTAGTCAATAAAATCAATGAACTGGAGGCAATGATGGCAGCTGAAAAAGTAGATTTAGTTGCGGTTACTGAGACATGGTTCAGTGAGAAAAATAACTGGGACATAACAATACCGGGGTACTCTTTATATAGAAAAGACAGAGAAGGTAGGAAAGGAGGAGGAATGGCCCTGTATGTGAAAAACAACATAAAAACGAACCAAATAAAAGTGAGCGAGGTGAACATAGAGTCAGTTTGGGTGACGCTAACGTTTTGCAATCATACAGTAGCTCGTGTAGGTGTGATCTATAGACCCCCTGGACAAGTAGAAGAGCTAGATAATCTGCTGCTTGAGGAAATAGCCAAAATGGCAATGAAGGGGGAAGTTATTATCATGGGGGACTTTAATCTTCCTGATGTGAACTGGAAAACCAAAACAGCTGGGTGCACCAGGAGTACAAATATTCTAAACTCCCTACTGGGATTATCTCTAACACAAGTAGTTGAGCAGCCGACCCGTAAAGAGGCCATATTGGATTTAATACTCACAAATGGAGGTTTGGTATTGGACGTTGTTGTAGGTGAAAATTTGGGATCTAGTGATCACCAGTCAGTGTGGTTTAATATAAGAACAGGGATGGAGCCGCACCACACAAAAACAAAAGTTTTAGACTTTAAAAAAACAGATTTTTCTAAAATGAGATTTTGTGTGAATGAGTCATTATCAGACTGGAGGAGTTTAAAGGGAGTCCAGGAGAAATGGGATTATTTAAAGGAAGCATTATTGAATGCCACAGGCAATTGCATTCGACTTGTTAGCAAAAACAAAAAAGGGAAGAAACCACTGTGGTACTCTGCAGAAGTGGCCAAAATAGTGAAGAACAAAAAGACAGCATTCAATAATTATAAAACAACTCAGAGTGAAGAAGATAGGCAAACCTATAAGATTAGGCTGAAAGAGGCAAAGCAATTTATAAGGGCTTCCAAAGCACACGCAGAAGAGAAAATAGCTCTGTCAGTAAAAAAGGGGGACCAAACATTTTTTAGATACATAAACGAGAAAAAAGAAAAGTAAAACAAGGATTAGTTAGATTAAAAACAAAGGAAGGAAGGTATGTAGAAGAGGATAAAAGTCTCGCTGACTGCCTCAATGAATATTTTTGTTCAGTCTTTGCAGAAGAAAAGGAAGGAAAGGGACCTCAGTTAGGAGGAAACACTAACGAGACAATTACATATCAGTTTACAGAGGAGGAGGTTCTACAGCAGCTGTCTAAAGTAAAGACAAATAAATCAATGGGGCCTGATGGGATCCACCCTAAATTATTAAAAGAGCTCAGTGATGTAATAGCAAAACCGTTAACAGATTTATTTAACCAATCTTTGCTAACGGGAGTCGTCCCAGAAGACTGGAAATTAGCAAATGTTGTGCCTATTCACAAGAAGGGTAGTAGGGAGGAATCTGGGAACTATAGGCCAGTTAGTTTTACGTCAGTAGTGGGGAAATTAATGGAAACCATGTTAAAGGAAAGGATTGTTGAACATCTAAAAACACATAGATTACAGGATCAGAAACAACATGGGTTTACCTCAGGGAGATCATGCCAAACTAATCTTATTGATTTTTTTGATTGGGTAACAAAAATAATAGACACAGGTGGTGCAGTAGACATTGCTTATTTAGATTTCAGTAAGGCTTTTGATACTGTTCCGCATAGAAGGCTTATCAATAAATTGCAATCTTTGAGCTTGGATTCCAATATTGTTGAATGGATTAGGCAGTGGCTGAGTGACAGGCAACAGAGGGTTGTGGTAAATGGAGTTTATTCGGCGCAAGGTCTTGTTACCAGTGGGGTACCTCAGGGGTCAGTACTTGGACCCATTCTATTTAATATTTTTATTAGTGATATTGCAGAAGGTATTAATGGAAAAGTATGTCTTTTTGCTGATGACACAAAGCTTTGCAACAGGGTTGACGTTCCTGGAGGGATCAGCCAAATGACAAATGATTTAGGTAAACTAAAAAAATGGTCGGAGCTGTGGCAATTGAGTTTTAATGTGGATAAGTGCAAGATAATGCACCCGGGACGTAAAAACCCAAGGGCTGAATATAGAATATTTGATACAGTCCTAACCTCAACATCTGAGGAAAGGGATTTAGGGGTCATTATTTCAGAGGATCTAAGGGTAAGTAGTCAATGTAATAGAGCAGCAGGAAATGCTAGCAGAATGCTTGGTTGTGTAGGGAGAGGTATTAGCAGTAGGAAAAGGGAAGTGCTCATGCCACTGTACAGAGCACTGGTGAGACCTCACTTGGAGTACTGTGTGCAGTACTGGAGACCGTATCTCCAGAAGGATATAGACATCTTAGAGAGAGTTCAGAGAAGGGCTACTAAAATGGTGTACGGCTTGAAGGAGAAAAGTTACCAGGAAAGGCTTAATGATCTTAACATGTACAGCTTGGAAAAAAGACGAGACAGAGGAGATATGATAGAAACATTTAAATACGTAAAGGGAATCCACAAGGTAGAGGAAGGGAGTATATTTAAAAGGAAACAAAGTAGCAAAACAAGAGGACATAGTCTTAGATAAGAGGGGCAAAGGTTTAAAAGTAACATCAGGAAGCATTTTTTTACTGAGAGGGTGGTGGATACATGGAACAGTCTTCCAGTTGAAGTGGTAGAGGCCAAAACAGTAATTGAATTTAAGCAAGCATGGGATAGGCATAAGGCTATCCTAAACAAAAGATAAATCCAGGTAAAGTATCCATGTAATTGGGCAGACTAGATGGGCCGAAAGGTTCTTATCTGCCGACATTTTTCTATGTTTCTATGTTTCTATCTCAAAACCTGCTGTGACTAGACTATACTTATTATTGTTGGTCTGTCTGTTCTCCCTGGCTAGGAGTGATAGGGTTAGTAGTCCCGACCATTCAATGATTGGAGGGTCTAGAAGTCTTTCCAAAAGGATTCCCACTACGGCTGTGAGGGGTGATTGGGACAGCGAACATGACACTTGTATTGTCTGCTGGCATCTCTTACTCTCTGGTCTGCCTGTCCCATTACCGCAGACCCAAGAAGGAGACCCCCCCCAGTCTCTCCTTGCTCCCGCCGGACGGTGGAGGCGGTTGGAGCCACGGGACAGAGAGTGAGTATACGATTCAGTTTTGTTTTTTGGCTGGTGTTAACAGATTCTGCTTCAGCGGAATCCGTTAGCACCAAGTACTGGCAGTGATTAACTTTTTGCTAACCACAGCCGGACGTTAATCAGCGTTAGTAGATTGTAATACTAACGCTGATTAACACTTTGCGCTCCCCATGTTAAGTATAGGGAGCGCAAAGTACAGTAACCGCACGCTGAAAAGCGCAAGATACCAAACGCAAACGGGTTACTTAACCTGATAACGTTTGGATTGTAATGTGCGGCGGCCACCAGGGCTAACATTAATACTCACGCAGGTGAGCGCTAACGTTGGCACCAAGAATGTAATGTAGCCAGTGGTGTATTTAGGTTTTGTGCTGCCCTAGGCCTGACTAAACTCGTGCACCCCCTTATTTAAATTTGACGCACCCCTTCCTGTCAAGGGCACACCTCTTCCTGGTTAATCCCCACCCTTCCTATTTAAGCTCCACCTTTTCCTCTTAGAGCTCCGCCTTTTCCTCTCTTTATATTAAAAGTGGATACCAAGTGCCTACTTGTATATTTTGTATACCGTTTCAAATGTAACTATTGAGATAAATAAAATTATGAAATGTTTAAATTCAAGCATGTGACGGGACGGCCGCCACTACGCTGTAGTGCAGTACAACAGTTCAAGTGTTTATTTATTTGTGTGTTATTAAAAGTTCGTTAGCCCTTATTTTTATAAGTACCCCAATGTGATTTTCCCTGTTTTCTAGATATGCCAGTTAACTAAAGATTTCTGATGTCTGTGTGTTATTCCCTGTATAGTGTAGATCTCTGTATTAGTACCTGCTATTGTGTAAATTCTCTCAGTAAGAAATTCCTTTTGTTTACGTGCTTTCCCCTTCTCCCATTCTCCATTGTTTGAAGGCCCTGGGTAGTTATCTGATCTGTGATGTTGTCTGTTTGATTGTATGCAAATGTACTGGTCCTTGACTCTATCTGTCCTCTCTGTGAATAAACAGTCAGTTCTATTCTGACCAAGCTTGAAGTCACGACTCATGTTTTGGGGAACCAGAAATCTTCTGCCCGCTGTTCCAAGGAAAGGCTCCAGGTCTACAGCTTTGGCTTATTCCTGGGGGTGCTAGCCAGGCTCTCTACATACACCGGGCCTTGAGCTGTGGCTAAGGTACCAGAGAAAGGTGTGAGAGTCAAGAGGAGAAACTGGGTGTCCAGCGAGGAAGCAGCATTTGGCAGATGTGACCCTGTCCGGGCACAGAGATCTGTTACAAAGCATTTTTACAAAGAACAGCCACGCATGTCAAGTATACTGGATCACAGCCGCTCTAATTGGTTGAACAATAAAATCCACAGAAACGTGCACTGCATATGAGCGTATCACAGAGCTGCACAGCAATAAAACCCACAGAAATGGGCACTGTGTATGAGCATATCAGAGCTGCACAGCAATAAAACCCACAGAAATGTGCATAGTGTATGAGCATATCACAGAACTGCACAGCAATAAAACTCACAGTAATGTGCAGTGTGTATGAGCGTATCCCAGAGCTCCAGGGCAATAAAACTCCCAGTAATATTCAGTGTGCATCACAGAATCCACAGCAATAAACCTCCCAGCAATGCAATGTGCGGTGTGTGTGCGTCAGCGTATCAGAATCCACAGCAATAAAACTCCCAGTAATGCAATGTGCGTTGTGTGTCAGCGTATCAGAATCCACAACAATAAAACTCCCAGCAATGCAATGTGCGGTGTGTATGAGTGCATCAGAATCCACTGCAATAAAACTCCCAGCAAACCGAGTGTATATGAGCACACAGCAATTATTTATTCTATATTTACCGTCCGTGGTAGGGCTGTGTGCAGAATCAGCAGGGACTGTGTACGGACTCAGCATGAGGTCCCTCCAGGCCACGTTATGATCGCAGCTGTGCCTGTGCGTGGAGCCATCTTGTCAGCAGTGGGGTGCCACTGCCAGAGGGTGCACCGTGACTTTGATTCCCTTCCCGGTGGGTGTTCAGTCCAGAATAGAGTGAGAGTCCGTGTTAACGAAAGGGCGGGCAGCTGCGTGCGTGTCACGTGGTTCAGCCAGTCAGGTGGTACTGAGACTCCGTACCACCTGACTGGCCGGACCGCGTGACCTGCATGCACGCAGCCTCACCAGGAGCCAGGCAGCTCAATGACAAATTTCTATCACTGCAGTGCTAGTTAAGGAAAGGTCCACTTTAAACAGCAGTAAGCAGACAGGGCTTCCTATTCTGCTGATAAACCCCCCCCTTTACCTGCCGTTTACTGTCATCTCTCTCTGCACACAAATCACATCCCCCTCCCCTCTCCTAGAGCTGCTGTGGGGCAGGGGAGGAGCTATGGAGGGAGGAGAGGGGGAATTTTTATTCTATTCGATTTTATTCCATATGCAAATGCCCTGCTCCGCTGCTCGTTGTTTGAGAACACAGCTCAAAGCTGACACACAGTGGCACCTCCTAGCACCCCCAATGACACCCCAATAATCACTGGTACCTGGGGCGGCCCGCCCTCCACCACTCCCCTAAGTACACCACTGCTCTGTGATATGCTCACACACAAATTTGGCGAACTGCCAGCAAGTACGGTGCTGTTTGAAGGCATTGCAAATCCCCATAGAGAAGTCATGGTTAATCTATTCAGAGAACACCAAACAGCAGAGAAATGGCAGTGAAATGCCTTGATGTTCGGTGGTTTCAATCTGCAGGTTTATTCAGGCAAACCCCATAGGTTTCAATGTTAAAAATATTCCCGTTTTTATGCAATATCTAATAAACCATTTATTATTTTAATCTGCAGTAAAAAGTCTTTATTTATTGATTATTTTTTTTTAGTACCTTTTAGTCATTTTTCAGATTTTTTTGGGCAAAATCCCCCCCCCTTTTTTTAATAGCAGTTTTTCTTTTTTCTGTAACAGAACTGTTTATTATCAATCATAGGATCTTATATGTAAATTCCAGACATTTTCGTTCAGTAGTTCTTTTGAAAACAGCAGGCCACGGGTTTTTCGATGGCAGCATTCAGCGGCCGACTCTATTCACTTTGGGGACCCTGCGGTGAATGGTGAATTCACTGCAGGGTGGGGAAATTGGATTCCCTGAAGTGCAGGGAACTACAGAACACCAAAATGTTGGCGTCATTTCGGTGCTCTGTGAGTAACCCATTTAGTGGTGAGATTTTTTGCTGCTCCCTGGAAAGTGAAAGCCTAGGCCTTGCCTACCCAGGACATACTTGAAAATTAGTGAAATCTCAATGTATCCTTCTTGGTAATATACTTTTCAAAAGTAAAAAAAAAATATATATATTTTTTTAGGGGTGGGGCCACCCGGTGCGGGCCACCGCCCCCTGGAAAGTGCCGCCCTAGGCCTAGTCGGCCTAGGCCAAAATACACCACTGAATGTGGCCCATGGTATCTTATTACTATCTCATGCACTTCACCCCTGGATTATGGCAAGTGTATTATTGGCAAAAATATTCCCTTTTCCATCACAGGATACTGACTGGTATAATCGGACAGGCAGAACAATTGACACTGTCATTTTCAGAAGCCATTGGAAAAATTCTGGACTGCTGAAATCTTCAGACCATTTTTTTGGAAGCTATAAATTTTTTGGGTTTGTGTTTGAAATTGGGGTTATACTACTATTTGTGCATGGCAAAAGCAAAAAACAAACAAAAACAATTCTTTATTTTTTTATATTACGTTTTTACAGCGTAATAGTGGTGCTGGTGTTAGGGTTAACCCTAGCTAAACCCTAACATTCTGCACCATTTTTAAGCAACAGATTCCACTCAGTAGTTTTGATGCTCTCTAAATGTAACCCGAACCTCAAATAAGCACAAATGGTAACCTAGCTCTAAAAATTGATTTAGTTTCTGAAAACTGCAATTTGGGAGTAATCAGATTGCCAACTGCTTCTGAAAACGACACGACACAGATTTTTTGTTTTAAAAAAAAAAAAAAAATGATTTTCTATTCGGAGCTTTTTTTATTGTCGGTTTCACTAGGGATGCACCTATACTAGTATCGGTGCCGATACCGGAATTTGCACGAGTACTTGGTACTCGTGCAAATGCCACAATACCTCTACTGCTACCCGGTAGCCAGCGCTGGACTGGCTTGCCAGTATCTTAGGGGCTGAGGGAAGAATGCATTAACAGCATTCCACCGTAGAGAGACTGTGGAGTCACAGGTTAGATCAGGCAAGAGCACCTCTCCAGTAAGTGTCCTTGGGCAAGACACCTAACGGTACATACTCGCCACCCAGGACATACTTGAAAACGAGAGAAATCTCAATGTATCCTTCCTGGTAAAATACTTTCTCAAATATTAAAAATCCTCTCCGGCAGGTCGCATTCTACTGAGCGGCAGCCGGTTTGTAAATGTGACACAGCGTCCAACTGTGTTCTCGCAAGAGCGCATCACAGCCCTCACAAACCGGAGGCTGCTTGGTGGAACGCGGTCAGCCGGAGTGGAATGCTGTTAATGCATTCTGTCAGCAGCCCCAGTGTCTGAGGTCTGTGGGTATTAATGTATTGGAGGTAGGGATGCAGCGAAATTCCGGCGGCCGATAGATATCGGCCGATACAGCCCTTATCGGCGATCGGCCGAGAGGGTTAACCCGCCGATAATAGAGCGCCGATATTATCGGGCTCTGTATCGGGCGGCCGCGCCATAGTATCGGGCGGCCGCGCCGAAAATACTGGACTTGCCGCGTGATGTCTCCTGGCCTGCCGCGTGATGTCTCCCGGCACTGCCGCGTGATATCTCCCTCCACTTCCGGCTTCCGGTAAGCGTCAGGACGCACGCCTGACGCTATGACGATTCTGGCGTCCCCGGGCGAGGCTCTGAAGCAGAGACGCGGAGGAAGCGAAGGAGAGAGACGTGTGGAGGAGTGCCGGCTGCCACTGAACACTGCCAGCGATTTGGTAAGTAGAAAAATGTCAAAACACACACACACACACCTCTTCTAATTTTAAAGCACCATGACCCCCTCATAAATCCGTGCGGGGGAGGGGGGGCGGATTTACGTTGCCCCCTCCGGGGTAGATTGATAGGGATCCAGGCATGTCCTGCCCCTCCTCAGAGTACAGGGGGTCCGGAAGATGTGAGGTCATGTTCACTGGGAGTGAGCTATGGTCATATAGCAAAGTCCAGGAGGGGAGAGGGTGCAGGAAGGGGGGATCCAGTGACCCCTGCACCCACACTGTGAGGACAGGCAGACGCTGCCTTGGGGGGAGGGTGAGATTAGCTGTGTCCCATGGCGGGGATCACATACACCCCATGGATGAGGAGGAGCGCAGATCTAATGCCTGGGATGAGCTTCACTTTTGCCCCCAAGAAAGGTAATAAATAATACATGTGAGCGGTGCATTCGTTGTCCAGGAGGATTAATTTGGGATCAAGATGACAGAGGCGAGGGGTCTGCCCCGCAGGATGGAGGAGCTGAAGAGATGGAGACAGGAAGGTGTCTGGTACCCCAGGGCTTGGAGGCTGTTATGGGATCCCCCCAAAGCTAACTCTGGGAGAGGAATGGGACAGGTGAGGGGATTGGCAGTGCCTCCGGGGATGCTGATTTGGAGAGGAGCTGCTCTGCACCCCGGGGATCTCTCCTCTCCGCTCTCTCTGGATCGCTATGTGTTGGGACTCCGGCTCCTTTTATCTCCGCCCGGGGAAGCTCCAGTGACGTAACTGCCCATATATGGACACACGGCAGCCCGTGATGTCACAATGGAACCTCCTTATAAAAAAATATGGTTACTTTATTTTTTTGACTTTTTTCCCGTTTACCCAATTGTTTAAATTCAAATTCATAACAACATTTATAAATTTACCATTTATTTATTTACACAGAATTTTTTTTTTTTTTTAAACTCATTTTCGGTTTCGGTTTCGGTTTTCGGCATGTGCATCCTGAATTTTCGGTTTCGGTTTCGGTCCCAAATTTTCATTTCGGTGCACCCCTAATTGGAGGTCTGGTGGTATATTTGTGTCTGAGGTCTGGTGTGGGTATACATGTATGTCTGAGGTGAGGTGTGTGCGTGTGCAGTGGGTAAATGGAGTGTCTGGCCATACATTTCAATATTAACATAAATTAGACAGGCTTTCAGCAAAATCCTAAATTGTTTATTGGAAAGTGTCACATGACATTAAAGTATCAGTGAGTAATTCAGTAATTGCTCATGGAACTAGAAACCCACCAGCCAGCTTCAGCAAAGCTGTATGACAAAGTGTGACATAAGGACTTTCACCAAATTGTTTGATTTTCTGTGATTATTTCTTATTTATTTATTTCCCCTCCCCCCACATCCTTCCAGGTATGAAATACTCTTTTAGTACACTTTTGTTGTATTGTGTCATTGTATTTTAGATGTGAAATGATCTTGAACTGGTTTCTGTGCAGAATTTTGGAACGACTGTCAATCCAGAGAAACGGACCTCTACATTTACCACACGTTAGCAAATGTACTTCCTTCTGATTTCAGGACGTGCAAAGGGACGGAATCCGTGAATTGACCTTGACTGATGATGATCAAGACTTTACTTTGAATTATAAAGCCTTGATGAGTAGAAGTGGTATGAGGCACGCATGGGCTAGGACTATACACACGTTCCAGGTACGTAACTAGCAGTCAGCGTGACATCCCAATGAAATACACAAGTGATCACACTGCTGTAACTGTTGGCTGTGAGACCAGTGGCGTGTAGAGGGCTTTTGATGCCTGGGGCCAACCCTTTGATTGCATGCCCCCCCCCCCCAAATCAAGTACAAGATCTAGTAGTAAGACATGTGAGAAAGAAACATGCAGGGTAATTCAAAGAGAATCGAAAAGTCACCGCACGTTCGGTGACGTTTCAGTTTATTTTGGCGACCCTGCGGTGTATTCAGCAAGCACCACAGGGCCGCCGGACTGCAGGGAAAAGCCACCGCAAGCCCGCCGCAAAACGAGGGCGAACGCACACGAAACCCATAAAACATCTGGATTAACCCGCCAAAAACGCCGGAAAAACCCAAGCAGGAGCCGATCACACGCAGCGCAGCCGCCGGAAAAACTGGACACTGCAGACGAAGGAGGTGAAGAAAAAAAAAAAACGTACGCTTGAATGTTTGAAAAGTGAAACGCTGTTTGCAAAGAAACTACTGAGCAAAAATGTCTGGAATTTATATATAAGATCCAATGAATGATAATAAAAAGGGCTGTTACAGAAAAAATAAACTATTAAAAAAAAAAAAGGAAAAAAGTTTGCTGAAAAATGCCTAAAAGGTCCTAAAAAATCTACAAATAAAGAGACTTTTTACTGCAGAATATTATAATGAACAGTTTATTAGATATTGAATTAAAACGGGAATATTTTTAACATTGAAGCCTATGGGATTCGCCTGAATAAACCTGTCGAATGAAACCACCGAATGACAGGGCATTTCGGGAACCTTCCACTGCTGGTTTTTGGTGTCTGAATGGGCGAAGCAGTGCTTTTTTTTATGGGGATTTCACTGACCTCGAACAGGCACCATATGTGCAGGTAATTCGCCAGGATTTATTTATTTTTTTTCTGGGAAAGGATTTTACCAGGAAGGATACATTGAGAGTTCTCTTGTTTTCAAGTATGTCCTGGGTGGCCAGCATGGCGAATTGCCTGCTCTCTGGATAGCCGAATGGTCAGGAAAGGTAACCGTACACTGAATTTCAGCGTTCAGTTACCTTTCTCCAGCAATTCGGATCTCTTTGAATAACCCTGATTGTGTTTCAAATGGTGCAGTGCGTAATAAAAGCACTGCATCATTTCCTCTGCAATTGCTACCAGTTAGGAGGTAAGTTTTTGCAGTGCTATTGATTCCTTTATAAGAAAATAATCAGGCAATAACACTACATTGAGAGAAAAGAGAGAGAGGATTGAGGCCAATAGGTACTCAATTAAGGATTAAACCTTGAAATGTCATACACTGAAGAAAGAAAAAGATTCTGAACAGAGTTTTCAGAAAAAAGTACCATTATTGAACCGTAGGAGGCTCCAAAACCGCCTTACAAAGATTCCCACTAAACTTTATTGAACACAAAAAACAGACATAACCATACATTTAAAACCATAGAAAATGAATATTCAGACGATATTGTTGCGACCTAATATCATTGGAATATCTCTGCAGCAATTGGTGTGAAACAATTGAAACGTACTACAGTAGGTCGAAAGGATAGTTCCCTATCAATGCTAATAGACCTGTAATACAATACAATGTGGGCTACTACTAACCCACAGAATAATTTTATTGTGTGGAATCGGAAGGCCAATTGCCGAATACTTGTGGCGTATATGTATATTGTAGGCTTGTGCACCGATTATTTTTTTTCGGTTCGATTTGTTCGGATGTTTAAACTTTTCGATTCGGCTCGTTTCGACCGATTTCTGTTTCGGTTCGGCTCGTTTTTCGTGCACATTTTTTTTTCGGAATATCGACCACTTTTCGTGTTTTCGGGTCACTTTGCTCGTTTTTTGTATCGACTTTTCGGAAATTTTGGAAATTTTTGTTTTTTCGGAGCGTCTGTTCTCCTCGTTTCAAAGTGTCTACGATAATTCTGGCGATTCTATAGTGGTTTTTTTTATTAAATAAAGATCCTTTTTTTCTTATGAATATACATTTCACAACTTTATTTAATCATATTAAAATGGTATGAAAGCCAACGAACAAAAAAAATGAACAAAACGATTTAAAAAACGCTAAACTGACCCGAATGCCACAAGAAACAAGTGATACGCATTTACAAATACAAAATTTACAGAATCAGCGATATAACCGATAATAGTTAAATATACGATTTCCAGAATTACCGAAATGGAACCGAAATCACGAATGGAACCGAAATCATGAATAGAGCAAAAATAAATTTCGATTGGACACATTTCAAGTCCATTCGAAAAATCCGAAAATTTTTCATTTCGGCTCGGAAAACTTTTTGGATCTATCGGTTTTCGGGTCCGACCCGATTCGGAAATTCGGCCGAATCCGAAGACACGAATCGGGAAATTTCGTGAAAATTCCGAAACCAGAAACGCACATCCCTAGTATATTGTGCATCAATAAAGATTTGGAGTCATATATGATCTACTCATAAGGTGTTGCAAAGATGACGCTGGTTCACCATTAGACATTTGTTGTCTTGGGAGTTAATAACACTCTCAGATCTGTTTAACGGACTATATATTAGATCATGTGACAATCGGATTAAAGAATTTATTCAGTGATCAATTAGATCGATTGTTAGGAGAAAAAAATAATAATTAAACTTCATTGCCGTTATTCATGGTACAACCAGTCAGACCATATATGAATAAATTAGATGGAAAACCATCTCCAACGCCAATATTGACCCACTTGCAAATAGGGAAGTGATAAAGAGATCTTAAGGGGAAAACCTCCAATATAATGATTGTATAGGAAATACCTGTTCCACTGGTCCCACAGACAATCTATGTAGGGTGCCTTAATTGTAAGGGGGCAGAACATAAATTCCTCTAAACATTCGTCAGTTGTAATTAGAATAATCTCTTACATTTAAATGATCGATCTAGCAAAATAGTCAGAGCATCCCACGAATGCAGCCAATTAGACAGTGTATAGATAGTAGCTGTAATCATGTTTGAATTTATCCAATTATCACGAAAAAAGGATAGATATGGCACAGTACAAGGATATAATGTTTCTACCCCAGGGCTATCTTAGTCCTGGACCTTAAGGAGAGCGATCTGGTGAAAAAATACATATAAATTGTCCTTTTGTTTAAGTATAATAGCTTCACTGGTCATATAAACCTTTTTGTACAGAGTGCCTTAATTTTGGCCGATTGCAGTTGTAGCCATGCAAAAGAAAATTGGATGGAAAACCATCTACAAGCTTATATTGCTCCACTTGCAAACCAGGGGATGAATTAGATGGAGAACGCTTTAAGAAAGAGAGCAAGAGAAACATTCAATATAGACAATCGTGTGGAAAATGTTTGTTCCACTAGTCCTATAGGTTGTCTATAGGGGACCTTTATTTTAAAAGAGCATTACGAATTCTTTTAAACATTCATTGGATATAGTTGGAATGATAAAGTTAGAATGGTATCTCTTGCTCTTAATGATCGATCTAGCAAGATAATTAGAACACTCCAGAAATACAGCTAATTTAGACAGTGTGCAGGTAATTAAGATGGTAAACCGTCCACATCTCTAGATTTGTCTAATTATCACAGAGAGGGATGGATATAGCATAATGCAGAGGACATAAAAGTATAGAATTTCTACCGCGAATCCTTAACCTTAAGGCAAGCAGAACAATTTGTTTGCTTAATTCTAATAGCTTCACTGGTCATATAAGCCTATTAATACAAGGTGCCTCCTTCATTAGACAAATAAAATTGAATATTTTCTCTTGCAATTATTAATTAATACAACCGAGAGAGAAATAGAGAAGAGTTTCCATTCTTAATTCCAGAGTTCCATATTCCACCACAACTTCAAAAATTTTTGCCAATATCCACACAGCAAGATTGCAGCTTGTATTGCAATTAGGATACACCAAAGAGGTCAAAAACTTAATTGCCATCAATGAAACCAAGTTGGGGTTGCCCCCAGAGTAACTGTTAAAACCAAAATTGTATATAGCTCAACGCGTTTCGAAAGGTAGCCCTTTCTTCATCAGGAGCGAATTATTTAGTGTCCCACTCACCGCTATCTGTATTTATCGAAATCATTCCTCCCTGCAGACGGCTGCTGTCCACTTACATCTGCTAATTGGAGTTGTTCACAGGGAGGGGGTGTATACGTATCTCTGCGGATTGTCTCATCTTGCGTTCCACACTCGATAGTTGGAACGCATATGTGGTTCCTCCTAGCTATGCGCAGAGAGCAAGTCTATTACGATCGGCATACAAGTAATCATGCCCCACAGCTCGATCAGATTTGCACCTCACCACATCTTATTGCATGTGTATCTCCTCTAAAAATATAACATCACATTTCTTTTATATATATGTGGAGTAAATTAATGAAAGGATATCTATAAGAGTCCTCCTACTCCTATTATACTACTCATATGATTGAGAAGCAAAAAAGGCCAATTCCCAGTAGTAAAGGATATTAGTATTCTGTTTCAACCAGTGGAGGAAGTACCAGGGTCGCAGCGGTCGCAGTTGCGACCGGGCCCTGGCATTCCGCCACTGGAGGGGGGCCCAGCGCCGCCCGCCAGATTCCGGCAATCAGCGCCGGAATCTGGGAGCCGCGCGCTGGCCGTCCCTCTCCCTGCGAGCGGCCGCTGACATGCAGCTTGGCCGCTCACGTGGGATAGGAACCACCTGACCAGCGCACGAGATCCTCTCGCGAGACCTCTGCGCTGATCAGGTGGTTTCCGGCGAGCGGCCAAGACGCATGCTTCCAGCGGCCGCTCGCCTCGGAGAAGAACGGGATGCCGGCGGAGCCGGTCCTGGGGCCAGCAGAGGTGAGAGCTGGGGGCCCTATATACCCATGAGAGCTGGGGGCCCTATATACCCATGAGAGCTGGGGGCCCTATA
Source organism: Leptobrachium leishanense (assembly GCA_009667805.1). Taxonomy (NCBI): domain Eukaryota; kingdom Metazoa; phylum Chordata; class Amphibia; order Anura; family Megophryidae; genus Leptobrachium; species Leptobrachium leishanense. Next base: position 348,179,445 of record CM019065.1, read on the forward strand.
TACCCATGAGAGCTGGGGGCCCTATATACCCATGAGAGCTGGGGGCCCTATATACCCATGAGAGCTGGGGGGCAATATATACCCATGAGAGCTGGGGGCCATATATACACCCATGTGAGCAGGGGCAATATATATCCATGTGAGCTGGGGGGGCAATATATATTCATGTGAGCTGGGGGGCAATATATATCCATGTGTGATGGGGGGGCAATGTATATCCATGTGAGCTGGGGGGCAATATATATCCATGTGTGCTGGGGGCAATATATATCCATGTGAGCTGGGGGGCAATACTATCTTTGTTTTATTTTGCAGTGAAAAATAAGTAAAAATATAGAGCTTTTTTTGGGGGGGGGCCTTCGTGGATTCTTGCACCGGGGCCCTCAGGTTTCTAGTTACGCCACTGGTTTCAATGATCTTAATTGTGTCAGCAGCATAGTTATAAAACAGCTGGTGATTGAATAGAGATACTTATGGATCATATTGGATCGGGCATTTCAAGGATTTTCTTTAATTATACAATAAATTGGATGGTCATTTATTGCAAGAGGACTATATATGTATTATTTAGATCATCATTCAATATATTCCACATTGTTTATGGATCACACAGCAGGGATCGTATAATCTAAATAGCAAGAGTGGGTTGTAAAGTGTAGATGGGGATAGTTGAAAGGAGATTGGTTTTATACGTATTATCCATTGCCTATAAACGGTGTAAATGTGAATCCTTCGTTGAGGCCCTGTGGAGACAGGGTGCCCAGCCGATAGATCCAAAAAGCCTCTTTCTGTCTTAGTCTTTTGATTCTGTTTATGATTCTGATTACAGGTCTATTAGCATTGATAGGGAACTATCCTTTCGACCTACTGTAGTACGTTTCAATTGTTTCACACCAATTGCTGCAGAGATATTCCAATGATATTAGGTCGCAACAATATCGTCTGAATATTCATTTTCTATGGTTTTAAATGTATGGTTATGTCTGTTTTTTGTGTTCAATAAAGTTTAGTGGGAATCTTTGTAAGGCGGTTTTGGAGCCTCCTACGGTTCAATAATGGTAATAACACTACATTAGAGGAAGAAAAAAAACTAAAATAAAAAAATTATTTCTAAATTTTGTATGGTCATGTTTGGTATCATTGGAAAGGCCTTTCCAATGACATCTCACTCGACCTTCAAGGACCTATAGATGTGGAGATGCACACACATGGCACCCCATCTGTGCAGCCCTGCAAACCCTTTTCATACCATGGGCCCAGGGTACCCCCTCCCAGCTCACATGCTCTATGCGGGCAGCGAAGTAGAAGCAGGGCCGGTGCTAGACTATTTTGCACCCTAGGCAAGACCAGCTACTTGCACCCCCCCCCAAAAAAAAGATGGATATAATATATTGCCCCAGCTCACATGGGTATATTTGCCCCCAGCTCTCACGTGGGTATATTTGCCCCCAGCTCTCACATGGATATATAGCCCCCAGACCAGCTCACACATGGATATATTGCCCCAGACTAGCTCACACATGCATATATGCCCCAGACCAGCTCACAAATGGATATATTGCCCCAGCAGCTCACACATGGATATATTGCCCCAGCAGCTTACACATGGATATATTGCCCCAGACGCTCACACATGGATATATTGCCCCAGCAGCTCACACATGGATATATTGCCCCTGAAGATCACACATGGATATATTGCCCCAGCAGCTCACACATGGATATATTGCCCCCAGGCAGCTCACATGGATATATATATTTGCCCCCAGGCAGCTCACATGGATATATATATTTGCCCCCAGGCAGCTCACACACCTCACATGGATATAAATTTGCCCCCAGGCACCTCACATGGATATATATATTGCCCCCAGGCAGCTCACCTCTGCTTGCCCCAGGCTCCGTATCCTTGGCACCAGGAACCACCTGACCAGCCGCGTTCCCGCGAGATTGCGCGCTGGTCAGGTGGTTCTCATCCCAGGTGAGCGTCCAAGCTGCATCTACATGCCAGCGGCCGCTCGCCTCCTCGGGAGAAGAATGCCGGGGGGCGCTCTGTAGAGCCCGGCTTGAATGCCCCCCTGAAGTGGATGCCTGGGGCCGCCGCCCGCCCCCTCTGCACGCCTCTGCCCTCAGCTACATACATCAATATTCCCCTGAATCAGTGTGGCCTGCTCTGCAACCTGCCAACCCAATGTAGTGAACATGTCTACATCCCTTGTGATGTCTCATAAAGATCAATGTGCTATCTCGTTCCTTGATGAGGTATCACAGACCACATTGACAAGGATCCTGCTGTGGGTGGGTGCTGCCGTCTCCCTCCTCTATGGGTGTTGCTCAGGCCCCAACTGGTCAATGGGTGTACCAGGCGTTTGCCCGGTAGGCCGATAGCCTACCATAATCCTAGATGGGCTGGTGGCCCTTGAGGGATTCGACAGCCTAAGGCCTCGCACTACTCGAGGGCTCACGTTCCGGCTGGCCTTAAGGCCAGCACAGCGCAAGGCCAAGTCATGGCCTGTCAGCCTGCTGGTCATCCGGCACCCTTGATGAGCAATGTGGTTTGTGCTGCGATCGCTCACAGACCGCATTTGCACTGAGTTCTGCCACTCCGTGAATCCAAGGCAACCGATGCCGGTACATGGATGCAAAGTCATGAGGGAGGGAAGCGCAAGAGGAGCCAGGGCCCAGACCACCAGGGAGATGTGCACTCCTTCTCCTGCCCACTGGATTGCCAATGATTTGGCCCCCTCTCTGCACAAAAGGTAAGCAGGAGAGGGGGCAATAATTCGTTAAAAATAATTTAAATTATTTTATTTTACAAAATATTTTAATATTAAAATGTTATTTTATTAATCAATAATATATAATACATTTTACTATAACTTTTAATGTACGGTTATTTCAATAGGTGTGTTTAGGCTTACAGGGATGGTTAGGTGTTTGTAGGCATATGTATAGGTATATAATAGGGGTGTATGTACAGTGGTTTGAGTATAGGGGTGAATATTGAGGTGTTTGTGTATACCGGTAAACAAAAGTGGGCTGCTCACTTTACAATGCCCGGGCCTATTTTTCTTGTCCCAGTCGGGGCCTGGTGTCACTGGAGAATCCATTGCTCAGCGCTTCGCAATTGACCTTCTGCGCTGACTCTTCATATAGCGTGTTGCCACTCAGGATGCTCTGAAGTGAGCAGTGGGCTGACCTGTAGGACATTAGCAAGGGTTTGAACATGTTTTCTCCTCACCCTATTAATTTCCTCTGGGATTGTACTGTCTACGGGTTTTTGCCAATTAGCTTTTTGTCTTTTTCTGTCGGTCTTAGGGTTCTGAAGAGGACACGGTCGTGTATGTGCTGGGCACAGCCGGCAGGCAGAACTGGAAGCACGTATACACCGCCGTAACACGGGGATGCAAGCGTGTCTATATCATAGCCAAGAAGGATGAACTTGACCAAGCCATTAAGAACAAGGCCCGCGAAAGAAAAACCCGGCTCCAGCAGCGTTTAAACACATTACGCCAGCAGAGTAATAATGGCTCTAATCCAACGCACTCTCCAGCCACCCAGATCAACGATTTGCAGACCCAGTACCCACTCATAGCGTGTCAAGATCAGTTACCATCACGTGCTCCATTTCTATGTGTTCCCGGAACACCCACCCAGAGAGATAATGGAGATCATCCAGTGCAAGCAGACGATACCATTGGGGGCAAAGGTAGCTCTCCTGCGCAGAAGAGGACTGGAGGCTCCATAGATGATCATGGAACACCTTCAAAGGTGTCTTGCTTGGGAGATAACAAAAACGTAAGGGAGAAAATCTACATTTCCCTGTTAGCGGTGGATTATTAACGATAAGTCCTTTCAGACTGTGATTGTTTTGATGTTATAAGCTGATGGGTCACTCTAGGGTGTGTTGGCAGCTGGATCTGGCGAGAGGCGCATGGGTGCAATATATTAGATGCAGGTGGCAGAAAAATTAGCAGGTGAAGTGTTTCACTGCTCAATGTTTCTTAGGACATGGAGGGGATAGCTATTAGGAGTTGAGGCACATGCAAAAGTATACATGGGGAGATGCAGTCAGACTTGTGGGATACAGAGCCAGAATTTTAGAATTAAAGGGACACTAAGCAAAACATGATTGTTCCTTTTCAAGACAATATTATAAATGGTGGAATCCTGTGGGCTGTTGTTGTGTTTTTCCTTTTGGTTGAAATTTCCAAAAAGATTTTAAAATTTACATACAATCTGTTGATACCGTCCAATCACCTGCTTTTCATGGAGAAACTTCCAGGACATAGAGGGGGAATATACACAACAAAAACACACAATTACACATGAGTATTATAGCATTCAGTGCTATGCCCCACCCTTCCCAGGGGTGTTGAAGCCCACCTGCCTCCCTGTAGTCCCCCTGGCAAGAGGTTAAGGCCTCACAAAAAAAAGAAAAAGAAATGACAATAACTGGTCTTGCATGTTCGATCCAAAAGATAAGAACAAAGGGGTACACCAATTCCTGTGACCATAGTAGACCTCAGTGATTCAGATTGGGGAAAACGATAGGGGCAGCTTCGCAAACTTTTATTTGTGTATGGGGGGACGGGGACGTGAACTATGCCCATAATATATAATACTCATGTGTAATTGTGTGTTTTTGTTGTGTATATTCCCCCTCTATGTCCTGGAAGTTTCTCCATGAAAAGCAGGTGATTGGACGGTATCAACAGATTGTATGTAAATTTTAACAGCCAATGATGATGATCGGACACAGGGAAGGGAGGTGGGCTGTAGGAGTTGCCAGGAATCATTGTGGCGTGCTATGCCATCATGCAGCATTTAAACCCGCCCACCAACAGGAAGGCATAGCACGCCATGTGGTGTGAAGGGGTTAAGATGCATTGGCCCTCTCAACTAAAATTAACCCACACTTTTATTCACTTTAGTAGGTCTGGACTTGTTCACCCAGTTTTTTTGGGTTTTTTTGAGAGAAAGGATTTTACCAGGAAGGATACATTGAGATTTTTCTCGTTTTCAAGTATGTCCTGGGTGGCGAGTATGTACCGTTAGGTGTCTTGCCCAAGGACACTTACTGGAGAGGTGCTCGCTGGGATCGAACCCATGACTCCACAGGCTCTCTCCATGCAGAGCAGTGATGTTACCTCTACTCCACCCAGCCGGTAATTCATTATCTTAAGCCTTATTCTAAGGATGTCAGGATCACTATTTTTCCGGCCACCAATCTGATCCGGATCGTGTGGTATTTGAGATAGGCCGACACAAATGATCAGATACTTCACGAACCGCATCTGACTCTTTAAAGGAATCCCGCCGCCTCAGCATTCATTGCCGGTGTCTTCCCTGCCTGCTCTTGGATCAGGAGCAGGCAGGGAAGACACTTCAAGTGAACCCATAGGTCCCAGGCTCCAGGTGGACTGCTCATCGTGTCTTCCCTGTCACTGCGTGGCTGGGAGTCTCGCTGTCAAGCATTTCTGACTCTGATCGACTTGAAAAAGACAGTACCTGAAAAAAATCAAGCTACAATAGTGTTTTTCCACAGAAGGTAGTTCAAATCTTGTGAGACACGATGCCTTGAGTGTCTTTTTGAAAGAAAATATTGGATGTGAAGCAGATCTTTAATACGCTTTACCTTTTCTAAACTCAATACAATTTGTCTAAAAATGTAAAACTGGTTAAAAAAATGTTCCCCACATATAAACATACAATGAGCACTCTCATGTCACAAATTTCCCCTAAACTTCCCCATTTTACAAGCAGATTACGAGGCAGGCGCGGAGTCCAGCAGCCTTCCCCTTAACGGCCGCTAGCCTCCAGGATACTTGAGGCAGCGCTAACATGCCGTCGCGAGCATACCCTCCATGGAGACCCTAGGACTCCATGGAGACTTCTGCTGTCAGGTCACATGACCTACAGGATCTCGACTCTTGTGAGATCCTGCTGGTCCGAGGAGTTACCGCTGAGGGAGACTGGGAACTTTTTCCCCCCAGGCTTTGGATTGGGAGGCAATCGCTCACTTAGGGCCCTATGAGTCTTGTCTTGATACCAGTAATTGCTGTTTAGCAATTTAACATTAAAGCAGGTGCTCTATTCATTCACTAAGTTTTCCTTTCTGTCCTCGCAGGACGTGCTGACCTCTCCTCTGGCCACCGCCAGCCTGCAGAATCTCAGTATCGGCAGTCCGTGCACCAAGCAGCTCAAATTCTGAACTCTGCATCGCATCCCGATGTGTCAAGACTGCAGCCAGCTCCAGAGCCGGACGCCAACCTTCCTGCATGAAACAGGGAGGTTCTTTATACCTTTCAGAATCACATAACTTTTCTTCTCCTTCTTACCTCCCTCTTGGAACCAGCGATCAAGTTGTCAAATGTATGATTTTTTTCCAAAGATTTTGCCTGCACTAAAATGGTAAAACGCAAAAACGTGACAAAAAAACCCCCCACACCTTTATGTCCCTTGAAAAAAATAATAGCTTTTTGGATTTAGAAGTAAAAACATACCAAACAGTAATCACCTATTTATCTTCATGCCGTGTAAACCTGGCAACATCAGAGATTGCTAGGTAAGATGACCAGAAATCTTGCTCTAATTTATTCACAAAGGCAAAAATGCTCTTTATTAGAGATATACTGGACTTGCCTCTGCCATACGAACCAGCACAGATCTCATCTAGGAATATATATTGGGATTATTCTATGAAAATTATTGTTGCGTATTGTAGTTGTGTCGCACGTTCAGAATTCGTGGACTTTATGTGGTGTTCTTTATTCTAGCACAGTGGTTCCCAACTGTGGTCCTCAAGTCCCACTAACAAGCCAGATTTTAAGGATTCCCTTGAGGAAATGCAGACTGAATCCTGCAATCACTGAGCAGCAAATCATATCACCTGTGCTATGCTTCAGATATCTGGAAAACCTGGCCCGTTAGGGGTACTTGAGGATCCCGGTTGGGAACCACTGTTCTGGCATATGGGTTCTAATGAATGTACAGGTGAAACTCGAAAAATTAGAATATCGTGCAAAAGTTCATTTATTTCAGTTGTGCAGAAAACCATCATTGACCCCCTCCATAATGAGGGAAAGCCTCAAAAGGTAATTGCAAAAGAAGTTGGATGTTCCCAAAGTGCTGTATCAAAGCACATTAATAGAAAGTTATGTGGAAGGAAAAGTGTGGAAGAAAAAGGTGCACAAGCAGCAGGGATGAACACAGGATTGTCAGGAAAAGGCCATTCGCCAGGATTTGGCGAATTGCCTGCTCTCTGGATAGCCGAATGACCAGGAAAGGTAACCGAACGCTGATTTCAGCGTTTGGTTACCTTTCTCCAGCCATTCGGATCTCTTTGAATAACCCTGTTTATAAATTTACAGGGTTATTCAAAGAGATCCGAATGGCTTGAGAAAGGTAACCGAACGCTGAAAATCAGTGTTCGGTTACCTTTCTTGGCCATTCGGCTATCCAGAGAGCAGGCAATTCGCCAAATCCTGGCGAATTGCCTGCACATACGTTGCCTGTTCAACGGCAGTGAATTCCCCATGAAAAGCACTGCTTCGACTATTCAGAGAACACAAAGCAGCAGTGAAAGGTTCCCGAAATGCCCTGCCATTCGGTGGTTTAATTCGGCAAGTTTATTCAGGAGAATCCCATAGGCTTCAATATTAAAAATATTCCCGTTTTAATTCAATATCTAATAAACCGTTCATTATAAAATTCTGCAGTAAAGAGTCTCTTTATTTATAGATTTTTTAGGATATTTTAAGCATTTTTCAGGATTTTTTTTAACTTATTTTTTCTGTAACAGCCCTTTTTATTATCATTCATTGGATCTTATATGTAAATTTCAGACATTTTCACTCAATAGTTTCTTTGCATGAATGATTGAAAAGTGAAACACTGTTTGCAAACTGTTTTGCTAATTTATTCACCTGCTTCTTCTGCGGTGTTGGCTTTTTCCGGAGGCTTCGCTGCGTGTGAACGGCTCCTGCTCGGGTTTTTCTGGCGTCTTCGACGGGTTAATCCAGATGTTTTTGCAGGTTTTCGGCGTGCATTCGCCGGGTTTTCGGCAGCTTTTCCCTGCACTTTGACGGCCCTGTGGTGCTTGCTGAATACACCGCAGGGTTGCCGAAATGGGAAAGCCGATTTGCACCGTATTGAAGAAAACGAAAAGTCACCGAACGTGTGGTGACTTTTCGATTCTCTTTGAATAACCCTGTATGCCATTATTTTTGGGTCTAGCGTAGAGCAACAGTGATTTCAAACTCTTCACCCGCTTAGCCAAGTCACGTGCCCATGTGGAGTGAGGGTGCAACATCACAGTCAGCACTCAGCAAAATAGAACAAGCAGTGACCGTGTGTCTTGCTGCCAGCATACGACTGACTCGAGTATTGATTGGCTGTGAGCTGAATTGATTTCAAGTGTTTAGAACCCTTTTGCAGGGGACAAAACACTTTCTTCCTGGTTTCTTTGTGGTCAAGATGACATCATTTATTCACTAGTATAACAGCCTATAATTTGTAAACATAACAACCCTGTTAAAATCTATGAAGGTGGCAGGTTTACCAATTTACACAAACGTAACAAAGCTCTGGGAATCTAGCCCAGGTCTGATGGAAATAACGCCAGCAATCCGGGCCAAACCTCGCCGTCTAGTGGGCAATATGTATCCTGCAGGTATAAATGGAGAAACAAGAGCACATTTGATTCTGTTGTTAAATTGAAATTAATAAAGCAATCTTGTTATTCACTGTATTTCAAATTATATATTTTATGGCTAATAAAAATAATTGAATACTATTTTTCTTGTCCTGATTATTAACTTTGTGATTCGTCATGGTTCCCATTTCTTTAAATACTTAAATGGACACTCTACACACCCTGACCACTTTAGTGGTTTCCCTGTGGAGAGCCGTTCCTCCGGTGTTATTCCGGAGAAAGCGCTGTGTGAATTGGAGAGGTTTCCTCCAGCCACACCTGTCTCACCAGGCAGCCGATGGATCGGTTCTGCGCGCAGCTCTGATCCATTGTCCGGTTCAGGCACTATGGAACTTCCTTACCAAGTGATGAGCAAATAAAAAAAAAAGGAACAGTGCATATTTATCTTATTTTAAAAATAGTGATATCACCACCTTGACGTTCTCGCGGTTCATCATGGCTACAGTTTACACATCGAGCGTCTCGTTGGCTTTCAAATCTTTGTTTATTCCTGTTTCTACAGTATGATTATTCCATACAAATATCCAACAGGTTCACTTCCCCAAAACCATACATGGACAATTCGTGTCATGCTATTAAAGTATTAAATTTGTACAAAAATACTTTACAGTTTAATACTTGTTTTTGATAAAAACAAAAATACATATTTAATTGACAAATGATAAATGATTTCCTTATATTTTTTCCCCATATGTTTATATATAATTTATTATTTTTTGTATAATCACTGGCAGTGTTTTTCTTGAACACGGCATGTTTACGCAAAAACGAGAAACCTCTTCTATCGACCAACACAGCAGTAGACCGACGTTCTCGCAGACTAATGGACACATCCGTTCCTCTGCCGGGATCTCAGCGTTGGCAGATGCCAGTGGTAAATATCTGATATTTGACTTGCTGGTGAGTCCCCAATTGAAATCTATTTTCTTTTCTTATTGCTTGGAGGGATAAACTATCGGCAAAGCTTTTTAACACATGTACAACTCTAAAACAACGACATGTGAATCGGGGGGAGGGAAAAACATTTCTTATCTTTTTACAAACACCGGAGCTTGCACTAGTAAACTCTCACAATGTAAAACTCACCAGGGACGTGAAATGGGGCAAGCGATGCAGGGCCGGGACCAAAAACTCTTCCATTAACAGCAAAGGTGACAAATACAAATGGCACTTGGGATTAAGGACCACACATGAGAATCCTTGACCAGTTTGTATTTTTACAGTTAGTTTTTTCCCTAGAATTCACTTAAAGTCATAAGTGTATTCACGTTGTTTATATATAAAGTTTTAACGTTTTTAAACCAAAAAAAAAAGTAAAGATTGACGGGTTAAACCACAAACTATACAGAGAGCGCTTGTGTTGCAGCCCCGACGTCTTTACCCGAGAGTGCTCAGTCCAACAGATCGTGCTGACTTGGCTGACGTGATTCCTGGTTTGGGTGAGAAAGTGAATGAAATGTGATAAGAACGTGATTAAAATTCCACTTGACGCCTTTTTTAGCAGCTTTAAAATGTCACATACGCGACTGGTTCTCCCTCTAGCCCATAAACAACTTCGGTGAAGCAGGCCGCGTTGGTTCTGTAGGCTTCATTCCACGTTACAAAGAGCCCCATGTTTGTTCAAGGTCACACTTGGAATGGCACTAATAGTTGTCACAAAGTATTTGAACAATGAAAACAATGGATTTTGTCAAGTACCAGGCTGTTGCCTTGGATTGTTTTATCTCCCCTGTGCTTAACAGTATAGCCACACGTGGCGACATCTGCGGTGGAAACCTCACAGACCGGCCAGCCTTATAACAGGGAATTAGCACCGGTTGCTCGCTTTAGTCGGTTTTGTTTTTGCTACAGGATTACTTTGTCTCGCTATAAGGTGTTGGTGGAATCTCTCATGGTGATTCCCGCCAGACGTCCGCTCGTTTGCTGGGAGAACAGGTCGCTGTGGTCTGTCCATTCCTCCAGGGGCAGGTTTGCTACATCCGGCGCTTCGCTCTGAGATGCTATCGGGTTTCTACTGATGACTAAATCTAATTTGTTTCCGGATTCTGCTATAAGTGGCACGACCAAGCAGCAGTCAAAGTCTCTGGTGCGCACGTGATTTACCTATGGGTGACGGAAGAGAAGAAGACAGGTTTTAGAGGTTGATATGTTTAACCCTTTCACTAAATTGTGCTATTTTTGGGGTGTGAAAATATTATCGGCCCTATTCCAATCTTCGTGCTAAAACGCTTGTGCAACGTGTGAATTTGTGTGCCAAGCGTTCAACGTTAACGCGCATAAATCAACGATGGAATTACAATCCTCGCGTTTTTTTTCATCTGTCGAGCAATAATGCGCATAAAACGGGCGCGCACAAATGCACGCACAGAAACATTGCGCACAGAAATCAGTGTGTGAATTGTTTTTTTTCACGCGATTCAGCCAATCAGAATTAAGAACCACAATTGTCTCACGTTAAGTTTTTGCGACTGTCAAAGTCAATCTGCGCATATGCTGCATCAATAAAAAATGCACGCACATCTTCTCAAATTTATTGTTTGGGTATGTGTAGAATGTGTAACTATACTTTGCTGCGTTTTTTTTTTTGGGCTGGTGTATTTGGTTTCGGCAGGTTGATAGAATTTGCTTTTAGGAGTTGCTAAAATGATGCGCGCAAAGGCTGTGCGTTACAAACTGCGCATAGATTGTAATACCATCCGCGTACCAGCGCACAAACGCATTTGAGCTCACAATGTTAAGCATAGGACGCGCGCAGTACAGTAAGCTCGCGCAGTGTTCGCGCATGTTCACCCGCAGTAGACGTATACACGCGTTTGTTGCGCTGACATTGTAATACGACGTTCAGCACAAAGGGTTTTGCCCCTCGCGTTAATGCATTTTTGCGCGGTGCAAACGTATGCGCGAAGATTGTAATAGGGCCCTATGTGTTTGATACAAGAGATGTGTGATTAACACTTAAATATAGGGTAAATAAAAATAGCAATTTTTTTGGAGACTTTTGTTCTGACACAATAATAAAAATTTAAACCAGTTGAAAGGATCTAAACGAGTTTTCCAAACCTGTCCTCAGGTCCCCCCAACAGGCCAGGTTTGCCAGATCATAAAAAATCTATATACAGTGATCACTGGAGACAAAAGACAAAGCAAGGGTTTTAAGAACCAATGTTTGTACAATACTGCTCTATGTATGCTCTTTGTCTTTTGTCTTGAGTGATCACCGTGTATATATTTTTTTGTGATTCATATGTGGATGAAGCTGTGAGGAGCCATCTCTTCAGGGAGCCTCTGAAGATACATGTTAATTTATGACCTCATCCCTTTTGCTATTAAGGTTTGCAGGATATGTGAAGCACAGCACAGGTGATATGATTTGCTGCTCAGTGATTGCAGGATTCAAGCCCCGTTCACACTGTGCGATTTGAAAATCGCGCGACTTTCCGCGCGATTTTCATATTCGCGACATGGTGCGATAATGTCGCGCGACATCACTGTTATGTGCGATTTTTGCAAAGCACCACCAATACAAATCACAAAATCGCAGATAGCAAATCGCAAAAAAAGGCTCATGTACCTGCGACATGCGACATCGCGCGGCAAGATGTGAACAGCTCCATTGAAATGCATTGGAGAAGCTACACAGCGCGACGATTTATCGCGCGGATTTTGCCGCGACGTCGCAGCAAAATCCGCGCGATAAATCGCACAGTGTGAACAGGGCCTCAGTCTGGATTTCCCCAAGGTAACCCTTAAAATCTGGCCTGTTAGGGGGACTTGACAGGTTTGGGAAGCACTGTATGTATCTAAATTCTATACGGTGCCCCTTATTTTTCCATGGGGTCTGCATTATGTAAAACCCAAACATTACAAAGACACCGCTGTTTTTTAAGGATATATTTTATCGTTAATAAGCAAGAGCTTAACATTAATACTTGTGTTATTATGGGATAGAAAGTTAAAACCTCTCCCCTTCGTACGATTGCTCCATTACACCCACAAATCATACCCACTCCCCTCCCCATTCAGGATTGCAAACAAATGTCTTCTCCTTGTGATGCTAATGAAATGGCACATAGGTCCTCTGTGTTCGTCCTCAGAAACCGAGTAAGGCCCCGTTCACACTGTGACATTTATCACGCGGATTTTGCCACGAAATCCGCGCGATGTCGCGTAATGTAGCTTCTCCAATGCATTTCAATGGAGCTGTTCACATCTTGCTGCACGATGTCGCGTGTCGTGCGTCGCTGTAGCATGTCGCTGGTACATGACCCTTTTTTTGCGATTTGCTTTGGTGTTGTTTTGCAAAAGCGCGACATTATCGCACAATGTCGCGAATATGAAAAGCGCGCAGAAAAACGTGCGATTTCCAAATAGCACAGTGTGAACGGGGCCTAAGAAGTCTTCCAGTAAGCCGTCATGGAGTCCTATGGACGGCAGCATGCATGCCGCTAGTGGGATTCGAGCGAGGCACAAAACGCAGAGAGTGCCTTGTTTTGAAAGTGAGCAGTAACTAAAGCTCATAGGATATCTCTCCGCTAGGAATTAATAGAAACATAGAAAAATGTCGGCAGATAAGAACCTTTCGTCCCATCTAGTCTGCCCAATTACATGGATACTTTACCTGGATTTATCTTTTGTTTAGGATAGCCTTATGCCTATCCCATGCCTGCTTAAATTCAATTACTGTTTTGGCCTCTACCACTTCAACTGGAAGACTGTTCCATGTATCCACCACCCTCTCAGTAAAATAATGCTTCCTGATGTTACTTTTAAACCTTTGCCCCTCTAATCTAAGACTATGTCCTCTTGTTTTGCTACTTTGTTTCCTTTTAAATATACTCCCTTCCTCTACCTTGTGGATTCCCTTTACGTATTTAAATGTTTCTATCATATCTCCTCTGTCTCGTCTTTTTTCCAAGCTGTACATGTTAAGATCATTAAGCCTTTCCTGGTAACTTTTCTCCTTCAAGCCGTACACCATTTTAGTAGCCCTTCTCTGAACTCTCTCTAAGATGTCTATATCCTTCTGGAGATACGGTCTCCAGTACTGCACACAGTACTCCAAGTGAGGTCTCACCAGTGCTCTGTACAGTGGCATGAGCACTTCCCTTTTCCTACTTTCCTACTAATGAAGAGTGTGGACTTTAATCCAGTCATGAGATGCTTTCACATACAGCAGAATTGCTTAAAATTATAGGAAAAATACAAATAAACTATACTCCAGGGTTTCTCTACAAAGCGTTTTACCTCCTGCCGGATGTAACTAGACGCTGCTTACATACATAGGATATTGCCTTTAAATAACGGGGCTGCGGTTTGTGGGTTTTTTCTCCCAACATTTTCTTTGTTGTTTCTTTTTCTCCTTATGTAGAAAGTAATATAAAACCGTCCTGCTTTTACACGGCTTCCCATAAGGAATTATATATACAATAACACAAGAATTCTTACAAATCCGAGACTCTGAAAAGCAGAAAGCGTGAATATAAATTGCCCTTTTCTATTGGTTTTCACCGTTACCTGTAACAGCCGGTCGTACGGCTTCAGGCCCGCTACGTCCCCGGGCCCGTTAGGCCGGATATTCTTCACGTATACGCCTTTTTCCAATAAACCATCTGCAACGCTGAACCCAAAGTCCTCTCGATCCGAGTCTTTATATAAAGAGACCTGCGTGAAGGAAGGGGAGCGCGAGTGTGAAGTGGGGTTTCCACGTTCGTGAGTACAGAAAACCGCGTTCACAAAAACGGGAGGATCTGCAAAACGGTGCACAATGCTGAGGCGGCTGATCCTCAAATGAAATACAGAAAAATAGGAATGAGTTGGCGCTCCTTTAGTCCAAGAACGAGCTTTTAAAGAAGTAACATCAGCAATATGTCAGTCCATGAGGCCGTTGCTCCTTATATTAAATCCAAAAATAGAGGAACGCGTCTTCCACGGTGGGGGGGGGGGGCCTTACTGTCATGTGATGATCCTCTGGGTGCTCCACTAAAGGGTCCTCCGTCCCGCATCCAAACTTGCACAAAACGATGAGCCGCACCAAAGTGCTCATAAAAGGAAACTTTATTCACCGCCCAAAGGAGCTAAAATAAGAAAATTGCGATGTTTCGGCTCTAGGTCTTCACCCTTTCACCGGTGAGTAAAGGTTCCTTTTATGACTACTTTGGTGTGGCTCATCGTTTTGTGCAAGACTCCATAGATTGAAAAAACGTTCTTGGACTAAATGAGTGTCGGCATAAAGTTGGTTTGTTCTTTTTCCATGTTAAGGAGCGTGACGGAGGGTCTCCAGCCAGTTGCCCGCCAGTCGCCACACATTAAAGCATGCTTACACTCCTTGCTTTTACACAGGCACATGATCATCCTTGACATGCTTTAAGAAGTCGTATCCCACAAAGATCTCTTCTCGAGAGCAGCAAACCCTTTCTTTGATCACTTATTTCATAGGTTTGTTTGCATTCCCTAAAGACATTCACTTATTACCCAGCAGTGTTTGCAGTGAACCCAATGCAGAGACTCGTGGCTCCTCTTATCTTTGAAAACAATGCGCTCTATTCGCCCAGTAGGTGCTGACAAATGCTGTACTTGTCAGAGTCCGTTGATTTAGAAGAAGAATTCGCCGGTGTTTCCCCACACAAATTATCTTGGCTGGTTTTCTTTAACTCCTTCACTGCCAAGTGATTTTCCACAAAACCACTGCCGGGACCCAGTGGTTTTAAGGAAAATGACTTTCCATTACCCACACAGTATCTGTTCAATGTAGCTGAGCCCTATTCAACAGGCAGAGAACTCCCTCTGGTGGCCAAAAAGTGCTACTACAAGTACAGTGCAGCTTGGGCAATGTGGATCTTTGAGGGAAACATTGACCTGCAAGATTTGCAAATAAATTCAACAGATCTGCTGTCATGTCCGATGTGTTGAAATTTTAGGGGCTCGAGCTGGAGCCCATTTTCAAAAAAATATGTTCCAGTATCAGAACGCATCGAGTATATGTGATATCGGGGCACCTGAAGGTTCTTTCCAAGAGTTCACTTGATAATGGTAGTGGAGGGGTTAAGATTTTTCTGTGTTTGCCAGTTTTTTTTAGCACAATGAGGAGAATGCAGTTTTTGCAGAATACTTAATTGCTGGTTGAGCATCATGGAAAATGAACCTCGGATACGAGAGATACCCTCGCTAAAAGGATATTCTTGCAGTGTTTAATCGTACCATCTGCAGCCGAACTCACCGTGATTCTCATTAAACCTCGCTCTGTTATTAACCCATCCAGGTTAAATGTTTAATAGTCTAGTAATTATTTGGCAAGCCTCTTCAGATTCCACTTCTGGTACCCGATCCAACTTAACAACGGGAACCCCCCCCCCCCCCATCTGCTGTGAATGAGGGAGATCAGGGACAAAGAGCCAATAAAGAGAAGACAATGCGTGAATTGTTTCCATTCTAACATTAAAGGCTGGATTTATTAAGGCTTACTTTAAAAATGACCCCTTACATGACGGGGAGCCAACCGTGGCCCTTCAGATATTTTGGAAGTACATCTTGCTTGATCCTCATCTACTCAGTAGGATGGCTGGGCCTAATGGGAAATGGAGTTCCAAAACATCTGGAGGGTCAAGGTTGCTGACACATGCAGTACACCGCAACTGTCAACCCCCCCCCCTGATATTTCTGAACTACACCTCCCAAGATTCCTTAGACATCTATTGCATTCAAAGACTTCTGGGAATTGTAGGCCTCAACATCCTGCACCATAAAACCCGTCATTCATATAGTGATGATCAAAGTGGATTAGTTCACTGAGACTCTACCCCGTCTGCCCTGGAGATCTAAATTCTCTGCACGTGTGACAGTGTTTCATTTGGTCCCCGCCAACTCAAATTAACTTGAGCAAAACATGCTGAGCCGTTTATGAGGCGATCAAAACTCAGATTCCTATAAAACCTGTTAAAATAACACTGCATCATTTTAATCAACACACGGAGCGCCAACGCGTTTCCCCCAGTGCATTACACACAGCGTAGAGACACACATAGAGAAGGAAAAAGGCATAAAACGAGATGTAGTGCACACGGATAGAGGAGGATAATGGAAAGCGGCGATCTGAGCAGGATGAATGGACGGCGGAGACCCCGCGAAACGAGCCGAGAGTTTTACTGACCTTGTGCAACTCTACCGGTGTGGGTGACATGATGTCTTTGAATTCCTGTTTCATTTTTCTCATGGCCACGGATTTCCTTCCAACGTCAGATGGTAAAGTGTTGCTGCGGGTGCTCTGGCTGTAATGCTGTCTGAGAGAGCTTTTTTCTTGGAAACTGGCTTGCCGGCCAAGCTGCCCGCGAGGCTGCGAGCTCTCGTGATTCAAGCTCAGCGTGCTGCCTGACATGATCGTTGCCTACAAAATATATACATATGTGTGTATAATCACTGGTAAAACAAGAGCTGCTTTAGTAGATGATAATTAATTTTTTTTTTTATATTTAAAGTTTTTTATTTTGCACTCAAAAATGTCACATATTGACCAGCATAATAGGCCTTGCAGGGCCCAATAGGCATCAAAAGCACATAATGCATGGGGGGGGGGGGGTTCATAGGGAATCAGCAAAATCTCAAATAGTGAAAGGAGAGAAGGGGAAAGGAAAACAAAGAGAGAAAATAAAAAATAAAGTAAAAGAACGCAAAACAAAAAGCATCATAGATCACTGCATGTTGCGAAGTGAAGATGATAAATTATGTCTACTATGGGGCTTCAGTAAACACCGGCGTTTGCCAAAGTTGCAAACACTGTTGAAAACCGCAGTTTCAACGGTAAAAAGTGATGGCGTTTCGTAAAAGAAAAGTCCAGAGAGCTACAGGAGAAAATTCTCTGTGAAGCCTCTCCTGTGGCTGTTTTTGATTTTTATTTAGTGAAACACTGGCGCATGTCGCCATTGCAACAATGGTGATTTTCGATGATGTTTGCACCTCCGGCAAACACCGACGTTTGCTGAATAATCTCTATGCATTATATGTCATTATGGTTCAACTGCACAGCATATCCGTTACCAGTAGCTTTATTGCTTTTAATTTAAAACCATCGAGGGCCCTATCACCTCGTTACCGCTAGCGCTCACATAAATGATCGTTGGCGCTAGGTTAATCGAGGTGATAGTGATCGAGAGGTGATACAGGCGGAACACTAACGGGTTAAAAAACCCACAAGCGAATCGGTATTCGTGCTTTTTAGCACCAGTTTACTGTACTTTGCTCTCCCTATGCTTAACACGAGGAGCGCAAAGAGTAATTAGCGTTAGGATCACCTGTCGCTAACTGAAAAAGTCAGCACCAGCTTAGAGCTTCTGCAGAATCCTTTAGCTGTAAACCCCACAAAAAAATACTCACCTCTCATCCCGCGGCGAGGATAGCTGCCTGATCCACTGCTTCTGGCTGCCGGGAGCAGAGTGAGACTGGGGGGAAAAAGTCCCCAGTCTCCCTCCGCAATCACTCCGCCGACCTGCAGGATCTCGCGAGAGGCAAGGGCCTGACAGTCATGTGACCCAGCAGCCTATGGACTCCACAGAGGGGATGATCGGGACGGCGCTTTAGCGCTGCCCCGAGCATCCTGGACGCTAGCGGCCGCTACGTGCAGGCTGCTGGACTCCGTGCCTGCTCTGTAATCTACAGGTAAAATGGGAACGCTAAGGGGAGATTAGCGACCACTATTTTTTCCTCTTAGGCCGGGTGCACACTAGCGAATTATTCTGCGCACAGTACTCGCGTTAAAACGCACTTACGGGCGTCCATCGCAGCGTTGTGATGCCGCGACAGGGCCGGTCACATGCTTGTGCGCGCGCACTTAGTGCACACGTAGCATGCATCCACCTAGAGATCCTCACTGTTGATGCGCATCGACGGGGCTGCAAAGCACAATCCTCCATAGGAGGATCACGCTTTGCAGCGCTGAGGGGGGGGGCAGGTGGGCGTCGAGTGGAAGGAACGTCAACTCTGGCGGACATTCCTTCCACTCTGAGTGCCCTAGTGTGCACCCGGCCTTAGTGTCCCTATTTTAGCTGTAGGGACGAGATAGGGCCCTGATTGTTCACTACGTTTCACGTTTTCACAGGTTGCGTACGTCTAAGGTTAAATATAAATAAACATATAAAACCAGTGAAGCATCCAAGATTAGCTCATTAGCTTTGCTCTCTCATTGAAGTTAAAAGCTGATCGTTGGCATCCTAGGCATTTATTGTCATTACTCATTAAGAGCGGATGCTAAAGCCCCCTCCATGAACATGCATGAGAAGATTTGCCAACGGTCCTTCAGGTGTCACATGATATTTGTGACCCAGGTGACTTCAGAGGCGGGTAGGACCTCATTTTCTTTTCCTCCATACTCTGTATGGCCTTGGTATAATTTCTTATGTGATTATCCTTCCTATTGCTTGAGGGTTGTCAGTTTAATAAAACATAATAATAATAAAAAAAATTACAAAAACACAAACTAAACCACCCGAAGCAATATTAAAACGGAAACAAAATAACACACAAAGGAGTGCAAGCAGCCAGGGCGAAGAGCTTGAAAACGGCAACCAAGGTGGAAAACCAAATTGCAACCCCATCGACTTTGGAAAAGTCGTTGGAGAGTTTTCCTAGTGTGGCTGTTGTAGCTGGATATTTGTAAATGGGTTTCCTGTCCATCACAATTCCATTACTCCTGAGCAGGATGCCACCATTGGTCGGTGAATCACTATGCGCATATACTACTCAGCTGCCATTGAATTTTTAGTTCCCTATTCAGCTCTGCCACATTAAAGGAGCACTTTATGCATTACGGCCACTCGTGCTGTTGGTACAGGTTACGTTGCACTTAACCCCGCTGGCTCCATGAACATAGTTACTTTTAATTGACGTTGTTTCCTTTGTACCTTTGACATCAAAGGGAGTTGCGAGCCCGTTACATGAAGCTCTACATAAAGTGTAGCCAAAGTGTCCTGACAGTCTCTGGGTTGGACCATCAACAGAGGAACACTCCCAGCACTCCCATCCACAGCCTGCTAAAATATTTTTATTAAAAAAAGGGCTCACGGATCCCACAGTGGCCGGTCTTGGTGATGACAAAAATCAAAAGGAATCCCAGGCACTCCAGTCTTCATTTGGAAATATTCCCATTTATTGTAATGTCACCAGCTACAAGCATCGGTTCAGCCTGAGAAAGTCTGTGGCTATAGGTGAGTTTGTGGCTATAGGTGAGCTGAAATAGCCACCTTGGGTTTCATTCAATAAGCACCGAGTAGGTGATGAGAAGCGCAACCCATCCATAATCCGAGTTCTACTTGTCAGCGTCAACTCGGCAAAACACTTAGGGAAAATTGTTCCATTAGTCTTGTGACGGAACGGCCGCCCCAATGTTTATTTGCATTTATTTTCCCTTACATATCATTGCTCTGTATATAGGGTAGAGTGTTGTGTGATGTGCTGTGCTTTTGTCAAAGTGTGTATCTGTATGTACAGTTACAAGTTGTTATAAAGCACTAACAAGTTCCATAACACTGTATAATGCATACGACTGGATAACATGTGCATGCAAGTTGCACTCACAGAACAATAAGAGATGCTCAAGAGCTTGCAATCTAACATTTTGTCTGCTTCCACCCCCCCTGTAAGTAATGGATTCCTTTGTCTTCACATGCTTCCAAAAACCGACACCTCCCCCCAGCAACAAGTCACTCAGATGATTGTTATTGGACTTCTAAGCCATTGTTCCAATGCTGGGCGTGTTTCCATTGTTTCTGTACCTTCCCCTGTGGGTGTGTTTTAACCAGTTGCATAATGTAAATAAACTCGGTCTCCGATTGGATTTTGAATCTGCAAGAACTCCTCTCACAGTTTATGTGTCGTCTACTCTGTGTGGGTACGAATATCTCCTGGGTTCAGCGGAAAGGGGCGCCCAGATGGAGGTTCCCGAGCTTGGGGGTACCACAATCCGTAACAAGTCTGATTTAGCCAATGCTTCCTTATGGGATTAGCACAGCCAACGCTGACAAGTAGAACTCTGAAATTACAGCCGAGCTGCACTTGCCATCGTCTTATTGATTCACATCCTCATCTGTTCTTTTTAGAGACCATCCTTGGTGTTATACTTGAACTCCAGATATATAGTTTCAGACACGCTTCACGTTTAGGTGTGCGTTTCATTAAAAAGGCCGATTAATGTGAAGACAGAAAAGTATGAGAACCGCTAATCCAAAGCGAAAACCAGAAACGCTCACCTTATGGCCACATTTTGGTAAACGTGTTCCTCTGGATACAAATGATTTCACATCATTATAGGTGTTTGCACATGTGACAGGTGCTTTCCTTTCCAGTTTATATTTTTTATGTTATTGTGGGGGATACATTTTGTCAAACCGTGATGTGCTGTACATTCCATTGGAGTCTGGCTGACTTCTGGAAATCCCTCATTAGACTGGATATTAAGTATTCTATCAACATGGCCATACTAATTACAGGCAGAGTGTCCTTGATCTGAAATTCCAAAATCCCAAATTTATTTCAGTGGTGGCGTGATACCAAAAGTGGAAAATTCCACACCTGACCTCATGTGACGGGCATATATTTATTAAAAGTATTTTATCTAATGTCCTTCAGGCTGTATCAATAAGGCTATATGAAACATAAATACATTTTGTGTTTAGACTTTGGCCCCGCGTTATCTCCTTATTATATGCAAATATTCCAAAATCTGGGGAAAAAATGAAATCCAAAACCCTTCTGGTCCCAAGCATTTTGGACAGAGGACACTCGGCCTGTAATTGGATGTGAAGGCATTAAGGATATTGATTTCTTGGAGATGATGGACTCTCAAGCCCCTACTTCATATACAGATATGTGCTTGCAAGGTACAGCAATTCAGTATTTTCTCCCTATGTCCATTCATCACTGGATGAGATCCAAGCGGTTCTGAGAACCACCAGCTGCATCCGATCCAGATCCTGCGATACTTATTGATATAAACGCACATGCAAAAAAAGCAAACTGCAACAAAATCATATACCAAGAAAACCATGTTTCTGTAATGCTCTTGTGTATCAGCATCCTCCTGCAGGAATGATAAAAAGCACTTTAGAAGGAGTACTGGCAGCATAAAACCAAGGCGTTTCACGCTTCTTCCTGCCGGCTGAGCGTTACCTCTAGCTCCCTCAGAATGCCGGACTGGCCACAGGTTTCCAGGTCCTCCAGTGCCTGCGACCAGAAGTTTTCCTCTTGATCAGGTTCGGGTTCTTCCGTTCCACCGGGATAACTGAAGAAATAAAGATGAAAAAGAAGGTATTTCATGCAGTTTTATTAATGGGTTAAATAAATTTTGTGTACCATCTTTAAAGCACGAGCGTATTCATGAGAAACGGAGATGTCTTGGGAAAGAAAACAAACAAGCATTTTAGCTTAGAACAGTGACACCCCAGATGCTTTGGAACTCCATGTCCCATTATGCTCAGTCACATGTAAGGCTGGCTGAGTATCATGGGAAAGCTAGTTCAGAAACATTTTGGGCCAGATTACACAACCTGAGCTAAGCACAGATTTCAAGCTACTAGCTCTGCTTGCGTCTCACATGTAGCGCCCGGTTACTGTACATTAATGGCTCCTAGATTTTTTATGGGAGACATTATCGTGCACCCAGCAGATTGAAAAACGAGCTATTCCAACCTGCTCGCTCTCCATGTGCATCTGATGTTATTCCGCTAGGGATGTGCGTTTCGGGTTTCGGAATATCGGAATTTTCACGAAATTTCCCGATTCGTGCATTCGGATTTGGACGATTTTCCGAACATTTTCAGATCCGAAAACGGCAGATCCGAAAAAATTTCCGAAACGAAACGAAAATTTGTTCGGAATTTTCGAATGGACTAGAAATGTGTAAAATCTAAGATCATTTTCCTTCCATTTGTGATTTCGGCTCCATTCCTGATTTCGGTTCCATTTCAGTAATTTCGGACAACATATTTTTTGGTTATATCGCTGATTCTGTAATTTTGTATCATTTCCATCTCAATGTATCCTTCCTGGAAAACCAGAGAAATCTCAATGTATCCTTCCCGGGAAACCAGAGAAATCTCAATGTATCCTTCCTGGAAAACCAGAGAAATCTCAATGTATCCTTCCCGGGAAACCAGAGAAATCTCAATGTATCCTTCCCGGGAAACCAGAGAAATCTCAATGTATCCTTCCCGGGAAACCAGAGAAATCTCAATGTATCCTTCCTGGAAAACCAGAGAAATCTCAATGTATCCTTCCGGGAAACCAGAGAAATCTCAATGTATCCTTCCCGGGAAACCAGAGAAATCTCAATGTATCCTTCCCGGGAAACCAGAGAAATCTCAATGTATCCTTCCTGGAAAACCAGAGAAATCTCAATGTATCCTTCCCGGGAAACCAGAGAAATCTCAATGTATCCTTCCCGGGAAACCAGAGAAATCTCAATGTATCCTTCCCGGGAAACCAGAGAAATCTCAATGTATCCTTCCCGGGAAACCAGAGAAATCTCAATGTATCCTTCTTGTAAAACATGAGAAATCTCAATGGCACAATTATCGTATCGACAGAAATATCGGATCCGAAAAACCATTAGTTTACGTCAAAACGAATAGACACTTTGAAACGAGGAGAACAGACGTTCCGAAAAACACGAAAATTTCCGAAATTACGAAAAAAAGTCGATACGAAAAACGAAACGAACCGAGCCTAAACGAAAATTTACAAAATCCGAGCGAACCGAATCGAACCGAAAAAAAAATCGGTGCACAAGTCTATATTCCGCTTGGAATAACAGCTTTTCATCCCTGGTGTTAAATGATTGCGCTTCAGCATAATCACATAACACACAACTCTAACCAACCTAAACATCCCATACTGACGTCCCATACTCGCCTCCGATCCCTCGATGGAGAGAGCGGCACGATCCACCGCTTCCTCACTCCGTGGGCAGAGGGTACAGATAGTTCCCAGTGTTCGCCGGCGTATTCCTCCAGTGGGTCGGGGAGGTTAGAAACGGAGTATAGATATGGGAAGCGAAAGTTCATGCGAAGGCAAAGAGTTTTGGTGTCAGAA
Organism: Leptobrachium leishanense; assembly: GCA_009667805.1. NCBI lineage: Eukaryota > Metazoa > Chordata > Amphibia > Anura > Megophryidae > Leptobrachium > Leptobrachium leishanense. The sequence goes on from CM019065.1 coordinate 348,203,233, forward strand.
CTGGTATAGGCATGGATACATATTGCTGGTGACGAGGGACCTGGGCTGAGACGTATCACTCCTCCTTCCTGGCCATAGTGTTTTAAACAGACCATTTTTATTTCATTTTTTTAATACTCCATTTTAAAAAAAAATAAAAAGTTAAAAATGCCGACCGTTTCCTATGAATCCACCTTAACACGGCCAACCCTTCAGAGCTTGGGGCTGGGCGATAATGTCATTTTGCATTTCTTTGCACAATCGTGGGCTGAAAGCTGTAAAAATAAATAAAACCCAACAGAAAGTGCTTACAAAGTTCTATTTTTGAGAAAACTGTAAAATCCCCTTGGCTAGAAGTAGAAGTACTAAAGGAAAGTCACATAAATGCAGCGTGAAAGGGCTTTCACTCACCATGAAGACAAGAGTCGGCATTAAGCGCAGCCTTTTTATTTGATGTCTGTTGGAAAACCACATTTAACACTAACATTTCCCTTACCCCGTGGCTCTATACAGCAGGATTTATAGGCTTTTTTGGGCTTTTTTTTTTTTCTTTTTAAACGCTTGAAGTGAAAATGCTTGTTCAGGCTGTCAATCTTATTTTATAGAAAGGAAATATTGCAGCTGCTGCTGCATCCCGGCGGCCGAGTGATTCGCCTCAAACCAACCAATTACTGGAATTTCTGTGCCTTAGCAAATTCAAACAGACAGAGGTGTCTCTGAAAAGCAGATTGATCCAGGGCAGAGAAGAGGGATCAGGATGGATCGTATGCCTTCAAGTGACATTTTAAACACCTTCAGGGTTATTCAAAGAGAATCAAAAAGTCATCGCACATTCGGTGACTTTTCGTGCTCTTCAATTCGGTGAGATTTGGCGATCCCATTTCGGCGACCCTGCGGTGTATTCAGCAAGCACCACAGGGCCGTCGTAGTGCAGGGAAAAGTCACTGCAAACCCGCTGAACACTCATTGCAAAACCCAGCGAACGCACACCGAAACCCACAAAAACATCTGGATTAACCCCAATGAACACGCCGGAGAAACCCAAGCAGCCGCCGATCACAGTGCAGAGCAGCCGCCGGAAAAAGCGGACACCGCAGACGAGTGGAGTGAAAACAATAAAAACAGTTTGCATGAATGTTTGAAAATTTAAACGCTTTGTGCAAAGAAACTACTGAGCGAAAATGTCTGGAATTTACATATAAGATCCAATGAACGATAATAAAAAGGGCTGTTACAGAAAAAAGAAAAAACGATTTATAAAAAAAAAAAAAGGAAAATAAATTTTTGCAAAAAATGCCTAAAAGATCCTAAAAATAAAGAGACTTTTTACTGCAGAATATTATAATCAACGGTTTATCAGATATTGAATTAAAACAGGAATATTTTTAACATTGAAGCCTATGGGATTTGCTTGAATAAACCTGTCGAATGAAACCACCGAACAGCAGGGCAATTCGGCAACTTTTCCCTGCTGTTTTGTGCTCTCTGAATAGCCGAAGCATTGCTTCTCTATGGGGGATTTCACTGCCCTCGAACAGGCACCGTATGTGCAGGCAATTCGCCAACATTTGGCGAACTGCCTGCTTCCTGGATAGCAGAATGGCCAGGAAAGGTAACCGTACGCTGAATTTCACTGTTCAGTTACATTTCGGCCACAATTCGGAGCTGTTTGAATAACCCTGCTTGAAAGGCACTGAGCACTTTCGGCTTCCACCTCGAGTAAGAAAATCCGAAATCAAGCTGCTTGGAGAACATATACCAGGCAGGAGAAGCCACTGGACATCTTTCATCTCTGGTGTCTTCGTCGCATCCTCGGCATATTCTGGCAGGACAAAGTACCCAACATTATGGTCCTGGATAAATTTGGTTCACTTACCATACGCCTTCTGTATATCAAAGGTGATTTTGGGTGCTTGGACATGTACATTGCAGGAGAACGGCCAGATCCCCATATATCTGCTGTACAGTTGTTTGGCTGAAGCGCTCGACACACTGCTGCGTGCACGTTTTGAAACATGCTGATAATGAAATGTTGTGTAAAACTGGGAGTCGCTTGATGATGACCGTAACCACTGGAGATGTTCTATCAGCTAGAGCAGTGGCTCCCAACCGCGTTCCTCAAGTACCCCTTAACAGGCCAGGGTTTGCAGATATGTGAAGTACAGCACAGGTGATATGATTTGCTGCTCAGGGATTGCAGGATTCAGTCTGCATTTCCCCAAGGAAATCCTTAAAACATAGCCTGTTAGGGGGACATGAGGACCAGGGTTAGGAAACCACTGAGCTAGAGGACAGGAGGGCATGGAGGAAGCAGAGACAGCCAACCACAATCCACTGCTCCAAGGTCATTTGCAACAAATGTGGCAGAGCCTGCTATGCCAGAGTGGGTCTTAAGAGCCACACCAGATGCTGCTCTCAATCAGATGTCAATTAGAAGACATTCACCCCTTTCTTTCACCTTTTTAGAGTTCACACACATTTGCCTTTTTGAAGACAAACCTTGATTTAAAGTGCTACTCACCCACTGGCTGTAGGTCTGTCCCATTCGTCGTCGCTAAGCCCCGTGTCCTGATAGTGATTGCTTCTTGATCTACTCAGAGGTGATAAGCTGCCTTTCTGCTTGGGGTTTCTCCATTCATACGTATTGAAACTAAATCCTGAGGCCTGGAAATTCGGGCCTGAAATGTAATCAAAGGAAGACATTATTCCGATGCGCATATTTCAAAAACAAGACAAATAGCGTACTGAAAATATCTGCTTGCTGCCCATTCGAATCTTGCTCCTTATATTACAAAGTTGACACTAACTTAACCAGAGCTATTGTAAACTTAACAAATCTGTAGACTATGGGCAATATTACAATCTTAACGCTAACGCTCACCTGTGTGAGTGTCAATGTTAGCTTAAGTGGGCCTAGCGCGGCCTGCCTATTTTATAATCCGAACGCAAATGGTTTAAAAAACCCATTAGTGACTCAGAGATTGTGTTTTTCAACGCAGGTTCACTGTACGTTGCGCTCCCTATGCTTAACAAGTTTATAAACACTTGGCACTGTAGTTATGGGACTGAATCCATCAATCGCATGAAAAGTTCTTCATACTGGTATATAACTGTATCTGTATCCCCTACAACAGGGCTCAAAATTTCTACTCGCCTGCTAGCATTTGGCAAGTGGAAATCAAGTGAGGGCGAGTGGAAATGTACTGGGTATACATGTATCTGGGCTCTTGTGTCTGGGTATACATGCATCTGGGGTCCGATGTCTGGGGATACATGTATCTGGGGTCTGGGGTATACATGTATCTGGAGTGAATGTGGAGATAAAAAAATGCACTACGTTTATTAAATGTGGAGTAGTTACATTTAATATTTTGTTTGCATCCCCATTGATGTAAAGCATTTATTTTCCTTTGTTTACATTGCTTTATGTTAATATTATTTATTTTTGTAACTTTGTTTCGAATAAAACATTTAATGGTGTCATTTAGTGGGGCAACTGGTGGCGAGTAACTCTTAAGCACCGGCTAGTAGCTCGGGACTTGAAATTTTGAGCCCTGCCCTACACCTTTATGTTGTATCTGCCCACTTACCACTTACAGCTACTGTTTTTTTTTTTTTCGTGTCACATTAAATAAAGAGCATAGCTCAACCCAATGTATCTCACGCTGTGGACGTGTATAAGTAATGACATTATTTACCTTGGCTTCCATACGCTGTGTCAACAGCAGAGCCGTCCCAGGATTCCACCGCGCTGTCCACGCTGGGGACTGTAGTGGAATAAACATCCGAGAGATTGCTCGACTTCTGTGTGACAGGAGTTTCGTCGTCGGCATCGCACATCTCGCTTATCCGGCTGGATGATGCAAACGGCTTGGGACTTGTCGCTAAATGAGAAGAGAAACTGTCGGTGACATTGCGGGGCACAACAGAATAATCATTTATAAAATCAGTCACATCTCGTCCAACAAGTCAAATCAACTAGCAGTCACAACAGATGAAAGCGAGAAGGAAGGTTCCAGATGGTTAAATAATCATTTTCTGTCATGGGGGTAACGGGAGGTACTGAGGAGGTAGAAAGGTGTGGAATGGAATGATGGAAGTGCTGATCGCTAGAATAAAACTTTGAGATTATTGGAAAAGAACTGAATATGTAGGTTGGAAGGTTGATAATAAGCATGGTTTTGTTTTCCCTTAAAATGGAGACAAACTGTTTTTTATTATAACTATGTACATAAAAACGCAGATATTGCCAAATATTATTTTTATGCACCACACATTGCCTGTGTTTCCATCATATGGCCCAGCTCCATGTTCAAAAACCAATGGGTCTGCAAAACAGTGGCTGCTAAAACTTGCAGTATAAATAAAATTACTTAAGAGGCTCAAAAGCGCGGCATGTGACCCGCCTTGAACCCAAGAAAGGCAGAATTACATTCGTTTAGATAACTAAATGTTTAGAGTAAGTTACATTTCTTAATTGTTCATGTATCTGTTTATAATTTACAGAAATGTTGCGGGGATGAACAGTTCTAGACCAGTGAAGGCGAACCTTGGCACCCCAGATGTTTTGCAACTACACGTCCCCTAATGTTCTGCTAGATTTAATCCTGACAAAGCATCATGGAACCTGTAGTTCAGAAACATCTGGGGTGCCAAGGTTCGCCTTCACTGCTCTAGACAATGGATTGATTCCCTCATCTTCCAAAATATCACGCGGGGTCTGCATTACTAGAAAAACAGGCAGAAATGGCCTTTGTGTCAAACACAGAGCATGTGACGGATAATCAAAATGGTCAGTAGTGATTATAATGAGATTATTAGCAATGCAGCTTCCTTAAAATACCAATAGAATATAAAAATAAAGTCTGTATGGGACATAATGCCCGTGTGTGGACATTACAGCAACATCTTGTATCTGTTCTGTACAGGGATTTTGAGCCATTATAACTCCGCTAATCTTATCCCTGTACAGCAGTGAGTGACCCCAGAGACCTCTCCCTGTATTCTGCCCTCTCCCCGGCTGTCGTAATGCAGCAGTAAAGTTTGATGAACATTTTTGCTTACAAAAAGTTTGTGGCTCCTCCTTCCAAAGCCAAACCTACCGTCAGTCTGTTTTTTAATTTTTAAAGTGACCGTCTCCCCTGCCATCTGTAACAAATGAATGGCTTCACTCAAGGGCTTCCCTTTCAGGCTGTTACAGTTGATCGCAAGAATACGGTCCCCTATGTGTATTGCCCCAGTCCTGAAATTGAGGAAAGCACATTAGAATTATGCTGTTTACAAACAAGAACATTTAATTTCCAATGCCTTCTGATATACACAGGGGAATTCCCCCAAACCGTCTCTCATTCTGCTTATTGGAAGTAAAACTACTTACTAGACACATTATACTTATTTGTTATGTAAATACAAAGTTCCCAAACCTTATAGTCTTAAAAATATGATTGTCTGACATGGAGTTTATTTATTTATTTATAAAGTATTTTACCAGGAAGGATACATTGAGATTTCTCTTGTTTTCATGTATGTCCTGGGTTCAAGAACATTAAATGGTTACAGAAAGACAAAATAGTAAAATGCAAGATATTAACACAAAACCAAATATACAGATTAACAGAAAAATAAATATGTAGGAAATATAGTCATTATGTTACATGTTTACAGGTGCATTCTGTATTGAGGTATGTTAATAGGGAGCTCTTAAGGGACTTTAGACTGGGGGAAGATTTGATGGTTTCTGGGAGGTTATTCCATAATTGCATGTCTTATTTAACTTCAAACCATAATAATTTCAGTAAACATATGGGATTTGTGTATCAGCGGGCAGGGTATTATTTTAATAATAAATCCCTTGAGTCATTGCCAGCAGGTGAGCACATAATGAGCTCAACGTATTAGTAAACCTTTTGGACAAAGAAATCCAGTGTGGGGACTGTATTTGCAGAGTCTGATAAACATTATCAGGGTTATTCAAAGAGATCCCAATGGCTGCCGAAAGGGAGCCAAACGCTGAAAATCAGCGTTCGGTTACCTTTCTTGGCTTTCGGCTATCCAGAGAGCAGGCAATTCGCCAAATCCTGGCGAATTGCCTGCACATACGGTGCCTGTTCGGTGCCTGTTCAAGGGCAGTGAAATCCCCATGAAAAAGCACTGCTTCGTCTATTCAGAGAACAAAAACCAGCAGTGACAGGTTCCCCTAATGCCCTGCCATTTGGTGGTTTAATTCGGCAGTTTATTCAGGAGAATCCCATAGGCTTCAATGTTAAAAAGATTCCCGTTTTAATTAAATATCTAATAAACCGTTTATTATAATATTCTGCAGTAAAGAGTCTCTTTATTCTTAGATTTGTTAGGATATTTTAAGCATTTTTCAGGGTTTTTTTTTCTAAAAATCCGGGTTTTTTTAAGTTTACTTATTTTTTCTGTAACAGCCCTTTTTATTATCATTCATTGGATCTTATATGTAAATTTCAGAAATTTTCGCTCAGTAGTTTCTTTGCAAACAGCGTTTCACTTTTCAATCATTCAAGCAAACTGTTTTTCTAATTTATTTACTGCATTCGTCTGCGGTGTTGGCTTTTTCCGGCGGCTGCGCTGCGTGTGATCGGCTCCTGCTCGGGTTTTTCCGGTGTTTTTGGCGGGTTAAGCCAGATGTTTTTGCGGGTTTTCGGCGTTCACCCTCGTTTTGCGGTGAGTTTTCGGCAGGTTTGCGGCGACCTTTCCCTGCATTATGGCGGCCCTGTGGTGTTTGCTGAATACACCGCAGGGTCGCCGAAATGGGATCGCCAAATCGCACCGAATTGAAGGGAAAGAAAAGTCACTGAACGTGCGGTGGCTTTTCGATTCTCTTTGAATTACCCAGACTATGTAAACGCTGCTCACAAAGGCTCTTGGTATGTTTCTTGTATTCCTCTGCGTGCAGCTGCAGGGTCACGATGTAAAGCAAACATACCGTCCTCACCAGAACACTTAATTAAAAGGCTCATTAAAGGCATTGATTGGAACAACAAAATGACATCGACGGTGTGTTCTGCTCCGTAATGTATTCTGTGCTCAGAGCTGTATCATAGCGGAGCTGCGTTTATTTGCTCATTGGGGAGATAATGCTGACCGCTTAGTGTTTTCTTTGCTTTGCCCCGGCTGTGCCGTAATGACCCGTATGCAAAGCAGTGAAAGTAGCTAAATTTGATGAAATCAAATTAAAACGGCACTTGGGTCTTTTCTGTTATCTATATACAACCCATTGAACCTTTAACTCCTTCACTGCCGAGACTGAAGGGGATTATGCACAGAGATCCGAACTTGCACCAAACAGTGAATTTCTCCGTACGGTGCATTTTCGGGGCCATTAGGCTATTCAGAAAGCAGGCGGTTTGCCAAATTTTGACGAATTGCCAGCGAAGTACAGTGCCTGTTCGACGGCAGTGAAATCCCCATAGAGAAGCAATGGTTAATCTATTCACGGAACACCGAACAGCAGAGAAAAGTTGTCTCCCTCAATAACACTGCTCCTCACTACCTGTCCTCACTAATCACTAGATACACCCCAGCTCGCCCCCTAAGATCCAATAATGACCTGCACCTGGCATCCTCCATCATTACCTCTTCACATGCCAGATTGCAGGAGTTTTCTCGTGTGACGCCGAACCTATGGAACGCGCTTCCTCGCAATATCAGACTGTCCCCAAATCTGGCTTCATTTAAACGCTCCCTAAAGACCCCTCTGTTTAGTGAAGCGACCACCTGACTCCATAACACGACATCCGACCGACCCAAAAACAGTCCTCACCTCTCCCTGCATTAACTCATCACTGCAGCCCCCCCCTCCTGTTTCTAATCCCCCCCCCTCACCCATCTAGATTGTAAATTCCCACGGGAATAGGGTCCTCACATCCTCCTGTATCTGCTGGCAGGAATACTGACCTGTCTCCTGAATGTATTGTATAATTGTCCTGTCTTTACCCATTGCACCTTGTACAGCGCTGCGGAATGTGTTGGTGCTTAATAATTAATAATAATGGTTAATCTATTCAGAGAACACCGGCCGGCACTGAAATGTCAGTGAAATGCCCTGATTTTTGGTGGTTTAATTAGATGAATCCCATAGGTTTCAATGTAAATAAAATTCCCCGTTTTTCTTAAATATTTATCCATCCGTTATTCTTTTCATTTGCAGAAATAAAGTTTATTTATTTATTTTTTAGGATCTTTCCGGCAAAATTTTTAATTCTGATTTTTTTTTTTACGTGGCGCTTTTTTTTTATATACTGAAACAGATCTTTTTATTGTTAGTTATAGGACTTTATATATTATTTCCAGGCATTTTCATGCACTAGGTTTTTTTCTTACAATGTGTTTTAAAAAGTTGTCTCTCTTTTTTTTTTTTTACCCGTTCGGCAGCAGGTTGGCTTTTTTTTCGGATGCATTCGGTGGTATTTCGGATCGACTCTCCGTTTTTTGCAGCGGTTTTTCGAATCGTTCGATGTTTTTTCGCCGGTTTGCGGCTGTATTCGGCGGGTTTATCGGCGGCGTTCGGTGCATCTATTCAGTGCACTACGGGGACCCTGCAGTGAATGCTGCATCTGCCGCAGGTTCTGCGAATTAAGGGTGCCGGAATGCGCCGAAAGAGAGAGCGCTGAAATTTTGGAGCTCTTTGAATAACTCCTTAAATAATTGGGCTGAGGCTGTCAGGAGCTTATGCGCAATTAATTTTAGGCAGAGAAAAGGGAACTTTATTTTCAATAGAGTGTCCCTTTAAATGAGGTTATCATCACCTAATTAAAATAAAAACTCATTATAACCTACAATAATGTGCCTCGTTATAAAACGATCGTAATATAGATTGGGGAGCACGGTACCTTTCCGCCAGCCCCCCTTTAGTAAGACTTGAGATGATTATAGGATCAAAGGGTTCTTCGGTCCCTGAAATGGTAATTCCCAGTGGTCCTCCATATCTCTTCAGTTCGACAGTGTAAATAATGGCTCCTGTGCTTTCTTGTTCGTCTGCAAGAAGTGACAAAATGGATATTATTTTTCTTGCGTCTCAATCTAACTGCTGAGATAATTCGTAATTAATTACACGTGCTTGGGAGATTAAATTCCTCGCATCTTCATTAGTCAACGTATCCTCGCCGCGCAGACTGGCAGAAATACAAATTTACGAAGGTCATTCATATTTTCTGCATCAGGGCCCTTGGCACACGTCGGAAGATTGAGATATCGTCGACACGCAGTGCAGTGTATTACATAATGAGGGTTGTTCGAAGTCGTGTTTCATAAATAGAAAATAAATTATTACGGAATGAAGAGATAAAAAAAAAACAACATACGAATATTTTCTGTCCTGCCCGGCTTTTTATAAACGATTTGATAAAAATGTAATCTTTCCACGCTGCATGATTCTATTTAGTATAAATTGAAATGTAACAATGCAAATCTGCGCTGGCTTTCATTATTTAGATTGGATACAGATTATTAACGTTTAATAGCATTAATATTGATTGCACAGGATTTGTATTATAATTACCTACACTGTGGAAGTCTGCGAGCAAGCATGCTTTGAAGAGTCATTCTAACCATACATCTTAAAGGGACAATCTAGCCTCCATGACCACTTAAGGGAATGAAGTGGACAATCGCGGCCATCCTACAGAGCTTTGAAGTGGAGGTATCACCACAGCCCTGAAGGCTGTCAATCAGTGGCTGCTAGACAGACTTGCAGCGGTTGTGGTCTCATGGATTCAATTTCAAAGCATTCAATTTTGCCTCTGTATAAATCAATGGTCAGGCCGCACCTTGAATATGCCGTGCAATTTTGGGCACCTGTCTTAAAAAAAGATATTATAACGCTAGAAAAAGTGCAGAGACGGGCAACTAAATTAATAAGGGGAATGGAAGGGTTAAGTTATGAGGAAAGACTAACAAGTTTAAACCTGTTTAGTTTAGAGAAACGGCGCCTTAGAGGGGATCTGATAACCTTATATAAATATATACGGGGCCTTAGAGGGGGTCTGATAACTTTATATAAATATATACGGGGCCTTAGAGAGGATCTGATAACTTTATATAAATATATACGGGGCCTTAGAGGGGATCTGATAACTTTATATAAATATATACGGGGCCTTAGAGGGGGTCTGATAACTTTATATAAATATATACGGGCCTTAAAGGGGATCTGATAACCTTATATAAATATATACGGGGCCTTAGAGGGGATCTGATAACTTTATATAAATATATACGGGGCCTTAGAGGGGATCTGATAACCTTATATAAATATATACGGGGCCTTAGAGGGGATCTGATAACTTTATATAAATATATATGGGGCCTTAGAGGGGATCTGATAACCTTATATAAATATATACGGGGCCTTAGAGGGGATCTGATAACCTTATATAAATATATACGGGGCATTAGAGGGGATCTGATAACCTTATATAAATATATACGGGGCCTTAGAGGGGATCTGATAACTTTATATAAATATATACGGGCCTTAGAGGGGATCTGATAACCTTATATAAATATATACGGGCCTTAGAGGGGATCTGATAACCTTATATAAATATATACGGGGCATTAGAGGGGATCTGATAACCTTATATAAATATATACGGGCCTTAGAGGGGATCTGATAACCTTATATAAATATATACGGGCCTTAGAGGGGATCTGATAACTTTATATAAATATATACGGGGCCTTAGAGGGGATCTGATAACCTTATATAAATATATACGGGGCCTTAGAGGGGATCTGATAACTTTATATAAATATATACGGGGCCTTAGAGGGGATCTGATAACCTTATATAAATATATACGGGGCCTTAGAGGGGGTCTGATAACCTTATATAAATATATACGGGCCTTAAAGGGGATCTGATAACCTTATATAAATATATACGGGCCTTAGAGGGGATCTGATAACCTTATATAAATATATACGGGGCCTTAGAGGGGATCTGTTAACCTTATATAAATATATACGGGGCCTTAGAGGGGATCTGATAACTTTATATAAATATATACGGGGCCTTAGAGGGGATCTGATAACCTTATATAAATATATACGGGGCCTTAGAGGGGATCTGATAACCTTATATAAATATATACGGGGCCATTATCAACCATTGATAACCTATTCATTAACAGGTCTATACACAGGACACGAGGACACCCATTTAGACTGGACGAAAGAAAATTCAGCCTAAAGCATAGGAAGGGTTATTTTACGGTGAGAACAATAAAGCTGTGGAATTCTCTGCCTGTTGAGGTGGTTGGGTCAGAGACTGTACAGACTTTTAAGCAGCGACTGGATGACTTCCTGCAGACACAGAATATTAAGGGTTATAATATTTAATATGTGGGTAAAAGCTTCTTGATCCCAGGAGAAATCTGATGCCATTCTGGGGTCAAGAAGGAATTTTTTCCCAGTGTGTTGCATATTGGCGAGCATTTCAGACTGGGATTTTTGCCTTCTTTTGGATCAACAGCAGTAGGTGATGTGGGAGAGGCTGAACCCGATGGACGCATGTCTTTTTTCAGCCTATGTAACTACAGTATGTAACCAGAGGTCGGCAACCTTAGCCCTCCAGATGTTTTGGAACTACATCTTCCACGATTCTTATCCAGCCCAATGAAAGGTTAAGCACCATGGGAAATGTAGTTCCAAACCATCTGGAGGGCCAAGGTTGCTGACTCCTGCATTAAAAGAACACTCTTGGCCAGGGCTGAGCAAACTTGGCCCTCCAGATGTTTTGGAACTGCATCTCACATGATGCTCAGTCTCCAACTAAGTTGAGAGGAAGTGTAGTTTCAAAACATCTGAAGGTCCAGAGTTGCCCACCACTTCTATAGGCACTGTGACCACTTAATGTAGTTTGAGTGGGCGCAGATACCCTGAGTCCCCTCACCCCTGAGTGCATGAGTTTGGCTCGGCCCAGAAGAAGGCAATCATCAAATCCTGATTTCATCTGCTGCAAAGTTCGAGAAAGTTGGTCACATTTCGGGAACCGGCTCTAGCCAATGGCAAATGCATTAAGATCCGGTAGATTGGCTAGATGCTTGCTCAAGCCTCCAGCTCCCCACCTCTCACTGTCATGTGACATGCTGAGGCTTTCAGGAAGCTGGCTGCATCTTGACTGGAGGGGTTCGGAGGCAGCTCACACTGGATTCAAGGGAGTAAACAAAGAATGACTAAAATGATGGTGGCGTGCAGGGGTTATTGTTTAAAACCCCCCTCCCAATGAGTTTTCCCCATACAGGATCCCTTTAACAGGTGTCTTGATTAGCTGAAAGTCTCCTAGACAGGCACATGCCAAACCTTTAGGGCAGGGGTGTCAAACTCCAGTTTCTCTGAACAATACCTCCCATGATTCTCTGGTCGTCTTTTGCATTCAAAGAATTCTGGTAAGTGTTGGCAATAAACATCTGGGTGGTTGGAGTCTGAGATCCCTGCTTTAAGAGGTGGCATCCAACTGCTCCCTGCACGTAGACACCGGCAGCTGGAAAAGCCGAGAAACAACCTGTACAACTCTAGAGCTTATTAAGAGAATCATAGTGCAACAACTCTTGTCATTCCTAAAACTATTTGAAATGCAAAATACTGCTCTGCAACATTGATGTGTAGCAACATTATATGATTCTACTTTGTATTAATAGACTGAAGGAATGATTTGACCACTAGACAGTTGAATATGAAGCAATAATGTACATAGACACAAAGGATGGATCTGTGGAACTGACAGTTCACTCACCCGAGTTATCTTCATCTTTGCGGATTTTCAGCTTTACAAGTTCTTCACATTGTTGCAATATCTGAACGGCATCTTCCATAGAACAGTTATCCAGTCTAATGTTATCTATGGCGAGAAGTTTGTCACCGAGTTCCAGCGTACCGGTCCTGTAAAGGAAAATTATAACTTTTGCCTCTTTAACCCTTTGTGTCCCGGGGCATTTTTGAATTTTGCCCCGCCCCCTGTTGGCGGCCAGTTCAATTTTGAGTATTATTGACTTTCATATAAATATAAACCGTTTACAGCCTGGCTACATAAGCATATTTACTGATTCAGACAACCTTCTCTTACCTGCTAACAATACTCAAAATCTATACTGAAAACCATAAAAAAAATATATATATATTTTTATAGTTTTGTCAACAATAATTATATAGTTACAGTTACAAGTTTTTATAAAGCGCTAACAAGTTCTGTAGCGCTGTACAGTCGGAGGCCGAACAACAAATAAACATACAGGTTAAACGCACAGTACAGTAGGTGAGAGGTCCCTTCTCAAGAGTTTACAATCTAAGAGGATAGGGGTGACACACTAGGTGAGGGTTAATACAGAGTGTGAAAATAGCGGACTGCATGTGGGCTATGTGGGAAGATGCAGCAGAGAATGAACAGCGAGGGATTAGGGAGTGACATGATAGGCTTCTCTTAAGTAATGGGTTTTCAGAGACTTCTTGAAGGACTGGAGAGATGGGGAGAGTCTGATGTTGCGGGGGGAGGGAGTTCCATAGAAAGGGGGCAGCTCAGGAGAAGTCCTGAAGGCGGGAGTTGGGGGTGAAGGTAAGTGAAGCTGATCACTCTGCCAATGATCTGATGTTAAGTGGTTGGGATGGGATGTACCTGCTAAAAAGGGAGGAGATGTAGGCATGGTCGCGGTTATGGAGAGCTTTGTATGTGAGCGCCAGTGTTTTGAATTGGATTCTATCGGAGACAGGGAGCCAGTGTAGAGCTTGACAAAGGGTGAGGTGCGGGAGGTGAGGTAAGGGAGGTGAGGTGCGTGAGCCTGGCACAGGTGTTCATAACAGACTGCAGAGGGAGAATCTGGGATCTCTTAAGGCCAGAGAGAAGGAGGTTACAGTAGTCGAGGCGGGAGATAATAAGTGCTTGGATGAGCATTTTAGCGGAGTATAACAAAAGGCTCAAACAAATGTATATTCCTTGAGGTGATAGAATATTTTCTCCTAATTTGGGGAATGCCCCATATGCAGGTGGTTCAATGTTATTTTCCCAGTTACATGACAAAAAAAAGAGATTGACATGGAATCCAAAATGGTATATATTACAGATAAGATTAGGGTATGGAGAAATTTAAGGTAAATTAGATGTAGAGTTATGGGCAAGTGGGTATAAACTGGTTAATTTGAGCTAGGGTTATATTGTACTTTTTTCTGTAAGAAGAACATTTCATATAGTTTCACATCTTAAAGGGTTCACTATTTTTTTTTAATATCGCTATATAAAATACATTAAGGAAATAAAAATCCCTACTACTATCCCTGTCCTAAACTCGACCTCTATCCTGTGCCCCAACACCTAACCATAAACCTAACCACTAATCCTAACGTCTGCCATAATCCAAATCCCTGCCCCATATTTACATCCCTAGCACCAATCTCTCCCTAAACAATACCCAAAAAACTCTACTCCAGTCCTAATCCCAGCTGGGAGCCTAACGTTACCACTAATCCCAACCCCTAACCTCCAAATGATGATATTATCTTAAATATAATTGTTTGCCCATAGAGCGTTTTTAAATTCCATCTTCCTCTATACCACTGTAACCTGATCTTAATCTTTTTAGCACAACACAGAAAATCCCACTGCTGTGAATCACAAAGATACGGATCACAGCTGCGAGCGTAATGTTGCCACCAATCCAAACCCCAACCTTTAAATCTAAATGATATTATTATTTTAAGCATATATTTTTTGTACATAGAGTGTTTTAAAATTCCATCTTCCTCTATACCACTGTAACCTGTATTAATTGAAGCAACTATGTCGCAGGTAAAGGATTTCTCTTGATTGTAGCAATTGTTTTAGGATAATCTTCATAACCATGGTTAATACAAGGCTGTACAGGACCGCTTCTCCTCGCATTGTTGTGTCATTTGTTTCATTGTTTGTGTGGTTCTTGTCCATTACTGTACAATAAAGGAGTTACACACTTTTTTAATGAATCTTTTAACTCCTTTATTGTACAGTAATGAACAAGAACCACACAAACAATGAAACAAATGACACAACAATGCGAGGAGAAGCGGTCCTGTACAGCCTTGTATTAACCATGATTATCCTAAGCCAATTGATACACCAATAGAAATCCGTTGCCTACAACAAAATTGCTTCAATTAATAGGCCACTAAATCAATTCTAACATATGATCATTGTTTGTGTGGTTCTTGGTCGTTACTGTACAATAAAGGAGTTACAAGCTTTTTATTTTTTTTATTTTTGCCAATTTCCTGCATTATTCCCTGGTATTCCCTACCAAGTTGTGGGGTGTTAGGGGACTTTATGGCTCCTTTCGCCTCAGCCTGTTTTCTACGAAAAGCATTATAGTCTGACTGCAAAGCCTGATAAAGACACCAATAGGTGGTACCAGGATGCTTAGGGAGATAATGGGCTCTATTACATTCTTCAAGCTAAAACGCACACAGAACGTGTGAATTTTTGCACGAAGCGTTAAACGTTAACGCGCGTAAAACAACGCTGTTATTACAATCGTCTTGCATTTTTTCATCCGTCAAAAAATAACGCGCGTAAAACGGATGCGCACAAACGCGTGCGCAGCAACGTTGCACGCATAAATCAGTGTGCGGACTGTTTTTTTCATGCGATTCAGCCAATCAGAATTAAGAACCACAATTGTCTCACGTTAAGTTTTTGCGCCCGTCAAAATCAATCTGCGCATATATGCTGCATCAATAAAAAAAACACGCACAACTTCATAAAATTGGTTGCTTTGGGTATGAGTAGAATGTGTAACTATACTTTGCTGCGTATTTTTTTTTGGGCTGGTGTATTTGGTTTCGGCCAGGTTGATAGAATTTGCCATTAACACCAGCTTTTAGGAGTTGCTAAAATTATGCGCGCAAAGGCTGTGCGTTACAAACTGCGCATAGATTGTAATACCATCCGCGTACCAGCGCACAAACGCATTTGCACTCACAATGTTAAGTATAGGACGTGCGAAGTACAGTAAGCTCGCGCAGGTTCACCCGCGGTAGACGTATACGCGAGTTTGTTGCGCTGAGATTGTAATACGACGTTCAGCGCAAAGGCTTTTGCGCCTTTGCGTTAATGCGTTTTTGCACGGGCGCAAACGTATACGCGAAGAATGTAATAGGGACCAATTTGTTTTGAGACTAAAGCCATGTATCATATCTCAAGCATCACATTAATGGACTGGTGTTGGATGTATAGCTCCTGACATTATTGCAATGCATTAATGTTATAATGATGTCATTAACACTATGATCCTTAGGAACATAGTAACTCATTTAATGGGACGCTTACCTGTGCGCCACGCTGCCTTTCTTTATATCGGAGATAACGAGGGGATCTCCTGATTTTCTACTAGAAGGAGCTGCAAAACAATCAAAAAGCACAAATTAAAACAAATCGGTTTACACTTGCAAAACAAAAAGAAATACTGGTGTACGTGGACGCAGTGCTCACGTCTTTTGTAACACCGTAGCCGGGAACCCAAAATCTTTTTTTTTTTCTTTTTGTAATTGCAAAAGGACTCCTAGCTAATTAAATGCTTCACAGAAATAGGAATAAATTTCAAGAAGCTGAACTAGAACCTTTTTATAGAGCAATTACTCAACTTCCTTGAAGGTAATTCCTGACCCGAATTCAGCAGGGTCTTCAATAGCCTTAAATCACCATGAGTTCAATGCAAAATTCAATGAGCACATTAGCCCGGTCACTCATCTCATGGTCAATCTCCACTGACCGATGTCAATGCTCTCAGCTAGAGCCGCAATCATTAACTTCCCTTCTCGAATAATTTATAACTCTTTATTTTTAGCCTGGATAAACCAGTTATTCCACTAAAGCAAAACCCATTAGTACTGCTATTATTTTATTACCTGCATTTTTTTCATAACAAGCAAAATAGAACATAATAGCATCAGGAAATATCATTATCCAAGTATGGAGCCATACATTTATTATATCCACACCGTACACCATGACCCAGGTAAACGAAAAGCAATCAACCTATTCCCTGCTAAGTAACACTAATCGTGTATTTCTGCAGGTCCACAGCTACTGGTGATCTTTTTTATCTACCTGCCCTGCTCTTTATTTAATGTCATTGTAACCTAAATCACATCTACCTTTGTGCCCTCATCCTCCTGGGCACCCATGCCCCACTATACATGGTCTCTGTGCCTGTTGGAGAAGTGTTGATGCTGGCCTCCTGCTAAGAGATCGTGGACCAACATGGCAAAGCCAGTTCTCAATGACAATGGGCATAAGTGGGTACCTAAGGGTTAATGGGGTTAAATATATTTTTATCTTGAAACTGTTTGTATTTTAGGAGTTGGTTTGTGTTAAAGATACAATGTAGACTTATTGTTCTTGCTATCTGTTTGTCCTTACATTGATCTGATGATGTGTGTGTTTGTTAATCTCGTCTAGTGTGCACTTATTAGGTTTCTGCGTCTTCTGAAGGAATTCACATCCCACTCATGTAGACAATGTATTCAGTTGATTGTGTCATGTTACATCCCCCATCTCTGTTTCTCATTTAGCTGATCCCCATTTCCAATAAAGCATAGTCATTCCCCTGCATTAAGCTGTGTCTGATGTTTGGGGAGAGATACATAGAGATATACAGCACTCCCTCAAGTTCTGCCTGAGGGTTCTGAGAAGGAAAGCTGCTGCGGATCAGCTTTGCTGGAGAGAAGGGCCAGATGCTGTAACAGGTTCGGGTCTGGTCCACAAGCCGGAGACCAGAATATCCCAGTTACTGTTACAGTCATTAGTCGGCATACCCCCCACCACCACCTCCACTTTTTTGATAGAATGTTCATTTTCTATTGCCGGTGAGTGACGTACAGCTTATGGTGATGCCAAGTTCCACATTGTGTTTCTTTGGTAGTTTGACGTGAAATGTACCACTGCTCGGTATCACCGACTCTGAAAAAGAACAGGCATTAATGGCGAGATTAATAGCGTTGAATCTTGGCCGCATCCATTAATGCTACTGATAGACTCGAGCATAAGAATAAAATGTCATTAGTAATTATCCATTACACAAACTTTGAAAATACACCAGCGATAGTTACACCCACCCAATCATGGCCAGATTAACATAGGGCTGCAGTTCCAGGTCCCTGTCCTAGAATAGGTCCAGAGAATGTGTTTCTCTTATAGCACCAAATGCCTTCAATGTGGAGCATGTAGGATAATGGAGCCATGTGGGGTTAATACGATAGGGATGAGTGGGAATAGAAAAATAGCAAAACAAAAGGAGAGAAGGATCGGGCAAAAGCCCACCCAAACCTGTACCTCCAGGCCCATTAAGATCTGTATCCAGCACTACCCCCACCGTGGCTTGGTTCAACTGTATCTGCCAAGGGAAAAATGTGATTGTCCTCTACCAACCTGCAACATCAAACTCAATTTCCAGCGTGACTTTTCCTGCTATTGTTGCATCTCGTAAAAGCTGATTGGCCTCTTCGAAAGTACTATCCTCCGTCTGCACACCGTTTATTGCGATCACTCTGTCACCAACTTGGAGGACTCCACATCTGGAGAAAGACATAACAAAACAACATGGCGGAGTCGGCACACTGTACATTGCTGCCTAGTTCTTAGACCTGCTGAGGTTTTGCCAATGACACAATTTAGAGCCGTTTCGCACTGAATACCTCAAGTGTCGTATTTCATATTATATGATGACATTTTTTTGTAACTGCAACATGTAGAACCTGTAGGTTGGAGTAAAAGAGACATATTTACCCAGAATTGCAGTCTGTAAAGTGGCCGCAGCTCAAAATTCTAGGTTCTTTATTCATGACCTACTCGTCTCAGTTACTCAGGCAGTGAGAAAGTCTCTACCCACCAGAAAAGAGTTACATTCCCTGGATGGGTTATAGTTTGCCAAATGATAAGTGGTTTCAAAGAACAAGAACAGCCATAAAGACATGTCCCCGTCCACCCAGGTCTGACAGAAAAGAGAGTATACGTCCACACTATTTGACGGCTTTAATGTTTGAAATATTATGGGCAATATTACAAAGCTGTTGTAAACTTACCAGAGCCATTATAATCTATGGGGTTGTTAAGTTTACAGCAACTCTGGTTAAGTTAGCACTAACTATGGAATAGGTCTCTATATGGATTATTCACAACGCAACGGTCTTTGGTTTGCCAGTGTTGCAAATACCAGTGAAAAACACCCAGTACTGCAACCAGGGGCGGACTGACCAGTCGGGCAGATCGGACCTGGACCGGGGGCACGGGGCCTTGCCTGTTCATAGTCTTCCCTACAACACCGACAAATGCTGGCGTTTCACAAAAACTGGAATCCAAGGAGCAACAGGAGAACCTGCACTATGAATCGTCTCCTGTCACTCTTTGGTCTTTTGTTTTGTGAATGTGTTTTTTGGCACTGCAATAAAGGTGATTTTTGCAACACTGGCAAAGACCGGAGCTTTGTGAATAACCCCATTTATTTTGTCAGTCCACTGTTCCCAGTGATGGTTGATTTTTTGTGAACTGAGGCCTTTTCAGTCGCACCACTTAAATAATAAACCTGTCGTCCTGTTTTCTCTCAACAAAACATATGTCTTTGCTCATTACTAAGTTTCAGTA
Source organism: Leptobrachium leishanense (assembly GCA_009667805.1). Classification (NCBI taxonomy): domain Eukaryota; kingdom Metazoa; phylum Chordata; class Amphibia; order Anura; family Megophryidae; genus Leptobrachium; species Leptobrachium leishanense. Next base: position 348,222,842 of record CM019065.1, read on the forward strand.
TTGAACATCGTCCAGATGTGTGTGAAGGATCTGGAAAAGCGTAGATGTCTTATTTGATCGAATAGACATGGGCACTGGATCCTTTTGTTTAAGGGCGGTCATGATGGAAATCCACCAAACAATAGCACCCACTGAGATAATGTCACACTGATAGCAGAGCTGTGACTGTGGCGGTTTATTTCTAAACATTATTTTCATGTTAATACGAGAATCACCATAATAACTGGCTTAGACCAGGGATGTCAAACTCTGGCCTCCCGGATGTTTCTGGACCTACATCTCCCATGATTATATGGCCAACTATTGCATTTAAAGAATGCTGGGAATTGTAGGCCATCAACAACTGGGGGGCCAGAGTTTGAGGCCCCTACGCTAGACCCTTGGTGCTTCCACGCATGAGCAGAACAAACTAGGGGGGGGGGTCACCGTCTGCGCTGGTGACGCTGGATTCCCCAGCCGTATGGCCTCTCTGACCCTGGGGGTTCCCCGCGGGGTCTCCCCGGAAGGGCTGGAAATGCCATCATTTTCCATTGGGCTCTGTTTCCAGTTCCCCTCCCCTTTTTCCCCCATATCCCCGCCCACGCCCAACCCTTCAACAGTGGAGCGGACTTTTGTTATTACCTTGGGGGTATTTTTGATATTTGTTGGGATGTCTTTACGGGCTTTTAGACCTCTCAGCTGTCTGTATTGTATTTTTATGCTTATTGTTCGATGTCTATCAGGGTAATTCAAAGAGATCCGAATGGCTGCCGAAAGGGAACCGAACGCTGAAAATCAGCGTTCGGTTACCTTTCCTGGCCATTCGGCTATCCAGAGAGCAGGCAATTCACCAAATCTTGGCGAATTCCCTGCACATATGGTGCCTGTTTGTTGCCTGTTCGAGGGCAGGGAAATCCCACAGAGAAGCAATGCTTCGTCTATTCATAGAACAAAAACCAGCAGTGAAAAGTTGCCGAAATGCCCTGTCATTCGGTGGTTTTATTCGACAGGTTTATTCAAGCGAATCCCATAGGCTTCATTGTTAAAAATATTCCCATTTTAATTCAATATCTAATAAACCGTTCATTATAATATTCTGCAGTAAAGAGTTTCTTTATCTATAGATTTTTTAGGATATTTTAAGCATTTTTTGTGATTTTGTTTTTTAAAAAAAATGTAATTAATTTTTTCTGTAACAGCCCTTTTTATTATCATTCCCTGGAACTCATATTTGAATTTCAGACATTTTCGCTCAGTAGTTTCTTTGCAGACAGTGTTTCACTTTTCACACATTCAAGCAAACTGTTTTTTTAATTCATTCACTGCCTTCGTCTGCGGTGTCGGCTTTTTCCGGCGGCTGCGCTGCCTGTGATCGGCTCCTGCTTGGGTTTTTCCGGCGTTTTCGGTGGGTTAATCCAGATGTTTTTGCGGATTTCGGTGATTGTTCGCCCTCGTTTTGTGGAGAGTTTGCGGGTTTGCGGCGACCCTTCCCAGCGATTCGGGGACCCTGTGGTGCTTGCCGAAATGGGATCGCCAAATCGAACCGAATTGAACGAAAAGTCACCGAACGTGCGATGACTTTTTGATTCTCATTGTATAACCCTGTATATACAGTATATTCTGTTCTAAAATAAAAAACTGAAAATGCTTAAACCAGGGGGGGGGGGGGGTGTCAACATTTACATCTCAAAAACGGAAGGAAAATATAACAATCTCTTGACCCGAGCTGCATTTCCGCTGCCTTGACATATATACGTATTATATTAATACTCTGGTTACAGCGTGATTTTCTATATTGTATCAGTGTCACATCGGTGTTAAATTAGTTGCTGAATAAAACGTCAGTTCTCTACAGCTCTCGTTAAATTTTATTTGTTACCCTGGAGAAATCAGTGAAATTACTTTCATATCTGATAGATGCCCTGCACGAAAATGATTATTTTTACTACCCACCCCTGTGAGTGTTAGCACCGTGCGGTGCACAAACGTCAATTACAATCTCTTGCAGAACCCCAGTTGATAAACCGTGTAGTACACCAAGAGATTATTAATAAGATCACACATTGTATATTTAATATAAAGCTGAGTTAATAGAATTATATTAGCGGAGGCCACACCATTGAACCCATGTGCTAAAAAGAAAAAAAAAAATCTAAACAACGCAACACGTCATATAGAAAAATCTACACTTCTGACAGGGTTATTCAAAGTGGATTTTCAGTGCGTTTCATTCCACGCACTTCGGGGAGTCTAATTCGCCAACCCTGCTGTGAATTCAACATTCATCGCAGAGTCCCCGAGGTGCCTGAAAAGCTGGCAAACGCATCCGAAAAACCGCCGAAAAAACATCAGATCGGTTAGATAAGCTGCCGAAAACCGCCGAACGCACCCAACGATCAGCCGCAAAACTGCTGAACACATTGGAAAAAAGCTGATGATCAGCCGAACAGAGAGCCGACCAGCCGCTGTAAAACGCCGGCAAGCTGCCAAATGGGGTAAACAAAAATAACACTGCAACTTTTAAAATACGTTTGCAAAAAAACTACTGGACGAAAACGCCTGAAAACAATATAACAAATATATAATATATTAATATAAAGGTCTGCAGCAGAAAAAAAACACTATTTAAAAAAATTCTAAATCTCCGAAAAAATCCCAAAAATGCCTAAAAAAAATAAAGAACCTTTTTGTTGCAAATTAAAATAATAAAAAAGGTTTAAGAGATATTCAATAAAAACGGGAATGTTTTTTTACAATGAAACCTATTGGATTCGCCTGATTAAACCTGCCGAATGGAAACACCGGAAATCAGGGCATTTTACTGACATTTCGGTGCTGTTCGGTGTCTCTGAATAGATTAACCATTGCTTCTTTATGGGGAGCTCGCCGCCGTCAAACAGGCACCATTTCTCGCTGGCAATTCGTCAATATTTGGCAAACCGCCTGCTTTTTGTATAGCTGAATCACTGCGAAATTGCAACGTACGGGGAAATTCACTGTTCGGTGCAATTTCGGAGCCAATTCGGCTTTCTTTGAAAAAAAAAACGCTTTAGAATTGTGTTTGCTCCGCAATCAATGTTGCAAAAAAACCAAAAACAGGTTGCATGTTATCAGTATACATGTTTATTATGTTTCCTTGTGTTGAAACCTCTCCAAGCAGAGACAGCCGAGCAGCATCAAATTCCTGAAAGCCAAGCACCCACATTCTGCAAGCACAAACCAGCATGTAATTACGAGGAGTCTATAAAATGGCCAACAGGACGGATTAATAATTCAAAGCCGGTAGTTTCTTAGGATGTGATCAGAGCTTACACGTACGACTGTCTGATGAGGTTTCCCCCCTGGCACAAAGAGTATTATAGCTCGTGATGTGGCAGTCCCTCGGAATGCATGTTCTCTTTTTGTAATTAATATAGCCTCCGGCCCCCCGATAGAAAAGCCTGCGCGCCAAAGCCTCTGCAACGTGTTAATCTTCCAATACCAGATCAAGAACATGATATTTTATTGTCAGGGCAGAAATTTCATTATTCGCTGCAGACAGAGTGAATGATACTGCATAATTTATCAGGAAAACTCGTCCCCCCCCCCAAATAAAAAAAAGTATAACAAACAAAGCTTTGATGAATTTGCTGTCTAAAAGAGTATACAGGATTCTAGTAGAGCGCTAGATAACGACGAAAACAGAGCTGCATCCCAATGGCAAACATCACTCCGGGATAGAAGTTGCTGCGATAGCCAAGAAAATAAATTGGCATGAATGCAATAAACACAAATCACATGTGGCAATCTGATGCTTGAAGTTAGCGGGCATTGTAAAATACCTATCAAGTCATATCATTTAATGCAGTGCACAGCACAGAGCGCCGCTAATCAGGATCCAAACCGGTCGCACATAATAAATTACCTTATGTTACCAAACATTGTAAAACCCTCGGGTAGATACTGGATTACCAATAAAATATAAGGAACTTTTAAGCAGGTCTTTCTGATCTCATCGCAAGATGTAAAGAGCGTTCATTAGGCTGTACGGCTGTCAGTCTAAATGCATCCGTCAGGTTTCTGGAAGGCTAAGAGGGGCTGTGTAGGAACGAAGGAATGAGGGGCACTAACACAAGGAGAACGGTTAAGTCGTAAGAGAGAGAAAGGGTGATTGCAATAGCCTGAATAAGGTCACGACAGGGAGGCTAAGGTCAGGACCGCGACAGGGAGGAGAAAGCTAGGACTGCAACAGGGAGAGGAAGACCTGCAGGATTACTCAGAGAAAGGTGAAACAATGAGAATTGGCAGGAGAAGAGAACAATCTAGACCAAATAGTCGATTTGTAAAGTGAGATAAATGGGAGAATTTTTCTGGTTTGGCTATTTTGACCTATCTTTTCACTTCTCCAGTCATTCTCCTGAGTTTCACCTTTCTTTGAATAGACCTGCTGGACTGTGATAGGGAGAAGACCTGGACTGTGACAGGGAGACGAATATCGGTACTGTGACAATGAGATGAAGACTGGCACAGCGACATAAAGAAGGTCAGGACTGTGGCCAGACAAAAGTCCGGACTGTGACAGGGAGAGTAAAGTCAACACTGTGAGAAGAAGGGGAAGGTTGGATCTGCAACAGGGAGAGTAATGTCAGGACTGTGACAATGAGGCAACGACTGTGATGGAGAGCCTAAGGTCAGGACTGAAACAGTGACAAGAAGGTCAGAAGAACTGCACCAGGAAGAGGAATGTCAGAAGGACTGCGACAGGAAGAGGAAGGTCAGAAGGACTGCGACAGGAAGAGGAAGATCAGAAGAACTGCGACAGGAAGAGGAAGGTCAAAACTGCGGCAGGAAGAGGAAGGCCAGAAGGACTGCGACAGGAAGAGGAAGGTCAGAAGGACTGCGACAGGAAGTGGAAGGTCAGGACTGTGGCAGGAAATGCAGCATGATGGAGTTGGGAATTATGACAGGGGCACACATACTATATAACATCAGGTATCAATGTACACGTGTAATAAATCCCCAGAAAATTATACATATATATGTCCAACAATGGCAATAACACAGAAACTTGAAAACGTGTTGTGCTGTTCATGATCATCTACCCTCACTGATTGAGTATACATGGCCAGTTTTATTAGACATCCACCAAGTCGAAGACTGTACCTAAGTTGATCTATCACTCCATCTGGGTAGACATAAACGCTGGCTCACCTTTCAGCTGGGCTGTCAACATCGATATAAGAAATCAGAGGTGGAGAAGATAAGGTCTCTGTAGCAAACACACTGCCCTGGAGCTGAATCCCAAATCCCACGATCGGGTCGGCTGTCAAAACGATTTCTGTGCTTTCTGTGTGCACAACCTGACCTGCTAAACCAACAGTACTGGAGGCCAAGGACACTGCAAAGACAAGTGGAAGAGGTAAAGCACATTACATCGCTGCATGTTAAAGCTTACCTAAATGTACAGAGACGCTTCAGCGCACAAATGAAATACCTTGTTCCGAGAAAGAATAGGTGAGTGTATTTATAGGAGAACCAGCAACTGGGAAACATAAGGAATCAACTACCTAAAACTTAACAGTATAGAATTCATTACAACAGACTAAGCTCATTTAAGATTAGTAACCCCTTCACTACCAAGGGATTTAAAAAAACCAAAAAAAAACAGTCAGGAACCAGTGGGTTTTGGAAAATCATTTTTAATTCATTATACAGTAAGAAATATTTGGGAATATTCCCAATGTATTCCTTACTGTAATAACCTCTTTGCTAGACAGATGTTGCCATCAAATATACTTACTAAAGTTCTGAGCTCCAGACAGGATCGGGGGGGGGGGGGAATCCATTAGGGACACTCTCCAGCTGCTTTTGAAAAGTATTAGTGCCTCAGGCATCCTCCTGCCTGTGGTGTTAAAACATGTGGAGCATGTCCTGGAGCTCAAATGCAAATGAAATTCAATTGTGACAAATGAAATTCATTGGCAAACACACAGTGTTAGCATGATTTCGGGCTGCTGTGTCTGTTACTGCTGATTGGGTATACATGATCACGATAGTGAAGGGGTTAAGTCAGGGATGTTTAGCTTTGGAGAAAAACAAAGCACATGTAAGAGATCAGAAAATAAACACAACAAGGTCATTTCATTTTTTGGTGGTAGTGGCCCTTTAAGGCATAGCTCTTGGCCTGGGCACACTTTACTGACCTGCAACCGGCAGGGAAATGAAGATAATTTCCTGATCGTGAGCCCATGTGCAACAATGCCGCAGTCTCCACAGAAGGGACAGGCGCTTGCACTTTGCACATATTTTGCACAAATCATTTGACACTCAGTAAAATGCTCACAATGAGAAGCTAATTAAGGAGGTGATCGCCGATAATTGAAGTCAGCTTTCTGCCCGGTGTGCCTGTCGTTCCTTCAATCCAGGTAAATTAAGTCCTCCACTACTAATGTTTTTTAATTAGGGCTAATGGCAGGAGAAATTAATGCTGAAATGCATTTTTCATTAGGCAGAGTTGAGTGATTCAGACTTCAAACCGATTTCAGAGGCTCCTTTCTGAAAGATAATTGATGCTCATCTATGGAGAGCTTTTGCAGTGAGAACATGTGAGCGTTCGAGCAGATATTTCAACGTCCTTCAGATTGTGTACGTTGGGAATTGGCATGTAGAGAGCAGGTCACATACGTTTTTTGGTTTACAATGTAAGCTTATTAGAGGAAGGGCCCTCCACACCTTTCAATGGACAACAGAAGGCTAATTCAGCCATCCAGATGCAGGGGCTTAGTCCAGATCCCGCAGTTCAGGTTTCAGGGCTTAGATTCCTTTGGGAACCAGCCACATCCAATGGTATTATTATTGTCATCATTTATATAGCGCCAACAGTTTCCGCAGCGCTTTACAATAACCAAAGGGAACAATATGCAGATAAACAGACATATGATGGAAACAAGAGGTGTAGAGGGCCCTGCTCATAGGAGTTTACAGTCTAGAAGGATTGGGTTGAGGAAGACAAGGAGAATTTTACTGGATGTCAGGCTCATTAGTGCCACTGGTTTGGGAACGGTGGGGCAGTGGAAGCGGCTTCAGTCCTGTGTAAGTAGGTGAGCAGAGGGATGAGTTGCATCAGTGATGTGTTACGCTAATCTGAAGAGATGGGTTTTGAGGGATTTCTTGAAGGCCTGAAGATCAGGGGAGAGTTTGATAGGGTGAGGCAAGTCATTCCACAGGACCGGTGCTGCCCGTGAGAAGTCTTTGAGGCGAGAGTAGGCAGCGCGGGTCTAGACAGAGGACAGGCAGAGGTCGCCTCCACCGACAAGAGTTGTCTAGACGGGACGTGCTTGCGGAGCAACGAAGACATGTAAGGGGGGGTCAAGTTATTGAGCGATTTGAACGTGATCGTCAGTATTTTAAACTGTATCCTGGTATCAAAGCCTTCCTGCACTGAGAGCCATTGGATTGGTTGACACATCCCCCCTGCAGTCACATGACATGCTGAGCTATAAGCATGTCATATCCTGCAGAGATCAGAGGAGAACACTGCTGGATTCGGGTGAGATTTTAAAGGAAAGTAAATGGAGGGGGAGGGGTTAATGTTTAACACCTCTGTTTCTATCCCTCTTGCTCTTACTTATTGGGAAAGAACGGTTTGATCCCTCCTATAGTGACACTGATCATTTTACTAAGCTGTGGATGGTAATACAAATAAATCATATTTCATGCATACACGGAGAAAGTAGCATCAGAAATCACTTCTTTATATAAGGGCAAAAAACGTTATATATGGTGGGAAATTAAACCATTATTTGCATTCCTATGTATCCTGTGCAAGTTACCTCTAGCCACACTTCCAATTGCGATCGCCATAAAACCAAAGCACAAAAGATACGCTATTAAAGCACTGCACAATGTGTTGGTAACAATTAAATACGTGTTCAGTTATTAGATTACATATTCAATTTTCTATCTCATTAAATACTCAATGTTAGGTAGATCGTGTGCATTGCTGATAAGTAGCTTCAGATGGATGCAGTTGCCGCTGGCCGCTCACTTGGAAATCCACAACAAAGGGATTTCTCTCTATCCCTCTATATATTTCAGTTTAAAAAATAATTAAAAAAAAGACTTCCTTGAGCTGCCACTTATTCAGGATTGATGCAATACCCCCTAGTCCAGGGCTGCTACACTCTGGACTCTCAGATGTTTCTGAATTGTAACTCCCATGATTCCCTGGCCATCTATTGCATTATAGGAAATGTGGGCATCAACATCTGGGGGGGCCAAGAGATTGACAGCCCTGCCCTAGATGGTGTATCATGCTCACACAAAAAAGGAGGTCTATGTGGCTCCATTGCTCCGTCTGATTATTCCATTGACGTGCTGAGCTAGTGACATCCTGCCTAAAATGAGTGAACTGCGGCTCTGCTCAACTCTCAGGGCTATTCAGAGAGAGGTGGAAACCTTGAGAATGGCTGGAGAATTGAAAATTCTAGGTCAAAATAGTCAAACCAGAAAAATTCTCCCATTTATCTCACATTCCATATTGGCTATTTGGTCTAGATTGTTCATTCTCCTGCCAATTCTCAAGGTTTTCACCTCTCTCTGAATAGCCCTGTCTGTTTTCTACAGTTTTCTGAGCGATTTTAACACCTTCACTACCAAGATGTTTTCCGTAAATCCACTACCAGGGCACAGTGGATTTATGGAAAGAAAATTTGCATAATGCATACACCGAAACATTGCTTTAACCCCTTCACTACCGAACTCGATATCTCAAAGCTTCAAAGGCACCATCTGGTGCCCGATATTGAGATATCTCGATCTGCTGATCTGCAGCCCAAAAGCAAATGAAATTTGTTTGCTCCAAATGAACTGCGTTTGCTTTTGGGCTACACATGGTGCCCCCAAAGTATTATCTCTGTGGGGATAATGCCCAAAGAGCTAAAACTGTGTAAAGTCGGCAAACTGAATGTCCTGACATCTGACATTCAGGAGCCGATGCAGGGAACACAGGCTGCAACTGTAACGGCTGTAACTCAATTTGGCAGTAGATGGCGCCATGTACTGGCCAAATATGTTAGTACAGAAAGAAATACACTGGGAATATGCCCAAATATTTCTTACTGTATAAATATACCTGACCATGTTTTTTTATTTAAAATCACTTGAGTAGTGAAGGGGTTAAATATAGCCTCAAATATCAAAAATCACAGTTTTTGATAGCGCAGTTTTTTTTTCTTGATAGAATAAAGGAATCCGAGCTCTTTTAACTGCTTTGGCTCCTTGAGTATCACACCCAAGGTGCTAAACCAATGGGGGCACGTTCTGGAGCCTATTTGCAAACGAATTATGTTTAAAAAAAACAAAAACAAAATTCTTTTGCCTTACTCCAGTATTAGCCCACATCGAGTATATGCAATAGTGGGGCACCAGCAGATGCCTTGCAGATCCAGTATACTGGATATTGAAGGGGTTAAAGTGGCGAACTTCTTTGCACTTCAATAGAAAGAACAATGACAACATACACATGGTATATACATCACTAAATACGCCTATATGTTTTCCATTGTATAGATGTGTAGTGGATACTAAAAACAAACACAGCTTGGGGGGGCGGAGCTGACTTCCGGTGGGTGCAGTCGCAGGTTCGAGTGCTCTCCAGCTACTTTATGATTATTTTGCATTTTACAGCGACTCACCCTCGAGAGAATTATACCCCCCGGAGCGGAGCGGCTCTGCAGGCTATTTATTCTTCTCCGGAGCTCCGGTTTGTGCCCTTTGCGGCGCCGTTTTGGGGACTTTTGAGAAGTGCGGCCTACGTCTGGCGGCCATTTTAGAGGCGCTCCTCCATCCTATAGCACTGCACGTAATCTATTTATAATCATGGGAAGGAAATCGGGGAAAAAATCCCAGCCACCGGAGAGCCCCCGACAGAGGGACATACGAGAATCTCTGGGAGAAAGCAGAAGAAAACAGCAGGCTGCTCCACGTACTTACCTGTCTCCCACGATGAGCTCTTCTGACGGCGAGGATCCGTACTGGTCGGAGGCCTCTGCGGCTACCCGAAGATCACCCCGGGACCCGGCTAAGGTGCGACAACAGTCGGTCGGATCTGACCCTCTAACACACGGAGTGATACGTGCGGCGGCTGCCGAACGAGGCGAGGCACAAGATGCTACGTCCCAGGTCGCTCGTGGTCTGCTGCCCTTCACGGAAAGTGATATCCGGCGCCTGTTAAGAGAGTCGATGGAGGAAATGAGAGCGATGTGGCGTGCAGATTTTAAGACCTTGAAAACAGAATTGGTGACCATTAAGGGGCGGCTGACGGCTGTGGAGTCTCGGGTTGAGGAAGCCGTAGCGACTCAGGCCCTCATTGCGCCGCAGGGGGAGGCTCTGCAACAACAGGTGACCCTGCTCACCGGCGCGGTGGAGGCTGCAGAGGTTCGACACCGCAGGAGGAATGTGCGGATCAGAGGAATCCCGGAGACGATCGTGGCAGATGCCTTGTTGCCGTATGTTAACGAATTTACGCTACACGTTTTGGGGGTTCCGGCAGGATCTAACCCTCTTTTTCGACATGTTGCGCGCTTACGGAAAGCGGCGACGGCACCAGCAGATTCCCCTCGGGACGTGCTCGCGATTGCCATGGAAGAGTCGGACAAACGTAAACTGATGTCAAAACCGGTTGCCCGGGCTCCGATACTTTTCGGGGACCACTATCTGACTCTCTTTAATGACCTTCCGCTCTTGACACTCGTTGCCCGGAGGCAATTTCGGGAGATATCCACTTATTTGAGGAGCAGTGGGATTCGATATCGTTGGGGGTGGCGCGGATCTATGCATATCTGCCATGATAACGTGCCTCATTTGGTGTCTACTCCAGCGGCAGCCTGGCATCTGTTGAGTTCCCTGGGCCTCTCCCCCTCCCGAGCGACACCTGGCCCGGGTCACGGAGGGTCTTCCCATGAGTCTCTAGACCCGGGTTAGGGGCCGGAACGCTGTATGGCTCTCTTTCATTCCTACCCGGGGGATGTCGAGGTGTTAGCCTTTTCTGATCTCTCCTCCTTTTAGTTTTAGTTTCTTTTATGAAGGTTTAAATGTTTCATTTATCTTTTTATTTTATGATTCCTGCCCTTCCTCTTCGTATTTTAGCATTTCCTGGAGGATCGATACGCTGTTTCTGTATACGTGCAGTTTCTTGTGATGACCTTATGTGGTTTTACCTGATATGTTTCTTATTATGTCATGTAAAAACCTTAACGTAACCCTGCATGCTGTATTCCGGATATCAATTAGAGACACTATTTCCATGGATGCCGATACCTGATTTCTCGATTGTCTATTATCTTTCTCTCTCCTCGGTTGAACCGTATTTGGCAGACGATTTTGATAACCCCCCCCCTTACTCACTATGACTCACCAAAGATATACTAGAATTTCCCGATGATATTTTTCATTTTAACTTCATGTTTCTCAGCTGATGATTTCTCTTCGCTCTTTGATGTCATTTTCGTTACTTATGTATGCTCTGTCGGCCCTTTGATGTCATGTTTCCTGCTGCTTTATCTCGTATAGCTGAACCCTTTTCTGTATGTGATATTATGTGAGTTCCTGTGGCCCTGCGAGGTCAATATTACCGGTCAACTTGTGACCTTTTTGTTATTTACAAAATAAAAACTTTAAAAAAAAAAAAAATAAAAACAAACACAGCTCATCACTGACAATAAAATTCCTGAAAATAATTCATGAGTTTATACTGATTGTGTATTTCCTATGCAAAGGGATTTCCACGTTTGACAGTTGCACGTCACGTCACGGCGCGTCACGTCGCGTCGCGTGTTATATGTTTAGCATTACTGTGAACGTTCCGCAAATTCTCTGTTTTTGACACATTGTTGTCCAGCCTGGCATTTTGACTCCTCTGCTGGATGACAAACAGCGGCACTGTATAAACGTGAAAAATAACATATATAAACCAAAAAAGATACTATAAAACGTCAGCTTACGTGAGCTCTTGAAGTCTTTCTTTTTCATTCTCCGCCTCATCAGCGTCCCTCGCGGACTGGTGGGGTAAAGGCTGCGGGGTAGGGTCCCCATATTGAGCGAGCTCAAGCTGTAGGCACTCATAGAGGTAGGAGAGAAGGACGAGGATACCAATGCTGCTGCAAGATAAGAAAAACATTGGCAAACGATGCTCTGGGACACCACATCTGTGGCTCGTGGCACTGCGTGGCTCTGCCTGATGTTTTAAGACACATGTCGTATGGTCTGTGTCCTATGCCTCATAATTAAAGACTAAAGAGACGTTTTGGCTCCCTCACTAAAAATACAAATTGAACAATGCCTGGTTTCTGAGACATCCACAGTAAAGGTGCCTCACTGCCTTTTTGGACCAATTAGAGATGACACGTCTGTTCACATTTGAAAATGTTGCAAGTCAACACTTTTATATGACGTTGATTACTTCTAAAATTATATGTTTCCAAACGTCACATTTATACTTTGACAGCTGGAAAAAATAATATAGTGTGTGAACAGCCATCAAATATTAAATAAAAAATGGTTAATTGTAATTACAATGCAACATTGTGCTAGAGCCACGGAGAAGCCACAGCATTCCATTACAACGTGCTGCTATCAACATAGAGATACACACATCACAACCCCCTCTTCCACACGGCACTGGGTGGAGGCTTAAGTATGGATTTAGAAGTTTTCTCCCTTTTTTCTGATTCCCAAAGAAATGTTTAATTCCGTTTGCTATATTTTCTGGTTATAATGGTATATTAAACACAACTGGCACAGGTGTAAGGCTAAGGTCAGACGAAAAGCAGTTTTAACGTGCGTTTAACCGCACTAAATCACGGCCGTGCTAGCAGCAAATGACGTCCAATGCCGGGCTGCATATGAAGAACGGCCGCACAAAAGTGCGGCCGCGCAACGCAAGTGGCAAACGAACGCATTTTTTCGAGAACGTCAAACCGCTAGTACTGACGTACAGAGTGCGCTGCGTCCGCATAGCGGCATGTGTGCGTGATTGGGAGACGTCAGATGCTGCACACGTCCAGCCAACATAACGTCCAGACGCAAAAAGGGTTTTATTGATGATCCGTACAAAATCACAGACGAAAATGCGCATCGTATGACCGCTATCGCGTATTCCGTGAAAAAATACGTCCATTCGTTCGAACGCACTTTTTCACGGACAACGCGAAAAATGCGTTAGTCTGACCCTAGCCTAAGAGTTTACAATTTTTAGGTCCCCCGGGGGATCAGCATGTCCCGCGAGGGGGTAGTGCTGTGTGTAATTTTATAACAAAACCACCGACATCAACGTATATCAGCAGGAACCTCATACGTCCAACCACGGAAGTCCCAGAAGGCCGAATGTTCTACATTAATTGTTAGTAGCTCAAGGAGGCAAATAAAACCAAAAAAGCGCGTAATGCCTGGAATGGGGGAGCGTGAAAAAGTATATATATAAAAAAAAAAGATAGATAATAAAAAGAACTTGGGGAAAAAAAAAAAAGTAATAAGAAAAGTGAGGAGAAGAAAGGGTGGCACATTACGAAGGAGTTTTTGAGGAGGTGATTTCTGGCATTTGATGGCTGGCGTCCTGCAATGATCAGGGTGGTAGGTGTTATAATGTTGGCAGGAGAGGAGGCGGCTGTGGCTGTTGGCAGATGTCTCCCGGGGAGGTTGCCCGTCCTTGCTCCTTTGCACCTTTACTGCCCGCATGAAGGGATGACAGGAAATCAGAAAATAAAAAACAAGAACCAGAGAAGAGGGAAAGGTAACTGAATTTCAATGAACAAGGCAGCAGCGGACGTGAAAGCAGTTAGCAAGGAAAACAGAAGCATATTCGCGCAAGCACCGGATTGAAGGAAACGCACAGGAAACAGTATGCCTGCTCTGTTTTACACGTAGATCTTTTACATCGCATTTCCAAAGCGAATTACAACGTGTTTCGGTTGTTTCCGGCAAGTTCTATCCCATACCGGCAGCTGTAACATTTCATTTTATCCTTTATTGATTTTCTACTAAACATTTGCTCGCTCGATGCATATTGAATCGGGTAATAATTGGAATGTTGGATTCACTATTTGAGTGTCACTTAAATGATGCAACCCTATAGAATACCATTTCATTTATTTTTTTCACTTTTTTAGGGCGATAAGATGTTATTCATTAATGATATCCTAAAATATGAAAAGTCGCCGCCTAGTGTACGCAGACGGAAATGACGTTTTAAAAAAAGGCGCCGATTTAAAAATGTTCCTTACATCCTAACACTAACAGGGTAATTCAAAGAGAATCGAAAAGTCACCGCACGTTCGGTGACTTTTCGTTCTCTTCAATTCGGTTCCTTTTGCCGATCCCATTTCGGCGACCCTGCGGTGTATTCAACAAGCACCAAAGGGTCCCCGAATTGCAGGGAAAGGTCGCCACAAACCCAACGAAAACTAACCGCAAAACGCGGCGAATGCACACCAAAAACCCGCAAAAACATCTAGATTAACCCACCGAAAACGCCGGAAAAACCCGAGCAGGAGCCGATCACACGCAGCGCAGCCGCCGGAAAAAGCCGACACCGCAGACGAAGGCAGTGAATAAATTAGCAAAACAGTTTGCTTGAATGTTTGAAAAGTGAAACGCTGTTTGCAAAGAAACTACTGAGTGAAAATGTCTGGAATTTACATATGATCCAATGAATGATAATAAAAAGGGCTGTTACAGAAAAAATAAGTAAACTTAAAAACAAAAATTAAAAAAAAATCCAGAAAAATGCTTAAAATATCCTAAAAAAATCTGTAAATAAAGAGACTCTTTACTGCAGAATATTATAATCAACGGTTTATTAGATATTGAATTAAAACGGGAATATTTTTAACATTGAAGTCTATGGGATTCGCTTGAATAAACCTGCCGAATTAAACCACCGAATGGCAGAGCATTAGGGGAACCTTTCACTGCTGGTTTGTGTTCTCTGAATAGCTGAAGCAGTGCTTTTTCATGGGGATTTCACTGCCCTCGAAAAGGCACCGAATGTGCAGGCAATTCGCCAAGATTTGGCGAATTGCCTGCTCTCTGGATAGCCGAATGGCCAAGAGGGGTAACCGAACGCTGATTTTCAGCGTTCGGTTACCTTTCTCCAGCCATTCGGATCTCTTTGGATAACCCTGTAAATCATATTTTACAAAACAAAATGCGCCTTTGTCTTTTTTCAGTGCAGCTAATCATCACACTTGAGACTTATTTGATGCGTCGTGTCCTCGTCCACAAGGTGGCGGCTTTGTTATTGTAAACCTGCGCTAATCCTCGCTGTTTATTACTGTTGCAAGAATGTCAAAAATCTGCATAGCACAGCTGCAATCACCATAATCTTCAGCAAACAAGGAGGGAAAGTCAAACAATGGCAGCCAAGAGCTTTCATCATTGAAACGTTGCCTGTTGTCTGAATTTCCATTTCAGGATCGCCAACATCTATCCTGGTTGCAACAACAATGAACAACAGCCATTAGTGGATAACTCCCAGTTAGTGCTAGGATATTTGATGGTGGAATGTTAGAGTTGACATTTGGCGTATTATGGTTAGGAGTAAGAGAACCTATCATAACCTTTCACTGAGCCGCAGGTCAACACAGATCCTTATGATTAATGATAAATTTCTGACTTTAAAAATCTAACATTTAGTGCATTTTCTTCTATTCACTGACCGGCTCAGTGTAAGGGATTTTTTTTTCCCCCATAAATCACTCAAACAAGACTCACTTTCTGTATTGATTGATGATATAGTGATACGGTTAGGATCTATGTCTGCCATGTGGGTACTTCACTAACCCCTTCACTACCAAGTGATTTTTCTATAAAACCACTGACAGGACTTGCAGGGTTATTCAGAGAAAGGTGGAGAAAATTTTGGAGAAGTGAAAATTCTAGGTCAAAATCGCCGATTTGGAAAGTGAGAAAAATGGGAGATTTTTTCTGGTTTGGCTATTGTGACCTAGAATTTTCTCTTCTCCTGTCATTCTCCTGGTTTTCACCTCTCTCTGAATAACCCTGTTGGTGTTTTTATGGAAAGTCCCTTCTCTCTTACCCACATAGTAAATATATAAAGAGGTGTCTCACTGTCCTCCCTCTGCTGGCCAAAAAGTGCTACTACATGTACATTATAGCTTGGGCCTCATGTTTCTGTGACAAAAATGGATCTCAAAGCTTTTAATACAATTTCAACACATCATCTGTCTTGTTCAACATGTTAAAACTTTAGGGGCATGTCCTGGGGCCCATTTTTAAATGAATTTGGTTTGCAATAAGCATAATTCCTTTTGCATTGTTCCAGAATCAGACCCAGATCGAGTATACTCGATCATGGGACCCCCAGGGAGTTCTTGAAGAAAAAATATAGTCAACAATGGTAATGAAGGGGTTAAAACACAACAGAGAAATTATGGCAAAATCTGCTCACAAGCATGTTACTCCCTGGAGAAATGAGACGTGTCAATTATGAAATCATTGGAAAATTACTCTACATCAGAGCTATATAAAAAAAAAAAAAAACAACGGATGAATTAATTTATAATCAGTGTACTAGGGAATGTGTTGACATGCTACTAATTTGGCGTGGACACCCAGCGTGGTGGGATCTATGTGAAATCACATCCTCTGTTGGTAAAACGTTTGCTAAACAAGTCGATCAGTGGGACGCTTTGTATGCGAAATGTTTACACATGAAACAATCTGTGCCTGTAGCCGACCAGCTGGCATCTTTTTACAACATCAAGGAATTCACTGGCACCCCCCCCCCCGTCTTATAATTTCTACTTACTATCTGCATAAATGGATTTATCAAACCGATGAAACTGTAAAACAACTTCGAATGGGAAAAAAAAAAATCGACAAAAGGGAAGCGCTAAGCTATGTCAGAATTTATTTCCCGGACATTGAACTTAATTTGCTTTCGCATATATACGTTCGTCATATCTCAGAGAGGCGTTTTGTTGCTGTGAATCCCAGCAGGTTGTGAGCAGGAGAAAAGAAATGGATTCACAGTTTGCAGAGTACAGTGCAGAATAAAGCATCGAGATAAAGAGACAGAGATGTTAGGATGTCGGGCTATTAGATCCAGAGGTGGATTGTGTGTACGTCCGGCGCCACGCTGTACGCAGACCTTTGATGTGGCAGACTATGTGCAGCACTTACAAGGAGGGATGTGACAGCTTATTGTAGATGGAAAGAATAAAACCTTAGGGCTCTATTACATTCTCCGCGCAAATTCGTACGCGCAGCGCAATTTTTTTTGCACGCAGCGTTAAACGTTAACGCGCGTAAATTAACGCAGGTATTACGATCCGAGCGCATTCTTTCATCTGTCAAAAAATATCGCGTGTAAAAAAGACGCGCAGAAACGCGCGCGCATCAACGCTGCGCGCAGAAATCGGTGGTCAATCAGAATTAAGAACCACAATTGTCTCCCGTTCAGTTTTAGCACCTGTCAAAATAAATCTGCGCATACAGTATATGCTGCAGCAATAATAAAAACACGCACAACCTCTCAATTTTATTGTTTGGGTATGTGTAGAATGTGTAACTATACTGTGCTGTTTTTTTTTTCTTTTCGTGCTGGTGTTTTTCATTTCGGCCAGAACGTTCAGATTTGCAGTTACCACCAGCTTTTAAAAGACGTTAAAATTATGCGCGCAAACGTTGTTCGTAAAAAGTTGCGCATCGATTGTAATACCATCCGCTTACCAGCGCACAAACGCATTTGCGCTCACAATGTTAAGTATGGGATGCGCGCACGAAAGTGCGTATGCGCAGGGTAACTCACGTTAGACGTTAACGCGCATCGTATGCGCAAATGTCTTAAATACGACGTTCAGCGCGAAGGGTTTTGCCCCTCGCGTTAATGCGCTATTGTGCGCGCAAAAAAGTGCGCAAATAATGTAATAGAGCCCGTAGTGTCTGTCATTACTGTGTATAGATCGGTGTTTAGATAACATCACTAACCCAAACTCGATTAACTACCTCAATATTAGAGCATCTGCAGCGTTAGAGTGGGCGTTTCACACCACGGCACTTGGAGATGTTGGTTGACTTGACCATTTGATGAGATGCAGAAACATATGGGTCCCCAAACGCGTTTGTAATCGGTATAAAAATTCAGCTCAGCCTGTTGCCTGCCCGTAAAATTCTAGCAGACATCTAACCCAGAGCTGGCTACGTCGTAGATCGACATATGTTGCAGATCTACAACTCCTGTAATGTATCCAAATCTCTCAGAATGATAAAGTATCATGAGAGTTCTAGCCCCGCAACAGATATGCATCTACCATTTGGTAGATCCTCGGGATTGGTTTTAAAGACGATAACATATGTTCAGCTGGCAAAGTATGGCATTATTAGCTGTAGATCTGCTCCAGTTCTGAGTATGAGATCTCTCGGGTCCGGTTACTATGTGTACAGTGCAGTTGCAGGTTACATATCCCTTATCCAAAATGCTTGGGAGAAGGAGTGTTTCTGATTTGGGAGGTTATTGGTTTGTCCTATAGTCTCATACAACAATGAGATATCTTGGGGATGGGAACATGAAATTATTTTATGCTTCACATACACATAGCATCAAAAGGCATTTTATAAAATATTTTTTGTCAACATCACATGAGGTCAGGTGTTGAATTTTCCACTTCTGATGACATGTCGGCATTCAAAAACATTTCAGATTTTGGCATCTGTCATTTCGGATAAGGGACATTAATCCTGTACTTGGTGTTCAGCATGTAGTGTGATCGCTAGTGAGGCAAGATAACAGGATTTCATGCTAGAAAACCCGGAAAGGATCGTCTGTTAAGATGACATATAAAACAGTGTAACATCTTACCGTGATCTGGACCCTTCAAAGCCAAGCGTGTTTGATGGTACGGGAGGATCTCAAGTTTTACATGTTCACAGGTGCTAGCTAAAAGCTGCGTGGCTTCAGCTAATGTGCAATATTCCATACTCGTACCATCTACAGACAGAATGTGATCGCCGATATGTAATGCCCCGCACCTGAAGCGAGAGAATAACCTGGTGATTGACAGGCAAAACGCTGGAAAATTGGATATTAAGTTGCATTTCCGGGGGTACTCTTTTTGGATCAACAGGTATAAGAGAGACAGGAAAGGGTTAATAAGTTGGACACACTTTCTGAAACTTTTATTGCAATGCAACTGCAAACTCAAAATCATACCCTACCACGGGGGTGCTCAACCTCGCCCCTCCAGAAGTTTCAGAACGTCATCGTCCACGATGCTCAGCCTCTCATTAGGTCGACAGAGCCTTGATGGAGATGTAGTTCTTCTACGTCTGTAGGGCCAAGGTTGAGCGCACCCCTATCCTATACCATTCTGCATGTTTGGAACTTAAAAACCAATGTGGCAGCATTAGGCGGTGTCGCATATTAAATGAAAGCCTAAGAAAAGCATCATCAATATTATTTAGACTTTCGGAAGTTCTTCCATCAGAGTTTGGCTCTGATAATTGGCCATAAGAGACAGCTTTGCCGTATAAACAGATGCTAATCACATATCAGCATAGAAGGACGCAGTTTAATTAAACCTGACCCCGTATACTACACATCCGTATGCAAATAATTCTCAAGTGATACAATTAGTGTTATTGCTTTTCAGTATAAACACGTGGGTACCAAAAATTGGTGGGTTTTGCTGTCAATTATACAGCGCTGGACTGTTCTATCCATAAAGTCCGTATAAAAAATAAATTAATTAAAAAAAGCAAGTTTGAAAGGTTTATAATCCTGTGCCTGTGATCAATAGTCTTCATGGGTGTTTTGATTTCCCAGGATATGAAATGGTTTTTTTAAATAAATGGTATACGCTCAACGAAATGAATGGCTGTTTGGGAACGCGTCGGGCAAAGGCCGAGCAATTTTGTACATACAAACTTAAGTATTCCGTACTAAGTATTAAAAAACACATCATGGCTACACATGGCATGCAGGCTTACCTGTCAGCAATACTTGCAGATTTTATTTTGTCGATCACTATGACCTGTTTGTTGCAGTACATCGAGGTAGTTAGTGCTACTCCGAGGTTAGAACCGGGAGTTTTGGCAACTTCCACTAATAATGGGCCTGAGGCGTTGGCTACAGAATCTGTGAATGGAGAAGAGTACGGAAAGTCAATCACATCGTAACATGAAGCAGCTCTGTGATTATTTTTATGCACTATCAATGGATTTTACACTCATATAGACACACATTCGTCTGACAACGGACCCAGCGGACGGCCAGCCTTAGGCTTATTAAATCTGCATTTTTAACAAAGGATATATATAACAAGAGATGGTAAAAAACGAACAGACAAAGTTGGGTTTTGCAGCCAGACTGGCAGATTTGATGCCAAGCAAGTTATGGCGTATATATCACTGCATAACAAAGACATAGATTAACAATTGCAGTTGGATTATGATGCCGAGCATATACAGATATACAGTATGGCTAATTATGTTACTGCACACTCCAAGCACATCATAGATTGTTGAATAAGAGCTGTATGATTAGCGTTAAGCTGCATCCTGAATACACTTTGTGAATTCTACCCACATTCTTGTCAACAAGAAAATATGCTTTGATTACAGCATTGAGTGGTTTTGGCTCCTGTCACTTAGCACTTGACTGACTTTTCCCCACGTAATACATATGGCACCCTTTCCATCTCTGTACGCCAATTGCATAGCAATATAACCACAACTTGCAGAGGAGAGAGTCATCAACAAATGCCATTTCACCGTCATTTCCAAAGTGTTATGTCAGGGCTCAAGGACGGCACAGCATCATGGGCAGGGGCGTAACTACCAAGGGTGCAGAGGGTGCGACCGCACCCGAGCCCTTGAGTCCGGGGGGGCCCACACTCACCTGCCTGGGGGCTTGCCTATAATATTTAATTCTTCTTTTAATTTATTTTATACTTATTTATGAGCTATACTTTGGAGCTCTGTGATTTACACTGATACACTGATACACAATGCACATTACTGTGAGTTTTATTGCTGTGGAGCTCTGTGAGATACACATAGTGCAAATTACACTAAAAATGGGATGGACTGGGGGGCGTGGCCGGCTCTGCATGAGAGAAGACGTGCTGTGGTGGAGCTCCGTCAGACTCTTCTTTTACCAGAGGTTTCTCTGTGAGTTACCCCACAAATTACCCCCCAGTGGAGTCTCTGCACAGCTGGTCATAGCGTGGATTGCTCCGGGGCTCGTTTTTGTCCCCCCACCGGAGCACAGCTGAGTTTTTTCCCCGCAGTCTCCCTGCAGATCGAGTTGGCTGTCGGCCATTTTGAGGCCTACCCTTCTGCTCCTGATTGCCTCACCCCTCGTCCCCCCTGCTGGTGATCCATCCCTTGCCGGGTGTTTTTCCTTTGCGGTCTGAGAGGATGGAGGGCCCCCATTTTCTGGTCGCACCTGATGTACCTTTGGCGGGGACGGCGGAGAAAGGCTCGGGGTGGCGCAGATTGGAGCAACCCCCTCCCGTCCGAGGTATGGAAGCAATGTTTTCGGCCCTCGAGGCCTGCCTGGAGCAGTTGCCGGGGGAGGAGGGAAGTCCGCTCACACGCGGCTCTTGGCGCCTTCTAATGGCAGCGATGGGGATCCCCCGGGAGGCTGCGGAGATGGTGGAGGAAGATTCGAGGGATACGACACCTACCCGATGTGTGGATGATGTGGTGGGTGCTACGGTGGATGGATCGCGAAGAAATGAGTTGAGGGATCGGGATCTGGTGCCGCAGATGGGCTCTTCATGTCCAAGGGAGACCACTGAGCCGCAAGATGGCATCAAGGGAATAGCTCGCAGGAGCCCTGCAGGAGCGATGTTCGGCGAGTCAACTGCTGTGGCCCCCTCCGTGCGACCTGCGCTGGTTGGGCTGCTCGGGACCAGGGATCTATGCACTGTGGAGGAGCAGTGCTGGTCCGGGCCCCGGATGGCAGCCGATGCTTCTCCTGGAGGGGCCTGGAAGCTGGGAGTCTGGAGTACTCCGAGCGCTGTGTACAAGCCTGAGGAGGACTGTCGCCCCACGATCCTACTGGATACGGGCTGAGGAGGCCCATCTCGTGTGGCCGTTCTTTCTTGGCTCTGACCCTAGTATGTCCCGTCCGGTTGAGTTTCCCCACCCGCTAGCCTTTGATGCTTTGAGGTTCCCCCCTTGCTGAGTTGTCTCACCATGAGACCCCCCTATTTTGCACTGAGTTCCCCGGCTGGGGTTGCTCTTTCAAGAGGGACTCTTTTGGATTTTTTTTTTTTTTTTTTTTTTTTTATTTTTACTGATGACTTTATTTTTTTTCGTAATCTTACGATGACTTTGTGTTTATTTCCCTATGCCCTTATGCAGACACCCCATTGATGGCTCACTTAAATGCACCAGGTTTACTCATTTTTCCTTTTTTTTCTTTCCCCGCTCTCCCCATACTGAGACTTTTTTGATGAGATCCCCCCACTCGGGGATGTTGCCCCCCACCCCCCCCCCTTGTTTTTGTGTTTTTCTTTTTTTTTTTCTCTCTCCCTTTTGTGACCCTCCCCATTTTGTTTTGGCTTCACTGGGTTGTCCTAGGGGAAGAGTCATGGGCTGGAACCCAGCTTTTCCCCGGGTGCCCAGGCCTGGTGCCATTAACCCCCATGGCCTTTTCCCGCGGTTTTTAACCGGTTGGGAATGTGCCAGAGGCGGCACTAATATGGCCTTTGCCATCTTTCCCTCACCCCCCTTTTTTTTCTCTCCTTTTTATAATTATATTTGATGACTTTCGCTGTTTACATTGCTATCTATACGCCTCGTAGTTTCGATGCATATGATTCCTGATGACCTTTTCTTATGCTATGCTGTTTTTCTTTATTTTCTTTACGCTGAGTTATTGCAGACGACTATATGCGGCCCTGCGAGGCCCTCACTTTACGTTTTACTTGTATGATGACTTATTTCAAAATAAAAAATTTTGAATATAAAAAAAAAAATAAAAAAATGGGATGGACTGAAGAGGTCACAGTGAACCTGGAAAAAATTTGATACTGTCTGGAGTCAACATTATGGACCAGGAGGGGGACCAATACATGTTAACAGGAGGGGGGTATGTATTTGCCTAGGGTGGGGGGGCAGTCATGGTTCCTGCAGGTTCTTGCTGTGGATTATGTGCCTGCTCAAACACCCCAGCGTTCACTGTGAGATATATTGCTGTGGATTATGTGCCTGATCATACACCCCAGTGCTTCCTGTGAGTTATATTGCTGTGGATTCTGTACCTGCTCATACACCCCAGTGCTTCCTGTGAGTTTTATTGCTGTGGAGCTCTGTAATGTGCAGTGTGTCAGGATTGTCAGGATTACCGGGGGGGGGGTGCTTTCAATATGGTGGTGACCTATTTAATGACCTAATTAAAGTAAGTTGAACCAATTATTATAAATGGCGTAGTATCTTTTTATATTTCAGGAACAAAAAAGTAGAAATATGGATCTTTTTGGGGGGGGTGAGAGGGGCCCTTCATGAATTCTCGCACCAGGGCCCTCAGGTTTCTAGTTACGCCACTGATCATGGGTATTGTATTTCCATAATATATGGAGAGCTTCGTATTAGACATTAGATAGCCCCACCAAAAGGACCGATGTGGGTTGCGTAGCTCTTGTGCAGATGAGACGTGTGTCATTATTATTATTTTGGTCTCAGACACACCCTTCTGAGTAGGATCAAACAAATCTGCTCATGTTATAGGTTTCCTCTGTAATGGCAAAAGGGAGCTAAAACCTCTGTGAGGCCTTCCCAGATCTGTATTGCCCGGTCCTGGAAGACTCCGCTTATAGCCCAATGCAATACGATTTGGACCCCGTGGCTAGCCTCGCAGGTCACTCACCGACCCTCTCCCCTGATTAAAGTGGCCTGATGATGTCCCTCCTCTACTCTGACCGATGGTTTCCCCTTATATGGTTTGATTTTCTCTAGTATTGTTATTGGCTAATATGCTCGCTTCTGTATGGGTTTTTTGTTCTCCGCATGGGACACATTTTGTTTGGGTCTGGTTTCGTAGACTTTATGACTGTGTTTTATACCTGTACCACTTGTCTTAAAAACCTCTTAATATAGTGATTTGTGAAAAAAACCTCTGTGAGGCCTTAGTAGATGAGCAGAACAAGCAGTTCCTTCTTCATTTCCTCAATTATTAACTTTTTTGTTTATGTTATGTTTTACCACATAGAAATGGGTTATGTGGTGGTTGTCTCCTATGGTGTCCAGGTTGGGACGATGCCTGAGGCCTGCAATGGATTGCTCCTAGACCACGAGCTTGGCGGCAGCACCCAATAATTCTTTGAGGTCACCAGGTGAGGTACTGTGGACACTATACTGCCATATCTGCTCTACAGTGCAACACCAAGATGATTCATGAGGTCCAGGAGTTCCCAACAATAGTCTGGGGGTCTTAGATGGGAGGTATATAACTTTGTGTTTATCTGAGAGGAGGCATATGTGCTGCTCTGTGGAAGGCATGGCTACCTTACCGGTCTATGTAATGCTAGAGTTGCCTTTGTTCCTTGCTGTAGTGATGGCAATCACATGGACTATTTTGACTACTGGCCCTATAACCAGCCAGCAAGGGTTACCTACAGTGCAGCCTTCAGGAATCATGGGGCCCCATACTGAACCACTGGTCAGCCCCCCCTCCTAACACAGACCGTACAAGTTGTTCCCTCAGCGATGAGTCAGAGTGCCTCCAGATGTTGAGGACCACCAGGATATTCATTGGTATTTTGCATTAGTCCTGGATGGCATGGAAAGACTCATGCATATGTTGCACTTAGTCAAGCTGCATAGGGTTTGGCAAGGACCAGGGCCCCCTTGAGCCTACTGGGTCCCTGAACATATCATGGGCTGTCACCCTCTTGATTTCAGCCCTGGTTACCTGTACCTAACATCCATGGTTGCTAGACAAAGGCTTGTGTACAAGCCGAAATGTTGCCTTGTTCTAATAAAATTGCTGCATTGTCCCATTTTTGTGTATGGACAGGCTCAAATTCAGGCTGATCCCCTTGACCTGAGGTAGGTGGGAATTATCGGAAAGCAACAGAGGTGTCTCTAGTGTTTGTTAGGCCCTAAGCAAAGCTCAAATGTGAGGCCCCTCTCATTATGGGAAAAATACTTCAGTTGATAAAACAACCAATTTTAATTATTGAGGGTCTTCACGTCTGTCTTGATGGATGGAAGTGTGTGAATATAGAAGTGTATTTGTGAGTAATGTCAGTATTCATAGAATGCAACTTGTGCACTAACATTCAACACAAATGCCTTTGTAGAAGGCCCTTCTTGACTGCAGCCATAGGCGACTGCCTATTTTGTGTAATGATACAGCCACTTCTGAAAAGTAATAATGGAGATGATGTTAAAGGTTACCAAGCTTACAACCAAAGCAAAAAATATCACTGTAACACTTCAGCAACAAATTCATAATAAACCAAGAGTTAACGGATTTTTGAAATGTTGTCAAAGCTCAACAAAGAGTCGGGAGTCATAGAAACCTGATACGCATGCAAACTTCTCTTAACAACCAGCCTATGGGATTTTCAGACGATATTACGGGTACAAAAATTGCCACCAGCTGGATACTCTGAAATTCTCATATCATCCGAGGTCTTGTCTCTAATTTGTCCTCCACATTCATTAGAGGTGCATAAATTATTGATATCTTTTGGGTCAGACGTGTTCGGGGTCTCTAGGGGGGCAGATGCTAGAACCAAAGGTTAGTACATTTCACGGTTTAATTCCGTGAAGAAGCCCTGGGTCGCGCAATACAGAAGGTTGCCAGGAATAACCGCAGAGCACTTACGGTTTGGAATCTCGGATCCATATGGCGTTATATGGTCTGTATTATGTCGGAGGTTATTCCTGTCTCTGCAGCACTAAAGCCACACACTGCCATGGATACAATGCAATATTTGGTAGGTGCGTATCCATTAAATCCCTCACTGAGAAATCGTCAGGCGGTGTGAAAAACAAGAATTAATCAAACATTATTGCACATAAGCCTGCCTTAACAGAAATATGAGATTAGCAGGGAGTTAGGGAAGGGAAATAAGGTGCCTGATAAGAAAAGCAAGCGTACAGATGAAGATCAAAAAGAAAACGCTTCCACAGACAGAGAACGATTAGTTGATCATACCAGAGCAAAGCACGCGTATGAAAAATGAAACAGATCTCAATTATTCATGCACGCGGCCGTGTTAGTCATTAAAATATTTACACCACGACTGAAGCACTTGCGCACAGGACTGATTTATTAGACACTTAATTGCTTGCGAAACACTAATCTTTTAATTTATTAACATCTGCATTATTAGAGATTGAAATTATCAAATCGAAACGCGCCGTGTATGCTGTATTAAAACATGGATTCGTCCCAGGGAGGGTTAATGCCGACAGCTTGTCAGTGGCTCACACTGGTACCCGAAAGGAGAGCTTTGGATTTGTATAATTGTATAAATAATGACTAATTAAACAGTGGATGGAAACATATAAAAAAAAGAATAATTGTATAATGGAGGAATACTCAAAGAATATTAAAGTGTTTAAAATAAACAGCCTAAATAGCAGGTACTTTACTGTTTAAGTATGTTTCAATTAGATTACGTTTTGTCAATAAAACATAAATTATACCTATCAAATCATACAAGAAACTGTGAGCAGAGAACAAAGCCAACACATCATTCTAGATCTGACGCTAAGTCCAAACAGGTGGATGGAGAACTCAGAGTAGCACCCTGGCTGAGTGCATTTCTGTGCGCATGATCATTTGCCCTGATGATATCTCTGTTTTCAGCATGGGGACACTAGCATTGGTGCACTGATGTTGTAACACGTCTATATATGTATATATATATTTGTGTGAGTATGCATCTGCCAGCGTGTTTTTGTCTACAGGTGTGTATAATGGTCTATGTGTGTCAGCGTATGACTGTCATTGTGTATGTACATGAGTCCAATGGCGTAGCAGGGGGGGCAGAGGGGGCACTTGTCCCGGGCGCCTGTCAGGGGGGCACCGGAAGCAGGAGTGGGTTTTTCCCCCAGGATGGGTTTCCCCCAGGGGGAAGAACTACTGGGTACAAATCCGGAACTTCTCTGGTGGAAAAAATCACATCAGCGTGTGTTCCCCGCAACTAGCTCCATGGAGAGGAGACACCGCCCCCTACAGCGTGCTTCCTTATGTGTGAGGCCAGGAGAAAGAAAGGCAGCCTGAGCCAGCAGCAGAGGTAAGGGGATACCCTGGGGGCAGTGTCATTACAGCATGGAGGGGAAGCACAGTGCCCCGCTGACATTACAGCATGGAGAGGAGACACAGAGCCCCCCTGACATTACAGCAGACACAATGCCCCCCTGGCATTGCAGCAGACACAGCGCACCCCTGTCATTACAGCATGGAGGGAAGACACAGTGACCCCCCAGCATTACAGCAGACACAGTGCCCCCCGGTCATTGCAGCTTGGAGGGGAGGCACAGTGCCCCCCTGGCATTACAGCATGGTGGGAGACACAGGCTCCCGCTGTCATTACAGCACTGTGCAAGGAATTTTTTAACTTTTCTGAATTCCTGGATTTTTATATAATTATATTTATAATTATTTGAGAGTTTTATTGCTGTGGAGCTCTGTGATAAGCTCATACACACCGCACATAACTGTGTTTTATTGCTGAGGAGCTCTGTGATACGTTCATACACAAAGTGGCATTATTTGCTTATAATGTAAACAATGTCGCTGCAATAATTCACATTCTCATTTCCCACACTGTGAGCAAATTTGAAAGTGATGGCATAATTCATTACTACTCATTAGTTTATCTAACACATGGGGGAGCAATTGGGGAACTTTCCCCCGGGCGTCTCATGACCTTGCTACGCCTCTGCATGAGTCTGTCCATCAATGACTGGATCAAGGCTGGAATATTGGTCCAACGCGGTCACACTTGAAGTGAAAGCACATTAGAGAGGAGACAGTTAGCAACAGACCTAAAGACCTCCTTATAGTGATCATACTTTCAGGAACAGAAACACCGAATTGCCGGTCCCTCCATTGGCTTCCAGTACATTTCAAGATACAGTTTAAAATACTGACACTCACGTTCAAATCGCTCAATAACTCAACCCCTCCCTACACGTCTTCGTTACTCCTCAAGCACGTCCGGTCAAGACAACTCCGGTCGGCGGAGGATCTCCACCTGACATCTGTCTACACCTGCACTGCCAACTCTCGCCTCCCAAGACTTCTCAATCGCAGCTCCGGTCCTGTGGAATGACTTGCCTCGCAATATCAAACTCTCTCCTGATCTTCAGACCTTCAAGAAATCCCTCAAAACCCATCTCTTCAGATTAGCGTACAACATCACTGATGCAACTCCTCCCTCTTCTCCCCTATTCACACAGGGTTGAAGCCTCTTCTATGGCACCACCATTCCCAAACCACTGGCACTAATGATCCTACCGTCCAGTAAAATTCCTCTGGTCTTCCTCAACCCCAATCCCTCTAAACTGTAAACTCCTATGAGCAGGGCCCTCTACACCTCTTGTTTCCATCCTATGTCCATTTATCTGTTTCTCATTCCCTTTGGTTATTGTAAAGCATTATGGAACTCTTGGCGCTATATAAATGATGACAATAATAATAATAATAACTGTCCATAAATGACCAAGGTCAGAATTACAGAGATACACAATATTGAGATACCAATAGCCAAGGTCATGGATCGGGTAGAGCAGCAGAATCAATAAAGAAGCCAGGGTCAAAAAGAGAGAATCACAAACGAGTATAACAAAATGATGAAGGGCAAAGAAACCACAAACTAAAGAGGAAAAAGAGAGGCAGAGTTAAAAAAAACTAGAGGTGAGGAGCGATTGGGTGGAGCAGGAAAATGATAGAAGATGCAGTGGTGTGAAAAAATGTGAGAAGTGTATTGATGCATGTTTTGTGAACCTTTATTAAAATGACTCACATTCACTGTGGATATTGATTGGGACTAAAGGATTGGGATACCTGGTGGATAAGCCCGATTGCTTGGTTTAAGAACTTTCTTACCTACACCGCTAACTACCTGATATGTAATAGAGCAGGAGGAAATGCTAGCAGAATGCTTGGTTGTGTAGGGAGAGGTATTAGCAGTAGGAAAAGGGAAGTGCTCATGCCACTGTACAGAGCACTGGTGAGACCTCACTTGGAGTACTGTGTGCAGTACTGGAGACCGTATCTCCAGAAGGATATAGACATCTTAGAGAGAGTTCAGAGAAGGGCTACTAAAATGGTGTACGGCTTGAAGGAGAAAAGTTACCAGGAAAGGCTTAATGATCTTAACATGTACAGCTTGGAAAAAAGACGAGACAGAGGAGATATGATAGAAACATTTAAATACGTAAAGGGAATCCACAAGGTAGAGGAAGGGAGTATATTTAAACGGAAACAAAGTAGCAAAACAAGAGGACATAGTCTTAGATTAGAGGGGCAAAGGTTTAAAAGTAACATCAGGAAGCATTATTTTATTGAGAGGGTGGTGGATACATGGTACAGCCTTCCAGTTGAAGTGGTAGAGGCCAAAACAGTAATTGAATTTAAGCAGGTATGGGATAGGCATAAGGCTATCCTAAACCAAAGATAAATCCAGGTAAAGTATCCATGTAATTGGGCAGACTAGATGGGTCGAAAGGTTCTTATCTGCCGACATTTTTCTATGTTTCTATGTGTTACCCACACTCTAAACATGACCATCCCATCAGCCTCTGATTGGGAGATATCTTTCAAATTAATTCATAGGGATAATTTCATCCCTCTTCTATATTTTAGGACTGGTACCTCCCTAGCAGCATACAGTTGTGTTCAAAATTATTCAACCCCCACTGAAATTGAGTGTTTTGGCCAGTTTGACATTGATTTTGATCATTCAGTCATCTTGCTTACAATTAAATCAAAGAGAAGTAGGTCAGACAAATATAACATAACATTTATAATGAAATAACCACAAATGTCTTTTCTGTGCTGACATCATTATCAGTTTTATTCAACCCCCAAGTGACATTCAATCTTAGTACTTAGTACAACATCCTTTTACAGTTATAACAGCTTTTAAACGTGAAGCATAGCTTGACACAAGTGTCTTGCAGCGATCTACGGGTATCTTCGCCCATTCGTCATGGGCAAAAGCCTCCAGTTCAGTCACATTCTTAGGCTTGTGCACTGCAACTGCTTTCTTTAAGTCCCACCAGAGGTTCTCAATCGGATTTAAGTCAGGTGACTGCGATGGCCACTCCAAAATGTTCCAGCCTTTAATCTGCAACCATGCTCTAGTGGACTTGGAGGTATGCTTGGGATCATTGTCCTGTTGAAAGGTCCAACGTCTCCCAAGCCTCAGGTTTGTGACGGACTGTATCACATTGTCATCCAATATCTCCTGGTACTGAAGAGAATTCATGGTACCTTGCAAATGCTGAAGCTTCCCTGTACCTGCAGAAGCAAAACAGCCCCAAAGCATGATTGACCCCCCGCCATGCTTCACAGTAGGCAAGGTGTTCTTTTCTTCATAGGCCTTGTTCTTCCTCCTCCAAACATAGCGTTGATCCATGGGCCCAAACAGTTCTAATTTTGTTTCATCAGTCCACAGAACACTATCCCAAAACTTCTGTGGTTTGTCCACATGACTTTTGGCATACTGCAGTCAACTCTTCTTATTCTTTGGAGACAGCAAGGGGTGCGCCTGGGAGTTCTGGCATGGAGGCCTTCATTACGCAGTGTGCGCCGTATTGTCTGAGCTGAAACTTCAGTACCCACATCTGACAAATCTTTTCTCAGTTCCTCAGCAGTCACACAGGGACTTTTCTCCACTCTACGCTTCAGGTAGCACACAGCAGTCGAAGTCAGCATCTTCTTTCTGCCACGACCAGGTAGCGTTTCAACAGTGCCCTTTGCCTTGAATTTGCGAATGATGCTTCCTATGGTCTCTCTTGGTATGTTTAACATCTTTGCAATCTTCTTATAGCCATTGCCCTACCTGTGAAGAGTCCCAAATGTACACAACCAATTTTGTGCAGAGGTCATCCACCTTACAGCCATCCTCCACGCAGAATGGGCTATTTTTGGTAAATCCCATCCAGTAAGCAGCCAAATGTGGCAGAGGCCTTAGAGTCTCACTACATAGGAAAGCAGCAGAAAGGATATAATCCATTTTGGGAAAACACAATAAATCTTAACACTCCCACCTTTCCTGCACATAATGTTGTTTAATGGGAATATTCCATAATGCCTGGGTTTTATTTTCTATTCTTGCCTACACAAATTAATTATGTTCTCGGAGTCGGGAATGGATACATGGGTGCCGTGGTCTGAGGTTGTTTTTGTGTCAACATAATTTAGAATTTTCACTAAGTCCATGACAAGCTCTTCCATCACGGATATTACAGTTTAAAACACATTCCACTCCATCAGGAAAGTAGCTAATTGGGAATTCTAATAAATGCATGGCTCATTTTTGGGCAATTCTCAGTAGGAGTTGACCTGTCCAGTCTAAAGACAATGAAACCACTGGAAATGTACGCAGCAAGTTGGACCAAACTATCAATATAAAACATCCTACAAATGTCCCGCAGCGCTATTATGCAAAAATTAGGTCAGGCAATTTCCTGATAAAACATGCTAATTGCGTACTAAATGTTCCCCGTTTTGTTACTAAGACATATGGCAGCTATTTTGAGAAAGCCACAATTCGGAAGGGATTGCAATGTACTCTAATTCTGCTTTGATACACCTTAAATGATACATTCGATACATTTCATTTTCAATTAAAGGGATACTCTAGGCAACATGACCACCTAAGCTTTTTTTAGGTGGTCATGATGCCCTGAGTATGCCCTCGCCTTTCCCCCCTTCCTCCACTCAGCCGATCGGGTGAAAAAGCTGAAAACAGCTGAGAGACGCGGAGGACTTTACTCCGCCCTCCCAGCTGTCAGTCAGCAGAGCGGGATTCATATTTCCCGCTTCTGCCGACTATTGCCGAGTAGGAGACGTCATCGCGCTTTCAGTGCGATGACGTCTCCAACTCGCCGCAGTAGCTGGCGGCAGCGGCTGAGGTTTAGTGTTGCGTGCATCCTCTTGCGCGCAACACTAATCCAAGAAGATGGAGCCGGGAGGAAGCCTGCTGATTGGCTGGCTTACGTGAGAGACGTGCATGCGCGCTTCTCACGTAAACCTTAGCCAAGTGAAAGTTAGAAGGACGGGAGCGGAAGAGGAGGGAGGCGAGTATATAAAAAAAAAGGCGCCATTGGAAACAAGTGGATTTTAGGGTATTACATTAATAAAAAAAAAAAAATCCCTACCTAGTTATTGAGGGAATAGCTTTAGTTTAATGTTAAAAAACGGGGGGGGGGATTTTTGATTAGCGTGTTCCTTTAAGTTGTTAATAAGTAGGTCACTGGAAGTTAAGGAACAAACCTAATTTTAAGTGTCCTTGACAATACTACGTACATAAATATATTTGGGTATATGAAATTCAATAATATAAAACACGATGGTTCAGCTACATCTGGATGGAATTTTTTAATATTTTTTTGCTACTTTTAAGAAACTCAATTGTGTTAAAGGGACTCTCTACACAGTGTGACCACTCAATCTTACCTGAGTGGTCACACCCCTGTGACCTCCCTGACTCAGAAGGCTAATTCAGCAATCCAAATACAAGGGATTAGTCTTGCCCAGAGCCTCAGCTCAGGGTGCCCTCAGTTCAGGTTACAGGGCTTTGAGTCATTTGGAACCAGCCTTATCCAATTGTATCAAAACCATCCAGCATTGAGAGACACTTGATTACATAGGTGTCTCTAGAGGGGGGCCAGGGGGAGCAATTGCCCCCTAGGTTATTCATTGCTCCCCCCATGTGTCCCCCCCACCAGGGATTAGCACCCAGCTTCCTCCACCTCTTCGGACCACTGTATCTCTGTCCCTGTGCGTCATACGTGGTCAATGGAGGTGTCATTGGAAAGGGCAAAGTCTTTCCAATGATACCCAACATGACCATATTCAGTGTAAAATAAAAATCATAAATATATCGTAACAATTTTTTTTCACAGAGTTCAAATGGCTTAGCAGTGAAAGGGTTAATGGTCAGACTATATAGTACATTGTGTATTACTTTCATTTTTGCCTTGGTTTAGTTGTATCTTAACCCTTTCGCTGCTGAGGCTTTTCCCGCCCCTGTGCTGAGGTCATTTTTACCGTTTTGCTCATCATGTTTAAACGTGTTTTGAAGGCTTATTTTAGTATATGACCCAGACATATTATATATAGTTCTTTCCGTCAGACTCGGCAGATTCATAATATGTCATTATTATATGTATACGTCATGACCTGTCTGTATATTATAACAAAAAATGCAATAAAATATGTATTTTCAATAATTTACAATGTGTAAAGTGTTTTATTTTCACATTTTAACATGCGAGCAATTGCGGTTATATTTTGTATGGGGTGCGCTTGTTAAAAAAATTAGAGATGGGGTCTCGTTACATTTTTTTTTGGGGAAAATTACACGATTTTTAACAAACGCACCGCATACAAAAATCGTTAGTGCAGCATCATTGTTTACATTATAATTGAAATGGGAACAATATTGCTGCATTAACAAACCAAAACCCCCAAAAAAAATTTTTTTATATTTTTTTATAATTTTTTTTTTAACATTTTTTCAATTTTTATTTTTAATTATTTTTTTTACCAACTTTTTCACAGTCGTGTTTGGTATCGTTGGAACGGCCATGCTCTGGCCGATCCGACAGTACCAAACTTTAACCCCTAGCTGCCACGGATCGGGAGATAGGGGGTTCATTGGAACCCCCTATCTCCACCATTGGTGGCAGCTAGGGGTTAACTCCAGGACTGGCGTCATCGTGCTATGCACGTCCTCAGGGGGAGTTCCCGGAGGCTTGGCTGACATCCAAGATGTCGGCCAGCTCCGGGAAAGGATCACGAACCGGCGCTTTTCAGCACCAATTCGTGATCCGGCTCCCCAGGGGTTAATGCCAGGTACCATTTGGAAGGGCAGGCTGTGCCCTTCCAAATGGTGCCTGGGTTAACCCCCTACACGCCGCCGATCGGGAGGGAGAGAGGTCCGAAGGACCTCCCCTCCTCCCTTTCAGGCGCCTCCTCCGCACATGTGGGGGGGCGCCTGAATTAGGTGTCATCGCGCCGCCGCGATGACACCTAATTACTCCGGCGGCGGTTCCGGATGCTGGGCTGACATCGAGGATGTCAGCCCGCACCCGGGGCCAGCGATCGGCCGGAACCCGGCCGAACACTGACCCCAAAGAGAGGACGCGCTCAGCGCGTCCACCGCATGGAACCTGACATGCGGTTGGACGCGCTGAGCGCGTCCACCGCATGGAAGGGGTTAAGGGTTAATGGGCAGGCTTCATCCCTCACAGTATACATTTTATTTTCTCCTTGATTAATGGCATTTTAGGAGTTAATGGATAGGCTACATGCCACAATGTTTATTATTTTTTATTGTATTTCCCTGCTTTAATGGAGGTTTAGGGGTTATTATGGAAGATAGAATCTAAATGGTCTATTCATCTCTAGATCCTTTGCTTTTTTGTCACGTTTCAGGGAATCAATTTCGCTGAAAATATGGTGAATTCCCTATTTAGCGAATGGCCATCGTAATTTGCAAAAAATTGGAATCACTGAAACAGTTATTGGACATTGGAGAAAACCCCCCGAATTGCGGCAAATAAAATATTGAATTTATGTATCAGGTTAGTAAAACAAAAAGGTGTCATTGCACCACATTACTCTGGGATTATGGAATCTTATTTATATACACTTACTTTCCAGTGGAATGATTTAGTGGCAAAAATTATACGTGCCCCCCCCCCAGCTTTGACTGTGGTATCTTATGTGCCCCCCCCTATATATTATTCCTAGAGTCGCCACAGCTTGATTGGCTGGAGCACCCTTACCCCTGTGGTCACGTGACATGCTGATTGCTGATCTGGAAACTTTATCATATCCTACAGAGTTCAGAAGGAGACCAGCCCTTGATTTCAAGGAGTTTTTAAAGAAAACTAAAGGTTAAAACAGAAGGGGGGAGTGCAGAGAGGGTCAGGATGGTTAAAGCTTAACCTCTTCATTTCCTTCCCCTTCCCGTTTTAACCTATAGTATCCCTATACGGAGGATATGGAGAACATCTCTATAGTTGTGATTTGAGACCTAACATACCCGGTACACATACAAAAACAACAAGCAACTGCCCCTATACATTGTTTAAGGTAGTGCCACAGCATTCCCATAACAATGTTTATCTGATGACAAAAGGGGGAGGGGGTTGTATAATATATAAGGCTTTAAATCGGCGCGTGTTACCGATCTAATGCTCAGTGTTCACACACCTGGGTCATTCTAAAAATGTGTTACACTAATTCTTGCAAGAATAATTCCCGTTTTATACATAAAATCTTCAAGAAAATAGATATCTTCCTGGAGGACAAATAACGCCTACTGACATTACAAAGGATAAAAAATATTCTTTTATTTACAGGAGACGGAGGACATTGATTTTTTAATAAACTCAAATCTCACTACATGATTTTATAAAGGTTGTTTTCCCAACCGGAATAATCCTTCTTAAATAGATCCACTGATGCATGCACTAACACGTTCTCGGTTAGTCACACCTTAATGTGAAACCCAAAGAATAATCAAGACAGATTGTATCGAGAGAATGCTCGAATTAGACAACAACTATCTTACAGTGTTACATATATATATATACATATGTATATATAGAATGCATTACATTGAGTAACACACCCATTCCCACAATGGAAATTATATGAAAAACCCCATTGTGTTCTCTGTATTATTACACATCAAACACACAGTCTGTCGTTGAGTGGCTCGCACGTACAATCAATATGAATCTGATTAGCATTCACAGCACCTCTGTATTCCGATCATTAAAGCACAACACAGCAGCTCTAGAAAACCCGTGTCACAGTTTCCCAAGGACCACTGCACTGGAAAAGGCGATTTAATGGCACCACTCCATGCGCTGAATGCAGACTTCACAGCATGATCGAGAGAATATTCATTCCATGAAATCAATACTGTTACATATAGTATAGTATTACCATGAAAATAATGTTGCTCTATTTAGAAATATATGGACCTACAATGTCCAGGATGTGTTTGTCTGGTACTGGAGAGCCCATGTTTAACTCTGGAATGGACATCTGCCTTCTGTTCCGCATTTGTCTGATCATTAGTGAGTCCAGTCGGCATCTTTATTGCCCTGGGAGTCATTAAGTGGTACCTTTTTGTTTCCGGGCATCTAGTAAGTGTTGGTGTGGAATGATGGGTCCAGACAGAGCTGTATTATTCTGGAAGGTCAGCTAAGTGCTGTTGCATTCCTAAGAAGTAGAAATGTTAAGTTAAAAGCACACTTTAGGCACCATGACCACTTCATTGAATTTAAATGGTCATGGTGAGTTGTGTGCTCCTCCTCATCCTGTCCCGGACGGCTGTGGCAGCCTTTCAAAGCAGAGGGCTTCCATGGTTGGACAGCCTTCTGGGATTACAGTCAGCTTTGCACAGATATCGCAGAGATAATCATTTGATGTCTCTCTGTGCCACGTCACTGACAGCACCAAGTGGGGGTAAGGAGGGGTTAGTATTGACATCTCGCTATAGGCCTAGAGTGTACCATTAAGATACAGGGACATTATTGGGATTTAATGGTGTATTAAAGAGTTTCCCTCCAAAGTCCTCTGCATTTATGATTTCCCACGTGGAGATAAAACAAATAATTATGGCGGCAAACACTGATGCATTCACAGCTTCTCTGCTGTAACAAAGAGTTTCCTACCCTATTTATGACAAACTTTAATTAGATTGCATTTACATCAGAACGTTCATTGAGCTCACTCTACAATGTGTATTATTTGCAATCAGAGTGTTTAAAGCGCATTTTCGTTTTAGAAATGCCTACATTCAAAGTGGGCACACGTAAACATGCCAAAGAAAACAAGCAGAAATTGCATGTAGAAGGTAAAAAAAATATGTCATTATTTGTCTACACCAGTGTTTCCCAAACCTGTTCTCAGGAGCCGCTAAAAGGTCAGGTTTTCCAGATATCTGAAGCGCAGCACAGTTGATATGATTTGCTGCTCAGTGATTGCTGCATTCAGTCTGCATTTCCCCAAGGTGATCCTTAAAACCTGGCCTGTTACTGGATCCTGAGGACAGGTTTGGAAGCTCTGGTCTAGGCTTTTTTAAGAGGAGAATCAGGCTGCAATTGGTTGAAGAATAATTGTAGGGACAACAGAACACCATTAGAATATCCCTATACGGTGGAAGGAGAATACAAATGAATTATAAAGAACACCCTAATGTTAGCAAACTTGAATGGGTTATGGGGTGTTTCGCAAGCAGCGGAAACAGTGTCAGCAGCCCTGTCCCTTTACATTTCTACAACCTAACCAGCGACCTAGAAACTATCCAGTTCCACCTTTTCATTTTGCGAACGACTGACACGATAAAACAGGAGATGATTCATCATTTATCCATTTCTGCAGCACATGGTTAGAATCAAAGTGACCCAAGAGTGCTTCGCAGAACCTTATCTTAAAAATTCAATAAAACCAAATAAAACACTGTATTAAATCTACTCTACAAGGCACATGGCATTATTTTGAAGATGGAGAAGATGAGACAGTGCAGAAGCCAATATATGTATAATACACACACACACGTCTAAATTGATATTCTTTATTTCAAAGTAATTTAAAAAATAATTGCTTTCACTCTCAACAAGGCGATTGTTCAGCCATTTACAATTTATAATAAAGAAAGAATCTTTAGAACATGACTATAAATATATTGTACATACTGTAAATATAAAAAAAAATCCATGGAATCCAGCACGTAGGAAAACCTTTATCAAAGAAAGCAGCACTCCTGGGGCTTCATATATCAATAAACCTCTTTATTTAGCAATACTCTGCTGAATAAAGTTTATTGAGATATATGAAGTCCCAGCAGTTTCTCTTTTTATTGTATATGTGTGTGTGTTCTTTGAATTGCTGTGATGTGCAAATGGCTTCTGCAATAATAAACATATACAGTTGCAAGAAAAAGTAGGTGAACCCTTTGGGATTACGTGGAGTTTTGCATGAATTGGTCATAAAATGTGCTCTGATCTTAATCTAAGTCACAACAATTTGAAAAACACAGTCTGCTTAAAATAATACAACACAGACATTATATGTTTTCATGTGTTTATTGAACATAACATGTAAACATTCACAGTGCAGGGTGGGAAAAGTATGTGAACCCCTAGCCTAATGACTTCTCCAAGAGCTAATTGGAGCCAGGAGTGAGCCAACCTTGAGTCCAATCAGTGTGATATTATTGGATGTGTTGCTGAAAGCTGTCCTGCCCTTTAAAAACACACACCAGTTTTGGGTTTACTGGTTTCAAGAAGCACTGCCTGATGTGAACCATACCTCGAAGAAAAGAGCTCGCAGAAGACCTACGATCAAGAATTGTTGACTTGCATGAAGCTGGAAAGGGTTACAAAAGTATCTCCATAAGCCTTGATGTTCATGTGTCCACGGTAAGACAGACTGTCTACAAATGGAGAAAGTTCAGCACTGTTGCTACTCTCCCTTGCGTGGTCGTCCTGTAAATGACTGCAAGAGCACAGTGCAGAATGCTTAATGAGGTAAAGAAGAATCCTAGAGTGTCAGCTAAAGACTTACAGAAATCTCTGGCACATGCTAACATTTTTGTTGACACATCTACAATAAGGAAAACAATAAACAAGAATGGAGTACATGGGAGGACACCACGGAGGAAGCCATTGCTGTCAAAAAAGAATATTGCAGCACGTTTGAAGTTTGCAAAAGAGCACCTGGATGTTCCACAGCACTACTGACAAAATATTCTGTGGACAGATGAAACCAAAATTTTGTTGTTTGATAAAAACACACAACACTATGTGTGGAGAAAAAAAGGCACAGCACACCAACATCAAAACCTCATCCCCACTGTAAAACATGGTGGAGGGAACATCATGGTTTGGGGCTGCTTTGCTGCCTCAGGGCCTGGATGATTGTTGTCATTGATGGAAAAATGAATTCCAGAGTTTATCAAGACATTTTGCAGGAAAACGTAAGACCATTTGTCCGCCAACTGAAGCTCTGTAGAGGATGGGTGATGCAACAGGACAATGACCCAAAGCATACAAGTAATTAAAAAAAAATGGCTTCAACAAAACAAAATACGCCTTCTGGAGTGGCCCAGTCACTGCCCTCAACCCGATTGAAATGCTGTGGCATGATCTTAAGAGAGCGATTCACACCAGATATCCCAAGAATATTGCTACACTGAAACAGTTTTGTGAAGAGGAGTGGTCCAAAATTACTCCAGACCGTTGTGCAGGTCTGATCTGCAACTACAGGAAATGTTTGGTTGAGGTTATTGCTGCCAAAGGAGGGTCAACAAGTTATTAAGTCCAAAGGTTCACATACTTTTCCACCCTGTACTGTGAATGTTTACATGTTATGTTCAATAAAAACATGAAAACATATAATGTTTGTGTTGTATTATTTTAAGCAGACTGTGTTTTTCAAATTGTTGTAACTTAGATGAAGATCAGAGCACATTTTATGACCAATTCATGCAAAACTCCACGTAATCCAAAAGGGTTCACATACTTTTTCTTGCCACTGTACATGGTGACACTTACTCATACCCCACAGCTGGAAAAAAAGGGGATTGAAGAGATGGAGCAGTTGTTGGTTCCCAAACCCCACAGAAATAAAGTTCTTAAGCTCGCTCATAGTCATGTGTTGGGGGGGCATCTTGGGATGGAGAAAACCAGAGAGTACTGGCAAAGTTTTACAGGCCTGGTATTTTTGCAAAAATAGAGAAATTCTGTAAATCATGTCCAGAATGTCAGCAGAAAGCACCATGTGAAGGTTTTCGTAACCCACTAATTCCGTTACCCATTATAGAAATTCCTTTTGAACAAATTCCGATGGATTTAGTAGGGCCAATATCTAAGTCCACTAGGGGGCATCAATATATCTTAGTTATACTTGATTACGCCACCTGGTACCCTGAGGCAATACCGTTACATAACTCCTGGAGACCGTATCTCCAGAAGGATATAGACATCTTAGAGAGAGTTCAGAGAAGGGCTACTAAAATGGTGTACGGCTTGAAGGAGAAAAGGTACCAGGAAAGGCTTAATGATCTTAACATGTACAGCTTGGAAAAAAGACGAAACAGAGGAGATATGATAGAAACATTTAAATACGTAAAGGGAATCCACAAGGTAGAGGAAGGGAGTATATTTAAAAGAAAACAAAGTAGCAAAACAAGAGGACATAGTCTTAGATTAGAGGGGCAAAGGTTTAAAAGTAACATCAGAAAGCATTATTTTACTGAGAGGGTGGTGGATACATGGAACAGTCTTCCAGTTGAAGTGGTAGAGGCCAAAACAGTAATTGAATTTAAGCAGGCATGGGATAGGCATACGGCTATCCTAAACAAAAGATAAATCCAGGTAACGTATCCATGTAATTGGGCAGACTAGATGGGCCGAAAGGTTCTTATCTGCCGACATTTTTCTATGTTTCTATGTTTCTATGTTTCCTCATCCAAAAATATCACTAAAGAGTTGTTGATGTTGATGTTTAGCAGGGTGGGCATACCAAAGGAAATCCTTACCGACCATAATGAAGGAATATGTAAACTCTTGAAAATTAAGCAGCTGGGAACATAATTTCACCACCCCCAGACTGATGGTCTGGTTGAAAGGTTTAATAAAACACTTAAGTCCATGTTACAAAAAACGATAGACAAAGATGGTAAAAATTGGGATTGTTTATTTCCGTATCTTATGTTCTCCATTAGAGAAGTATCTCAGTATTCCAAAGGGTTCTCACCCTTTGATTTCTTATATGGTAGACACCCCAGAGGTATATTAGATATTGCTAAAGAAACATGGGAGCAGGAACCCACCTCTCTCTGCAGTGTTATTGAACATGTTGGGCAAATGCAGGAGCGTATGGAAGCCATAATGCCAATTGTAAAAGAAAATATGGAGAAAGCCCAGGAAGTAAGTTATAATAGAAACGCCAGGGTAAGGGATTTTCATCCTGGGGACAGAGTTCTCGTACTGATTCCTACGGTCAAATGTAAATTCCTCGCAAGCTGGCAAGGACCATATGAAATAATTGAATAGGTCAATAAGGTAAATTACAGAGTAAGACAACCAGGCAGGAGGAAGCCAGAACAAATTTACCATATAAACGTACTGAAGCATTGGGTAGAGAGAGAAGTGATGATGACGCAAAGGGAATCTACTCCCAGACTAATTGAGACTGAACCTGAGGTACACATTGAAGAGACTCTCGCGCCTCATCAGATTCAGGAAGTAAAGGAGTTTGTTTCTAAAAATACAGATGTCTTCTCCCCAGTCCCAGGGAAAACACATATCATTAAACATGAAATTATTACTGAGCCTGGGAAAAAGATTAACTTGAAACCTTACAGGATACCAGAAGCCAGAAGAGAGGCCGTTAATGCAGAAGTAAAAATTATGTTAGACTTGGAAGTTCTTGAGGTTTCACAGAATGAGTGGAGCAATCTCATTGTTCTAGTGCCCAAACCAAATGGTCAAATATGATTCTGCAATGACTTTCGCAAATGAAAAGAAATTTCTAAATTTGATGCTTACCCTATGCCTCGGGTTGATGAATTGATAGAGAGATTAGGAGGTTCCAGATACTTAAGTACTTTAGACTTAACAAGAGGTTACTGGCAAGTCCCCCTGGCAGAAAGGGCCAAGGAAATAACAGCTTTTTCTACACCAGAGGGCTTATTCCAGTATAAGGTTTTGCCGTTTGGGTTGCATGGCACCCCTGCTACTTTTCAAAGTATGATGGATATAATCCTTAGGCCTCATAGAGAATATGCAGCAGCCTACCTTGATGATGTGGTGATTCATAGTGTGGACTGGGAATCACACTCACCATGTGTTCAGGCTGTGATAGATTCTATCTGGGCTGCTGGCCTAACTGCCAACCCTACTAAGTGCTTTTTAGGATTGGAAGAGCTGAATATCTAGGTTACACTATTGGAGAAGGGCTACTTAAACCACAAAAAGGTAAAGTAGAGGCTATTTCTTGCTGGACCTGTCCGGTAACGAAGAAACAAGTGAGAACATTTCTAGGTCTTGCTGGATATTACCTTAGATTCATTCCTAATTTTTCTACGATTGCTAATCCTTTAACAGGGCTAACCAAGTCTAAAAGTTCCATAATGGTAAAATGGAATCCTGAGGCCGAGCAGGCATTTAATGTGTTGAAGATGACATTGTGTGACGAGCCAGTCTTGGTCGCTCCTGATTTCAAGAGAGAGTTTGTGGTACAAAGTGATGTTTCTCAGGTGGGTCTAGGAACCGTCTTGTCTCAAATACAGGGAGGTGAAGAACATCTTGTCATGTATTTAAGTAGAAAACTGAATGTGCATGAACAAAGGTACTCTGTGATGGAAAAAGAGAGGCGATCAAATGGGCGTTGGAGACGTACTTACGATACTATCTACTGGGTAGAAGATTTAAGCTGATTACTGATCATGCAAATCTTACATGGATGAGGCTCAATAAAGAGAAAAATGCTAGGGTGACCAGGTGGTTTCTGAGCCTTCAGTCATTTAGTTTTTCTATGGAGCATAGGGCTGGTAAAGCTCAGGAGAAATGCTGATGGGCTCTCCCGTGTACACTGCTTATTGATGAAGGCCGCGCACTCCCATGGGTCTGAGCTGGGGGGGAGGATATGTGACAGAGTGCATGGGATGGGTAACAAGAGGTCTGGGAGAGTAATTGAGGGAAGGTATTTAGGGCCCAGACTCCTGCATGGCCTCTATCCTCTCGCACACTTGTTGCCAATTAACCAATTAAGCCACAGGTAAATTCCCATGCTGCTGACTGATGGACAGAAGTGTGTTTAATCAGATTGCTCAGAGCAGGGTGGGGAGCAGTAACACTTCTAAAGAAATGCCGTGGTTT
Organism: Leptobrachium leishanense; assembly: GCA_009667805.1. Lineage (NCBI taxonomy): Eukaryota > Metazoa > Chordata > Amphibia > Anura > Megophryidae > Leptobrachium > Leptobrachium leishanense. The sequence continues at coordinate 348,265,928 of CM019065.1, forward strand.
TTTCCTTTTGTTTATGAGATTATGGTTTCGTGATAGTTAGGAGTGCTAGATGTATACTCTCATTTGAGTTTGGTTTCTTTTGTAGTTTTTCGCTGAATCACCTGCAATAGTGATTCCAAAGCCAAGTCTACTGTTTGCTTCCCTAGCGGACCATGTTGTTTGGTTGGAACGAAGGATCGCGAGCGGTTGCTATACTGCAATATATATATATAGAAAAAGTTTAAATGGACGCACTTTAGGGACTTTTGTATTAGTTAAAAGGTGATGCTTTATTCAAAAAACATGAAAAGGTTCCTATGCCTATCATCCGACACTTTGGCCCTCTCAGAGCCTTTTTCAAGTGGGCCGAAATGTCGGATGAGGAGTACAGTAACCTTTTTTGGCGGGGGTAAGATGACTGCACTATGTGCACCCATAATGACGTGCCTCCCGGCGTCCGTGGCAACGTTGTGGCGCTTCGACGGGGCCAGTCACACGCTGTAGCGTGCGCACGAATTGCACGCGTTACAAGCATCTGTGCAGAAAGCCTCCCCATCAAAACGCTAAACGCGTGTTGACGGGGTAGCAAAGCGCAATCATCCATAGGGGAAATCGAGCCTTGCAGCTAATTGCACCCTGCAAGGTGGCTAGACGGGCAACAGAGATGAAGGACGTCCACTCTCACAGACGTTCCTTCTGCTCTCAGACTCTCATCTGACCCCGGCCTTAATGTTTTTTGAATAAAGCATCACCTTTTAACTAATGCCCAAGTCCCTGAGTGCGTCCATTTAAACGTTGGTCTATATTACGTCCTAGACTTGTGCACCTGGACAACTTTGTTTCTGTGGTTGCTTTTTTTTTGGAGTGATTTTTGATTTTATATATATATATATACACACACATACAATACTATATACAATCCCGACCACTAATAAGACGGTTACATAGATAAGAATTAAGCAAAGTGTGACCTGGCAATTGGCACAGGCGAGGTTCTTTACTTTTTCTCCCAAATGGCATTACCGGTACAGAATTCGCCATAATTTAAAAATATTGAATCGTCCTCAGACAACTATCTTTAGCATCCATTTGAATTTCTGAACAAAAAGATTTTTGTTTCTCCGCTACAATCATCAGGTAAGGTTTCTTCTTGTTTCATTAATTGGGGTTCAGATACTCCTCTTGACATCCACCACTCAATGTCTCTAGATTGTAAGCTCCTCTGAACAGGGCCCTCTCTACACCTCTCATCTCTGGTTCCCAAGTTGTTCATAATTTGGTTATTTTAATACTCCATGCTTTCTTGGAAACTGTAGGCGCTCTATAAATGATGGTAATATAAGCATTAGGTGTCAGTATATGTTGGTCACCAGGCACTCAGTTATATTGGCTTTCTTCTATAAGTGATGAACGTACAGAAATGAATGCATTATTAATGACCCTGCCCCTCGGACTAATCAGCGGGAAATCCCAAAATGGGTAGTATTCTTGGTCTTATCACATGCCATTTAATGGCAGCTTCCCGAACAGATTTATTTCCTCGGCGTGATGATTACTAGCACAGGGTCGTGACATTAAGCCGTGCGCACTGGAAGAGTGCGAGATGAATAGACACCTCATTTAAAATTAAGAGGAATACAGGCAAATACTGCTCTCCTCTAATGGTGATGAGGCGCTGGGGAATCTCGAGGAAGAGGCCGCCTGTCACTTGGCAAGCGCTGTTGGCATTGTTTGCCCTCCAGCAGTTCTCCTCGCAAATTGGCCAAGACATCCGCTGTACGTGGCCTGTGAGCCTCACTCATGGCTATCACTTTCTGCTACTCCCAAATAAGTCTACAGGCTACAAGGTCGCCGTAATACGAGGAGGCAGTTCTAAACAGAGCTGCATCGTGAAACCGAGGAGACACAAAAATAGTTTTATTCCTTCAGGCCTGAACACAATTAAATTTCATGTGAACGTTAAATTATAACCAATAAAATAAATATCCAAGGAAAATAATTGCAGATAATTGAGCCAGAATTTTAACGGAAATAGAAAAATCCCAGTAAACACTTAATAAATATGGCGAGATGAAAAAACGGTTACATTTTGGATCTGTATTTCAAGGTCCATTAATTAAAACGTCAGCCCAAGTTCTTCCAACAGTTGCTTCAGTGATTAAAGTTGTAGAACTAGGTCGGCATTTTGGTAATTACTCAGACATTGTGACTTAAGACAGAGGTCAGAAACCTTGGCCCTCCAGATGCTTTGGATCAACATTTCCCATGATACTCTGCCATGCATGTGTTAACAGAGACCCATGGGAGATGTAGTTCCAAAACGTCTGGAGGGTCAAGGTTTCGGACCCCTGACCTAAAGCTTTTTTGATGAACTCCAGAGGCTTACACAAGGCATAATCCTTCTATAAACACTAATTTGTGATTTCCCACAATGTAAACTGCAGGGGGCTTACCATGGGATCATATACAGGGCAGTGACCTAAAATCTAGCACACATGACGGACATGATAGAAACTCCATGGTTGATAGAGAAGTGAAGAGATTTCTATTATGACAAAGCAATATATTATTTAAGATGCATTTATATGCATCCTCTAATTCTTATATCCTCACTTTCTTCCAACCCATAAATACTATTTTTGACCTTTACCTCTCTCCTTTACCCGCCTGTGCCACCTCCCCATCCGTCATCAGTGCTCAAGATCTCACCGACTACTTCATAAAAGAAAACTAATACAATTTGCAACATCCCAGCACAAGCTTATAATACTACTCCTCCTCCCCCAGTCAACCCCAATGCGACGCTCAGCTTCTTCACCCCAGCCAAGGAAGACGAACAGGGTTATTCAGAGAGCATGAAAAGCAGGAGAATGACTGGAGAATGGAAAATTCTAGGTCAAAATAGCCGATTTGGAAAGAGAGATGAAAGGGAGAATTTTTCTGGTTTGACTATTTTGACCTACAATTTTTCATTCTCCAGTCATTCTCCAGTCATTCTCCTGCTTTTCACGCTCTCTGAATAACCCTGGAAGTTCACTCTTTACGTTCTTCCTCACGCTCCACTACCTGCCTGCTTGACTCACATTTTCGACTTATCCCTTTCTTCTGGTCCATTCCCTTCTCCTTTCAAACATGCCACTATCACACCCATGCTTAAGAAACCTTCACCTTGACCCGAATTCACCTGAAAACTATCGCCCTGTATCATTAATTCCACTAGCAGCAAAACTTCTAGAAAGGATAGTTTATGACCGCTTAATCCTCTTTCTATCCTCCTGGCTCTCGCTCCCAAAACTCAGCAGAAATCATTCTCACCAAGGTTACTAAGGACCTTCTCTTTGCTAAATGCAATGACCATTACTCTATACTGATCCTTCTTGACCTCTCAGCTGCCTTTGATAGAGTCAACCAACCCCTCCTCCTAAAGACCCTCGGCTCTCTTGGTCTTTGTGACACCATCCTCTTTTGGCTAAAATCTTACCTCTCCAATAGATACTTCTCTGTATCCCTTGCTGGCACTTCCTCCTCTTCAATGCTTCTATCAGTTTGCATACCTCAAGGCTCTGTCCTAGACCCTCTACTCTTTACCATCTATAGCTTCTCACTGGGCAAGCTCATCACCAGCTATGGCTTCAAGTATCTTCTATACACAAATGACACCCAGATTTACCTCTCCACTCCCGATCTCTCTCCATCTGTTCTATCTCAGGTCAGTGACTGTTTGTCTAGTATCTCTGCCTGTATGGCCCCTCACTACCTGAAGATCAATATGTCTAAAACTGAGATCCTCCTAATTCCCCCTTTTAACTATACTCCAGTCTCTCTGACATTTCTAAAACTATTGACGGTATCACTATCCTTCCCTCAGTCTAAGTCCTCCGCCTAGGAGTGACTCTCGACTCTAGTCTTTCCTTCAGCCCCTACATCCAATTACTCTCCTCATCTTGCTGTCATCACCTCCACAATATTGCCAAAATGTGTTCACTTTTGACACCACCAAGAATCTTATCCACTCCCTTATAAACTTGGCTTCCTTTCTCCTGCCTTCCCCCTGTAGTCCATCCTAAACGCATGAGCCTGGCTTGTCCAAAACACCCGTCGCTCAGTCTCAGGCCGCTCCTCTCTGGGAATCCCTGCTCTGGCACATGCCAGACTGCAGGACTTTTCTCGTGCGACGCCGACCGTATGGAACATACTCCCTCGCAATATCACACTTTCCCACAATCTGACTTCTTTTAAATGCTCCCTAAAGACACTTCTGTGTAGGGAAGCCTACCACACAACCCAGTAACAAAACATCCAACCAACCTAATAACCATGCTCGTCTCTCTCTGAATTGACATTGCATCACTGCAGTCCTCTCTTGTTTCTTATGTAGCACTGTGTTTAACTTGGCTCTGAGAACTGAAACCATATTGCCTCTAGAGGGAGCCAGAGTGCAATGCATGGGAAAGATTATAATGGACTTATCGACTACATCCCCCAGAAACCCCTGGATAGAGAGGAAGGAAGCGAGAACGCTGGCGCCAGGAAGGGAAGGGCCTTGTGTGCAGCATGAGGAGAACAATGAGGCGGCATTCGTTTCTGGCTGAGGAGATTCGGTTCAGGAGCGTGGTTTCAAAAGCATCGGGATTCAGGCGGCAGAGAAGGACTTTCGGCAGAGTTGATCGGTCCGGGACAAGCAATTTTGCCGTTTGGGTGAGAGGTCTTGGGCCTATGACTCTGATAACAGTGCGCATTTATATGATTGCTTCAAATTTCAGGGCCCCAATGTTGACTAGTCGAAGATATTCTTCCATCCACTGGCCAGTGGACTGAGTACCCGGGTACCCTAGGACATAACTAACGAGCATTATTGAGTGGGACTTGGAACCAAAGAACTGAGAACCTTGCTAACCGTTTATTCGCCGTATCTATATATAGTCACGTTACGTATTACCGCCATTCATTTTCCTAACCTGAATGATTTCATGCTTAAAGTATATGTATCCTTATTGCCATTTATTGCTTCAGTAAAGTATAACTTAGAAAAATCCATAAAGGTGTGCTGGTGTACAGTGAATTGTTAGTGCGTTGAGACCAATCCTGGGGTTATTCAGCGGCTCCTCCGGGGGTGCACGCTACACTTACAATCAAAGTGTGTGAAGGGGTAAATTCCCACAGGAATAGGGCTCTCAATTTCCTTCTGTTATTAGTGTATTGTAGAATTGTCTTTTCTTTACCCAATGTACCTTTGTATAGCGCTGCGGAACGTTTTGGCGCATAATAAATTATAATAAAAAAATAATAACTAAAATCCTTAATTCATTGTCATCATATGAAATGCCCTTAACTGGTTACAATTTACATATTTTATATAAAATTCTGTTAAATTTTAGGTATATTGCTTTGGGACAGTTCATCCCTGAGTTATTTTGTCAGATCTATTTTGTCTTGTATTTTGTCTGCATATTTCACCTTCAGCTTATTTTTCTAGGACATTTTCTTATGGGTATTTGGTCGTAGGATATATTGTCTGGCCAAAGACAAGCGTTCATCAGAGCAAGACCCTGTGCATATAAAAAGGGAGAGAGTCTACTGATTAAATCTCTAGCACTTTTATGTTCAAATATTATTTGACATCTTCGAAACAGCTAGCTTGGGGGCTGTAATAAAGAGTTCTTTTTTAATCACAGCCTCATGTATTCATTGTAGCGGCCACAGATTGCTGGAAACAAGCCATGTTATTACTGCATTATTTGGGGTAATATGCAGCAGACTCGTTTGTGAAATACCAAAGATGATTGGATCACAAGATCAATTAAACACAATGGGCAGTATTACATACCGCCTGCTAAAACGGGGACGTTAAGGAGGAAAGCCTGTGCCTGCAAATTTCTCCTTAGCGTCCCTATTTTAGCTCCATATTACGGGGCAGGTGCAAAATCAGCAGCCACCCCCGTAACATGGCGCTAAGCCTCAGGATACGCAAAGCAGCGTTAAGCGCCACCGCGAACAACCATTCCATGGAGTCGATTGAGGCTTTGACTGCCGGTCACATGACATATAGGATCTCGCCTCTCATGAGATCATGCAGGTCAGTGGAGTGATCATGGAGGGAGACTGGGGATTTTTCCCCCAATCTCACTCTGCTTCTGGCGGCCAGAAGTGGCGGATCGGGCCGCTGTTCTCGCTGCAAGACGAGGGGAGTATCTGATTTTTGGGGGATTTGAAGCTGGTGATAACTGATTCCGCGGAAGCTATTTAACTCTTTGCGCTCCCCATGTTAAACATAGGAATCGCAAAGTACAGTAAACTCGTGCAATCTCCGAATCGCTAATGGGTTTTTTAACTCGCTAGCGTTCGGAATGTAATATGGTCGGCCCGCGCTGGGGCCACTTAACCTAACGTTAACACTCACATAGCTGAGCACTAATGGTAACACTAATAAAGCGTTACGTATGTAATAGGGACCAATCTTTACAGAACTCAATGAGTGCTTTGGCTAATCCTTAGGGGTAACAAAGATATAAAAGGTTTAACTAATCACCTCAATTGCAGGGCGGCCATCCATCTTCATTATTTAAAGCCCTGCAAGAGAATCTATTATGTTGTCTCTTGTAATCTGTTATGTTTGTGAGTTTACGCATGCAAAACAATTCAATGGCTACAACATATGGCTAAATACCATCAAGCTTTTACAAAATGTTCAGTGAGAAAATATGCATTGATCAGGTGTGCGTTGTAGTAAATCGCAGAGAAAAATCGAAAGAGAAAAGAACAGAAATCAGTTTCAAAACTGCATAGTGTCAAGATAAGTCGCTTTTTGGAAAGACTTTGAGCCCTATTCCCCACTGGCCATTAATATATTGGCTGGATCATGGTGATATACAGATTGGCTCCAGTCCATATCGTAATGGCTGGAGAAGCTATTCAGACTTCACATCAAGCTGTACTTGCGGCTCGGGCATAGCAGGTGCTTACTATAAATTAACGTCTCCTATACCTTGTATAATAGGTGTTAATTTGCGCCTGGGATTAGAAGAATAAGATATTCCATGGTAGATCAGTCTTCTATTCTGGAGCCAGTATTCTCAAAGAAACACCAACTCCTAAAACGTGCTGTTAAGTGATTTTGCAAAAGCAAATTCACTGAACACTCTAAAATGAAGGCAACATTAAAATCCCATAGTCATTCCATGGTGGAGTGGGTGCCGCAATCTGCCACTTCCTTTTGCTGCGAGCAGCTAGAACAAATAGTTCCCAGTGTTGTTCATGCTTCATTTGCAATCACGCACAGCTTGTAGCAAGGACTTACTGGGCTCCATGAAGTGCTATGGACTCCAGAAGCTGATACTTGCGACATCGCCACTAGTATCCCTCTGGACCTCCATTTAATTCTGAAGTCAGACACTAATAAAGTGGCCGGACTGGAATAGGTACATTAAGGCTGGGGTCAGACGAGCATAGTGTTCACGTCCGTGATTGCGCCTAAAAGTACGTCCGTGATAGCATGACAGAAAGCCCATTGGAGCCTGTTACACGAAGTACGTCCGCACTGAACTGCGGACGCACCACGGCCGTGGCAAACGGACGCAAGGCAGGCAAGAACGTACAACCACTAGAACGGCCGCACAAAGTGCGCTGCGTCCGCAACGTCCGCATAGCTTTGTGTGTGAGTGATGGAACGTGGTCAGACGGACTGCATTTATACGTCCAGCATTTTTCACGGACAAAATGGTTTTGCTTTTTAATTTATTTTCTCTCCTACATCCGTCAAAATATACGTCAGTGAATAAACGGACTGTGTGGCCACTACTGCGTCTTCCGTACTGACGTACGTCCGTGTGCACGGACGTACAGTCCGTAGAAATCACGCTCATCTGACCCCAGCCTTAAAGGGAGCAAATTCTTTACCTCAGCTGGTCCCTTTATCGACAAAAACTGAATAAGGCCGATAAAGGATTATTCACTAACCATCTCTCTTTCATTGATAAAACAGTGGATCTAGTTTGGCAAACTTTGGGGTACAACGGTGGATCAAGAACAGTGAATTTACTAGTCAGGGAACATACATCACAGTTCTCTAGTTTCCATTCCTGCCTCCAAAGTTTTTCCAAAATAATTTACAGGGTTATTCAGAGTACCAAAATGTCACTGAAATCTCCTGTTTGCCACACTTCGGCGAGTTCTATTCGCCAACCCTGCAGTGAATTCAGCATTCACCGCAGTGTCCCCAAAGTGCGGCGAATCAACCCGCAGAACAAATTGAAAAACCACCGCAAAACCACCATATCGATCTGAAAAACGCTGACTCAATCAGAGAAACCGCCGAAAACCCGCCAAATGCATACAACGATCTGCTGCAAAACCGCAGAATCGATCCGAAAAAAACAGATGACCCGCCGAATAGACCGATGACCAGCCACAGGAAAAAGCTAACAAGCTGCCGAATGGGGTAAAAAACAAAAGAAAAAACAACCACAACTTTTAAAAGGCGTTTTCAAACAAAATACTGCATGAAAATGCCTGGAAATAATATATACGGTTATATGAATTTTAATAAAGAAGTCTGTTACAGAAAAAAAACAAAAAAACACCATTTAAATATTTAAAAAAATGCCATCTATAACTATAAAACTGAATGTCCGTCGCCGTACATCTGGTTTCTGTTGGCTGCGCGCGCAGCCAACAGAAACCCGATGGGCAGCGTCGGACAGACGCTGGATGCGCGTGCAGCCTCTACCTGTCGACCGCGCGCGCATCCAGGAGAACAGGATGCGCACACAGCAGCCGGGAAGAGGCTGCGCGCGGAGCCTGTAGAGCCGGATGCGCTTGCAGCCGGCTGCTGCGTGCGCATCCGGTTCTCCTGGATGCGTGCGCAGCCTCTACCCGGCTGCTGCGTGCGTATCCTGTTCTCCTGGATAAGCGCACGGCCAACAGGTAGAGCCTGCGAGCGGATCTAACTTCTGTGAGCTGGGGGCAAATATACCCATGTGAGCTGGGTGCAATTATACCCATGTGAGCAGGGGGCAAATATACCCATGTGAGCAGGTGGCAATTATACCCATGTGAGCACGGATCCAGTTTCTGTGAGCTGGGGACATTTATACCCATGTGAGCAGGGAGCAAATATACCCATGTGAGCTGGGGGCAATATATACCCATGTAAGCTGGGGGCAATATATACCCATGTGAGCTGGGGCAAATATACCCATGTGAGCTGGGGCAAATATACCCATGTGAGCTGGGGCAAATATATCCATGTGAGCTGGGGGCAAATATACACCCATGTGAGCTGGGGGCAATATATATCCATGTGAGCTGGGGCAAATATATCCATGTGACCTGGGGGCAAATATATACATGTGAGCTGGGGGCAATATATATACCCATCTGAGTTGGGGACAATATATATACCCATGTGAGCTGGGGGCAATATATATAAACCCATGTGAGTTGGGGGAAAATATACCCATGTGAGTTGGGGGCAAATATACCCATGTGAGCTGGGAGCAATATATATACCCATGTGAGTTGGGGCAATATATATATATCCATGTGAGCTGGGGCAATATATATATCCATGTGAGCTGGGGGTCAGAAACTGGGTGCGATAAACAGCTACATCATTGGGAGCACTAGGCAGACATATGCTCTACAACAATAGCCACAGTGTGGAATAGCATTGATTTTAGGGTTCTGTGTAATAACAGACCCAGGATGCAGAAAAGTGAGACCGATGTAATTTGCATATTCTACCCAGAATTCCTTGCTGCATATGGGGAATGTGGCACAGGAGCTCTGGGATGCAATTCATTGAATTGCTGTGATGTGCAAGTGGCTTCTGCAATAATAAACACACTTATTATATTGTGGAGGCTTTTTATCTCACTTTTTGTCCTCCACCAAAAACCCTTTTATATATAAATATATATATATATATATATATATATATATATATATATATATAAAAAATTCCCCTGAAAAATGCCTAAAAAAATAAATAAGACTTTTTGCTGCAAATGAATAAACGGCAGTAATTGTCGAACTGCTGAATGGCCACAAAATTGCACTGTAGCTGCAACAACTGTGATTTTTTTTGTTTACAGTACTTTGCAACTGCAGCAACTTTGTTGTTACAGCGGTGCTTAGTGAATAACCCCTATAATTTACTAGAATACAGGAAAATAAAGTAAATTAAATAGAATTTTTTATAAATGTCTTTGATAAATTCTGGAGCACATTTAAACATAGGGCAAAGCAATGTATGAGCATCTCTATTACGATACAGTGTTTCAGAAGTCATTTATGATAACGGAGCTGCAGTAAAGTGGAACACATTTAACACAGTGACTAAGTGCATTCCATTGGAACGGAATATATTTTCTTCTCTTTGATCTTGCGTTCTCAGCCATTTGTTAAATGGGACTGGAGTGCATTTAATTCATTGTACGTTGGTGAAGCTCATTTTATAGCGCACTGCATACACTCCGCTCCAGGTACGGTTAAAAGCAATAAGGAGGGCCATTCCTCATACTCAGATTGCTGTGCTCTGCTACAATTAACTCTGGCTGCAAAATTAATAAATGTCATAATGAAATGATGTTTCCATGGAAGAGATGGATAAACCCATTATACTGTAGCTGATTGAGGAGGATGGAAGTCGTAGTGCGCATACTATGTGAACTGGTAGAGTGCAATGGTAAATATCAACATTCATCTTCAGGGCTGTTTGTTTTGGGATAGGCAAAGGAACTTCATGGACGAGAAAATTACATTTCAGTTTAACAAATGGTACTGGGTTTCACAGAACAGTTAACGGTTTACGTGATTTCAAGGACAAGCGCTCAACTGAGCACTTACGTATAATAAAATATATTTCATTTTTGCATTTCTGCATCAGTTAATTTTGTATTATCACATAAAGCACTAATAAAGATTGGGAAACACTCCTCTACTTTCACTCTTTATCTTTCAATTAGGAGAAGAAAAAGGTACCATACCAGTAACAACAAGGCATATAAATAAGCCTAAGGCACGTGTAATAAATCTTCCAATAATACATACATCAGGAACATGATATGCAGTTATATACAGGTTGAGCGTCCCTTATCCGAAATGCTTGGGACTGGAATTGTTTTGGATTCAGATTTTCTCAGATTGTGGAATATTTGCATATAATAATGATATATCTTGAGGATGGGACCCAAGTCTAAACACAAAATTAATTTATGTTTTATACACAGGGCTGCCATGGGGGATGGGGTGACAGCCCATGATATGTTCTGGGGCCCATTGACTCCAGGGGGCCTGGCCCTTGCCAAACCCTGTGCAGCTCTAAATGGTGCACATGTAAGTGTCCCTTTAAGACACAGAGTTCTTTGCCATCAAGTTACCAACAAATTCCCTGGTGGGCAATGGAATCTGGTCCTTACTCATCCCTGTCGGGGTGATTAGTATGGTCTGCACCAAGCAGATGAGTAGACCGAATGCCCTACCCCCAGAGATCCCTTTTAATCCCCTTGCTGGACAACCAAGGATTTAGTCCATTCTCTGTAAAATAAGGTAAGAAAGGGGCGGTCTCTACTGGAAAACATATTTATATATATGAAAACATATTTTAGCTTATTTAATCGTGCAGATATGGGTTTATCCAACCAGACAGATACTGTGTGAGTAGCTTTCCATTCAATCAGTTACAGCGTGTAAAATTATTTTTCACATTTTATCATCCAAACCTTTGTGGTTACCGTATTTTTCGCTCCATAAGACGCACCTGACCATAAGACGCACCTAGTTTTTAGAGGAGGAAAACCGGAAAATAAATATTCTGAATGAAATAGTGTAAAAATGGATATTGCCCCAGCTCGTGGATATGCCTTAGCTCACACATGGATTTGCCCCAGCTAGCTCACACATGGATTTGCCCCAGCCAGCTCTCACATGGATTTGCCCCAGCCAGCTCACACATGGATTTGCCCCATCAGCTCACACATGGATTTGCCCCAGCCAGCTCTCACATGGATTTGCCCCATCAGCTCTCACATGGATTTGCCCCATCAGCTCTCACATGGATTTGCCCCAGCCAGCTCTCACATGGATTTGCCCCAGCCAGCTCTCACATGGATTTGCCCCAGCCAGCTCACACATGGATTTGCCCCAGCCAGCTCACACATGGATTTGCCCCATCAGCTCACACATGGATTTGCCCCATCAGCTCACACATGGATTTGCCCCATCAGCTCTCACATGGATTTGCCCCATCAGCTCTCACATGGATTTGCCCCAGCCAGCTCTCACATGGATTTGCCCCAGCCAGCTCACACATGGATTTGCCCCAGCCAGCTCACACATGGATTTGCCCCATCAGCTCTCACATGGATTTGCCCCAGCCAGCTCTCACATGGATTTGCCCCAGCCAGCTCACACATGGATTTGCCCCATCAGCTCACACATGGATTTGCCCCATCAGCTCTCACATGGATTTGCCCCATCAGCTCTCACATGGATTTGCCCCAGCCAGCTCTCACATGGATTTGCCCCAGCCAGCTCACACATGGATTTGCCCCATCAGCTCTCACATGGATTTGCCCCAGCCAGCTCTCACATGGATTTGCCCCAGCCAGCTCACACATGGATTTGCCCCAGCCAGCTCACACATGGATTTGCCCCAGCCAGCTCACACATGGATTTGCCCCATCAGCTCACACATGGATTTGCCCCAGCCAGCTCACACATGGATTTGCCCCAGCCAGCTCACACATGGATTTGCCCCATCAGCTCACACATGGATTTGCCCCAGCCAGCTCTCACATGGATTTGCCCCAGCCAGCTCACACATGGATTTGCCCCATCAGCTCTCACATGGATTTGCCCCATCAGCTCTCACATGGATTTGCCCCAGCCAGCTCACACATGGATTTGCCCCATCAGCTCACACATGGATTTGCCCCAGCCAGCTCACACATGGATTTGCCCCATCAGCTCTCACATGGATTTGCCCCATCAGCTCTCACATGGATTTGCCCCAGCCAGCTCACACATGGATTTGCCCCAGCCAGCTCACACATGGATTTGCCCCATCAGCTCACACATGGATTTGCCCCATCAGCTCTCACATGGATTTGCCCCAGCCAGCTCTCACATGGATTTGCCCCAGCCAGCTCTCACATGGATTTGCCCCAGCCAGCTCACACATGGATTTGCCCCATCAGCTCTCACATGGATTTGCCCCAGCCAGCTCTCACATGGATTTGCCCCAGCCAGCTCACACATGGATTTGCCCCAGCCAGCTCACACATGGATTTGCCCCATCAGCTCTCACATGGATTTGCCCCAGCCAGCTCACACATGGATTTGCCCCAGCCAGCTCACACATGGATTTGCCCCAGCCAGCTCACACATTGATAATGCCCCAGCTCACATATGGATATGGCCCAGCAGCTCGTGGATATGCCTCCGCTCACCTGCCGCCGCCGCGTTCGTCTCCCTCTGAGCATGCGTCTGGCGGCAGGAAGCTTGGGCACTCGCCTGGGGGAGCCACGTGACCGCGATCTCGGGAGATCGCGGTCACGTGGCTCCCCCAGGCGAGTGCCCAAGCTTCCTGCCGCCAGACGCATGCTCAGAGGGAGACAAACGCGGCGGCGGCAGGTGAGCGGAGGCACATCCACGAGCTGCTGGGCCATATTCGCTCCATAAGACGCACCCACTTTTCCCCCCACTTTTTGGGGGGAAAAAAGTGCGTCTTATGGAGCGAAAAATACGGTATATAAGACAATTAAACAAAGTAGATCTCCAGCCGGAGTACCTACTAGATTGAGAACATTAATATTTAGGAGAAAGTGATTAAACACTCCTGAGGAAACTGCCGAGTGGCAGAGAAACGCTGCGTTGAGCCTATTTGTATGTCAATGTGACAAGGAAATTGTTGGTCTTTATGTCAATTATGACAGGAATCATGCTGCCAGTTTACAACTAATTTAGTTGAGCCTGTATGGCTGGTAATTACTGATTTTATTGTGGTGGAAACTATTGATGGGGTGTTTGTAGCCCAGTGTGTGAAAAATTGAAAATAATTCGAGGGAAGAACTGATTTCTACTAATGTTCTGTGCACTATTTCGAATTTTCATTATTTCTCCATGTTTTGCCGCCCAGAGTGTGAAAAGTTGAAAATATTTGAGGAAAGTATTGATTTCTACCAATGTTCTTGTGCACTAGCTAGAATTTTCATTATTACCTGGATATCTATACGCTTAAGTTAATCCAAGTGTGTCGTTTACAACAAATTGTTTTTTGCTGCTGTTTGGTTATCCATACATATAACATAAATTGGAAAATTAACCATCCACGGCATCATTCTGTTAATGTGTCCTGTCTATATATGATTTGAATGTTGTGGATCATGAATGTCCTGGTACTGGATTATTAGGGAGCTACAACCCTCATATGACAAACCACATGCACCTTGCTGAATAATTGTTTGTTACTTGTTTGGTGTGCAAATGTACATTTCTTAATAATTAAATAAAGGTTAATTTTTATTAGTACCACAATCATAAGGGAGATATTCTTCTCTACTACGAGGAGGAACGTTTTTCTTTGTGGTTATAGATTCTACAGTGAATTCCTGCTAAAAAAAAAAGTTAAATGGGAACCTGTTACTGCATTCTGGTGGCCAGAAAAAAACCGAGGAGCTTGCATGGGAGAGACCAGAAGCCTGGGATTAGTCAGAGTAATTAGAGAGAGAAGTGGAGATAGCTGGAAAGGATGCCTGAAGTACTAGTATATATATATATATATATATATATATATATATACATATAGAATAAAATATAAATAAGTGACCCTGATTAAAAAAAGAGGTGTAATTTCTCATTAAAGGGACAGTCTAAACTCCAAGATTATTTAACTGAATGTAAAGGGCCATGGAGAACTGTGTGACCCCCCCCCCCCCTCCCCTCTAGATGTCCTTGGAGGCTTTTACAACCTTCCAAATGTTCCTCTAGCTTTGGAAAAGTATTGTAGACCTGATCGTCCAATGCCTCTCAATACAGAATTATTATTCAAGACTGGTTTGCTTTAAAACTGGAAAGAAACTTAACGTCAATTAATTACGGACCCCACGGAGGGCATTCTCATAAAAAGATACATATATCAAAACCCCCCAAAAATGTAAACAAAGACGTTTAAAATCAATGGATGTGTCATCTTCTATAGATACAGATTCGTTTATAAAGGCATCATAAATGTAACCGCTCACAACTAGATCAGATTTATTTTTCATAGGAGGTGATGAGGATAAATGTGCTATTTTTTTTTAGCATTCTCTGCTTCCTCTTGGGTAGATTTAAGTGCTATTTGAATTTCGGTCTTCACAACCATGAACCTGGCATTATGGGGGGAAAAAATGGAATGAACATTTGAAATATATTTATATGATGTTCTAACAGATACCTTCTTTCACTTCATGTAAGCATCTTTACAAAATGATGGATAATAGAGTAAGAATTGCATATAATTATACCAATGATGTTTGCAGGCCTGCAGGGATGCATGGTGGAGGTCACAGCGATATGTATGGATGTGCACGGTTCGAGATGGTCATTACAATATGGATGCGATTTACTATCTTACCCATTACGGAGACATCATACTCGATCAGCAATGTTGCTTCCTGGCCACACTGCTTCAGAATACTCATGGCTTCCGTATGCGTTGCTCCATGAAGTCGAATTCCATCAACGCTCAGCAGTCTGTCCCCCGGCTTAACCGTGCCCTCTCTAAAACAAAAGATGAAAGAAACAGTCTTTATTAATTTAATGTAATGCGGTTTGGGGATAATAGGCCCTTCCACAAATATAGATGCTTGGAGATAATAGGCGCTTGCACAAATTGATGTCACGCGTGCCTTTCCTGACATCAATCTCACTTGTCTATACTCTTAGTGTGTTACCTTGACAGTTAGCGAGCTTGGGGTCACGGAGGAAAATAAATTACTCTAATTTGGAAATCAGTGATGGGAAAATAACTGCCAATTACTAAATAATGAAGACCAAGCATAGCGAGCTGATTCTTTGTTTATGCTGCATGACATCATTACAATGGAAATTAAGATAGCACAGGGCAACATGGCAGAAGAGCATGGAAGAGGTTTCGTTTTCTTAACACTACGCCCGTCATTGCCTATTACACAAGGATAAATAACAATTTAGAATCAACAGAACTTTTTGTTGCAGGTCATCACAGCTGTATCCAGAAGAATAATTACATGGGGAGTCCAACCATCTCTGTGCTCTTCTTATTTATTGAATCATGTCCTGATGGAAAAGATCTCCTTTTCGATGGAAGGGTCAGTTCCAGAGTGCAGCTACTTTTTGAAAATTCACACGATGTGTGTGAAAACTTTGGGCCCTGTTTCAAGGTTGACGATAAGATAAATTCTTGACGTTATGCGTAACATCTTGAGAAGTTATCTCATCACCTGGAATTGCTAGTCCCGAGAAGTTATCTCATCGCCTGGAATTGCTAGTGCCGAGAAGTTATCTCATGGCCTGGAATTGCTAGTCCCGAGAAGTTATCTCATCACCTGGAATTGCTAGTCCCGAGAAGTTATCTCATCGCCTGGAATTGCTAGTCCCGAGAAGTTATCTCATCACCTGGAAGTGCTAGTCCCGAGAAGTTATCTCATCGCCTGGAATTGCTAGTCCCGAGAAGTTATCTCATCGCCTGGAATTGCTAGTCCCGAGAAGTTATCTCATCGCCTGGAATTGCTAGTCCCGAGAAGTTATCTCATCACCTGGAAGTGCTAGTCCCGAGAAGTTATCTCATCGCCTGGAATTGCTAGTCCCGAGAAGTTATCTCATCGCCTGGAATTGCTAGTCCCGAGAAGTTATCTCATCGCCTGGAATTGCTAGTCCCGAGAAGTTATCTCATCGCCTGGAATTGCTAGTCCCGAGAAGTTATCTCATCGCCTGGAATTGCTAGTCCACTCTTGGTCAAGCTTCTGCCTCGAGTGTATTACTTCCTTAGAGTAAATTATTGCCTCCTATACTTTGTATATTTGTATGCGTTATATTGGAGACGTGGAGAGGATGGTACGATCCCTCTCTTTCTGAGTGAGACTGGGAAACAAAAACTTTCCAGTCTCCCTCTGCGATTCCTCCACAATCTCTCTCTCGACAGAGAGAGAGAGTTCGCGGCCGGAACAAGCGATGCTCTGTGGAGTCCTAAGGACACCAGGAGCCGATACTCTGGCAGCAGGCTTCTATTAGCTTGCTCAGCACTTCGTTCCAAAGATAGGCGCTAATAAAGTGCCTAACTCGGAATAGATATGCATAAAGGGAGACGGTAAGAACAATTGCAGGTTTTGCGGTAGTCGTGGGATAAGGCCCTCTTTTTTGATTAAGTTCATTCTATGCCATGAAGGGACAAACAGTACCCAAAGCTGTTGAAATAGCTGCAGCACCTTGGGTGACCTGTCCAAGGTGCTGACAATTTAGAGGTGCGTTCTGTAAACTTAAATGAATTTTGATTAATTTAAGATCAAGTTTACTCGATCTAGGAGGTTTCAAACATTGAATATACATTGCGAGCGCTTCAGATTGGGTTTTCTGCCTTCTTTTGGATCAACAGCAGTAGGTGTTGTAGGCTAAACTCAATGGGCGCACATATTTTATCGACTTATATAACTATGCACGTATATACTATATAATGGTAGTGAAGCGGTTAAATGCAGCCTGAGGTGCCCTGGGCTGTCCGGATATGCAGCAAGGCTGGAGAGAGGGTTCCATGGGCTTTATTTACTCATTTATAAGGTAGTTATAAGGACTATATTAGTATCAAAATCAATATACTTGCAATAAATCATATTATAGTATTACTCTGTCATGTTTGTTTTAACAGCATTACTATTGAATGTACATACATGACATTATATACCAAAGTCAAAACAGCAAAAATATTAATACTAGAAAATAACAATATTTTTTTTAACTCCGTAAACAGCATTAAATTCAATGGGGGGGGGCATGGGGTGCCAAGACCAGACACAAAAAGTGCATTTAAGTAGAAGCATGAGTAGTTTTGCAACGTCTGATTTCTGCCCTTTAACTGCTGAAAATCAATGTAGCAAATATAAGGTTATGACAGTGAAGAAAAACACCCACAAAAATATAAATTGCACGAAATACAGGCTTATTCAGAGAAAAGGTGAAATACTGGAGAACTTTTGGAGAAGTGAAAATTCTAGGTCAAAATAGCCAAACCAGAAAAATTCTCCCATTTATCTCATTTTCCAAATCAGCTATTTTGACCTAGAATTTTCACTTCTCCAAAAGTTCTCCAGAGTTTCACCTTTCTCTGAATAACCCTGATAGTTTGGAAAAAAGGGATAATTCCCATGCATTTTTAAGACAGATCGACGTTTTACAATATTTTATAGATATATAAGCCAACAGTTTAAATGCGTGCTAATAAATCACACTAAAAGGCAAAGCCCAAAAACAAACAAAACTGTAATTACGTCTCAACAAGTAGGTGTTTTTGCACCTTATCAGTCCAGCTATGTCAAAGTTCTATTTAGGTATTGATTTTGTAAGATACAAGTAACCTCCTATATGTTTCCTTGCTGCATTTTGGGTTGTTTTTTTGGACGGGTCTCCTCAGCGCCTTATCGGACTTCTAACAGACCAGCCTCTTATCATCGCTCATTTGATAATGTTGTGGAAATCCTGGTGGTACAGGCGAAATAATCTCTCCTCTGGTTAGAAGGAGCTATATGGAGAGGATTTGGCGTTATCTTGTGTACACACTGCAGAGACCAAGAGGCTGCGTGACTTTAATTCCCCAATTTATTTCTGTAATTCTGATTTATATCTTTCCGATCATGCCCATCGACCCCCTTCACGAGTCTTACTCAGTGGCTGCACTTCATACTGTATACACTGTCCAGCCCAATATATCCATGCTTTAGGTCTTCACGAGAGATGAATAACACAATAGATAACATAAAAACAAGATACTGTATATATGTGTGTGTTTCTTAGATTTCTTATTGTGGTGTGTGTCTGGTAAAGAGAATTCAGTTAATTCAGGAAAATAAAATACAACATGGTTGTCTGTGACGGTGTCTGTGCTCTGTGTGTAATAAAACCATAACAATTCAGGAATTATGCGGTATCGCGGTCCCTTATGGAAATCGCTACAGTGCAATAATGAAGCTAAAAGTATTTTATGGATGGCTTTCATTTTAAGCCATACAGGGTAATTTTTTTTCTGTTTGGGATGAGAAGAATCCATTCAGTTATACTTAAAGGGACACTCTACAAAGTGTGAACACTGAATCTTATCTGAGAGCTCCCTCTCATAGGGGCTCAGAGGGCTTCTTCAGCCATCAAAATGCAGGCGCTTAGCCACTCCCAGAACCTCAGCTCAGGGAGCCCTAAGCTCAGCTTTTAGGGCTTTGAAGACCTTTGGGAACTAGTCTTATCCAATGGTGTCAAAGTCTTCCTGGATTGAGAGTCACTAGATTGGCTGGAGCACCCAGACCCCTACGGTCACATGACATGCTGAGCTGGAAACATGAAATTTCATGCAGAGATCAGAGGGAGACCAAAGCTGGATTCAAGTGAGGAAAACGGATAGGGTAAGCGCAGAGGGCGCCAGGAGTGGATAATGTTTAACCCCTCCAGTCGCTATCCCTCTTATTTTAACCCTATAGTATCCCATTAACAAAATAGATTCTGGGCATAGTGTAGTAATGACAACTGCCAGATCAAGGGTCTTTCTTTTCGCTTTAGTCCCTCATTCCTCTGCATAGGGGGATCTGGTAAACTATCGCCTTCTATGCAGAAAAGGTATTGGGCAGTGAGACCATTCCCCCCCGGATTTAATCTATATATTTGCCCGCACAGTGTATAGATGAGATTTGAAGGCTTTTCATATCTGTGCTCTATAAAAGCTATATAAAAGAAAAGATGAATCCAACCTATAGAACAACAGGACAAAGTTCCCCTTGGGGAGATGACAAGGATAGGACAATGCGATTATAGCTTGGTGAGAAGGACAGGACTACGGCACAGTGGGAATGATAATGCTAGGTCAGAAGTACAAAAGGTGTGAAAGCCAGTGTATTTCTCTTATATTAATCCCTTTACTACATTTTGTGCTTCTGCAACCGGTAGTTGCAGTTTCTATGTCCAGCAATTTCACAATCCCCCGGTCCCTTTTGTCTCATGTCCCTTTAATTGTAAGCTCACGGGTCACCTGGCAGAGCATTTTAATAAAGTGCTGTAATTGGCACGGATCGGGCTCTCTGTTTCTTGTGTATTGTTATGCCTAATTTGTGTTTCCAACAAGCAAAGCAGTAGAATAAGTTTGCTTTATATAAAATATGAATTAATGTGATGCAAAAAGTGTTGGGGAAGAGATGCAATGCGGGTGAAAGCAAAGGGGCAGAGATACAATAAATGTGAAAGGGATGGGGCAGAAATTCAATGTCGGTGAAACGAATGAGGCAATGATACCATGGGCACAAGAGATGAGCTAAAGATACATTTTGGTGTTTAATGAATGGGGCGGAGATACAATGGAGGTAAAAAGGGGTGCGACAGAAATACAATGGGGGTGAAAGTGACAGGGCATAGCTACAAAAGAGGTAAAAGGGATAGGACAGAAATTCAATGAGGGTGAAAGAGATGAGGTAAAGATAGAATGGGTTGAAAGAGAAGAGACAGGGATACAGTTGGATGTAAGGAATGGGCCAGAGATACAATGGAGGTGATACGATACTTACTAATTTTCTATGAGAAAGCCAGACGTGGACCCCTTGCTCGATGTGCCTAGAGGGTGTTAGCTATACCCACCTGACGAGGCCTAACAAGGCCGAAAAGTTCGTCGGGGTTGCTGCACCTCTCGTGCAGGGATTGCTTCCTTGGCATTTCAGTTTTGGCCACCCTTTGTGGGTGTAGCATCTGATTTGCATATGGAGCAGTCATCCCTGTAATGGCACGATCGAGCTAAAACCTTGCAAGACCTGAGAGGGCCCCACCGTTAAGTAGGCCAATAGTGCCGTTGCTCGTTCTCAGGACCCTCACAAACCTCTCTGTTTCTCACGCCAGACTATATATATATATATAAATTTACAAAGAAATCTCAACAAACTTTGAAACTTTTATCAGACAGCAATTATCGTTCGTCCCACTTAGAATTCTAAACAAGTTACCAAAGATTCGGAGAATCCTAAGGGAGATGCGCGGCACCTCATCTGTATGTAGGAGGGTGTTTAGAACAAACTTGTCATTTGTCATTTTGATGCCCGCGGTCTGGATAGTTTCAATGTCTGGTTATTGTCTCAGCACCAGTGAAGAATGTATTTTACCATTACTACCTGGGTATCAGTGATACTGTATAAGCCAGCAGTGAACGTTGATAATAGATGCCAAAGATAAACCACAATATAAAAAAGCAATATGTATCCTTTTCCGGATCTCTCTGGTACAGGTTGTTCATACACAGTGAAGGACTTTTACATTCATTACATCTGCTTATTACATTTGATGCATAGCTTATCTTCCGGTGTGCCAGAATAACCCAGATCCATCTGTATCGCTACAGAAAGATGTATTGTACCTGTCAGCTGGTCCTCCAGGTCTAACGCAAGTTATTACAACGGGACGAGATTTATTCCTGTCCTCATGTGCTCCTCCTGGAAACAGAGAAACAGAAATCAGCTCATCGCTCCGAGCACATGCATTCTGCTTACTGCTTTATAACCTGACGCACATTAGTCTTAACGATTCTTCCCAAACATCCCTTTACAGAGCTTTCTAGACACTAAACATTTCGGCCGCGGTGCTGGAATTATAAAATATGAAAGATTACTGCGAGGCTGATTGGAAAAATAACACACCGGAATTTTAAAGGTCAGAACAAATAAAAAAAGAATATTGCTCAAAACAGCCAACGCTTCTAGAATAACATACA
This sequence comes from Leptobrachium leishanense, assembly GCA_009667805.1. Classification (NCBI taxonomy): domain Eukaryota; kingdom Metazoa; phylum Chordata; class Amphibia; order Anura; family Megophryidae; genus Leptobrachium; species Leptobrachium leishanense. The sequence continues at coordinate 348,287,871 of CM019065.1, forward strand.
CGCTTTTCATCGTTGTGGTGTATAAACAATACAATAAAATATTGCATTAGGAGCCAGCTGGCAGTTAAATGCTAGTTTTTAACCTTGAAGTCTACAGGGGAGTCAGATAGCAGGCGTTGAGCTACCTGCTGCTGCGTAAGTGAATAAATGTTCTTGTTCGAAAGCTTATTTTTAGAATGCAAGATGTATGTAAATGTATACACCTATTGACGCAGTCATATAATGATCTTTCCCATGATAGAGATTAGTATTAAGCCTCGGAACCGCATGATGTGATATTAGATTATGTATCAAATTAATATTCTAGACTCCGCTGCCCTCTAGCATGGACGGTATACACTTTCATATCATCCCCTATTAATCTGGATACTTTTAAATCATACAAATCGGATCACTTACACATTCAACGTAACAATGCGGACATAATAATAAAAAATGGTAGAATAGATTACGAGTGTTTCATTCTATAATAGGAAAAAAATGGCGTTATACATTTTGATATAATTTAAATCTCATTCACCTCTAGGCATTGCACGATTAGCGGACTGTGAATGGGTGGGCAAGATCAGATGGAAATGCAGATCTTGCCTTAAAGGGAAAAAACAATTAACACTCAAAGCCAAGAATGTTTTGTTTGAAGAAAAAAAAAAAATATATATATATATATCATAAAATTTATTTGAAACACAGTTGCCAATTACGATTTCTTTTTTTTTACATAATAATTATAGTATAACTATTATTATTGTTAAGCGCCAACACATTCCGCAGCGTTGTACAAAAGATGCAGGGCTCTATTACATTCTTTGCGCAAAAGCACACACGCAGCGCTATTTTTTTTGCACGAAATGTTAAACGTTAACACGTGAAAATTAACGCTGGTATTACAATCCGTGCGCATTTTTTCATCAGTCAAAAAATAACGCACGTAAAAAAGACGCGCAAAAACACGTGCGCGTTAACGTTACGCACAGAAATCGGTGTGCGGACTGTTTTTTTTAACGCAATTCAGCCAATTAAGAACCAATTAAGAATTAAGAACCACAATTGTCTCCCGTTTGATTTTGGCAGGTGCAATAATAAAACACATGAAACTTATCAATTTTATTGTTTGGGTATGTGTAGAATGTGTAACTATACTTTGCTGTATTTTTTTTTTCGGGCTGGTGTTTTTGGGTTCGGCCAGGACGTTCAGATTTGTCGTTACCACCAGCTTTTCAAAGACGTTAAAATTTGCGCATAGATTGTAATACCATCCGCGTACCAGCGCACAAACGCATTTGCGCTCACAATGTTAAGTATAGGACGCGCAAAGTACATTACGCTCGCGCAGGGTTCGCGCAGGTTCACCCGCGTCAGACATTAATGCGCATTTTTTGTGCAGACGTTGTAATACGACGTTCTGCACAAAGGGTTTTTCCCCTCGCGTTAATGCGTTTTTGCGCACACGTTAACGTTTGCGTGCAGAATGTAATAGAGCCCACAATGGGTAAAGACAGGACAATTCTGCAATACATACAGGAGGCAGGTCAGTATCGCTGCACGCAGATACAGGAGGACCTCGTGTCCTCCTGTATCTGCTGGAGTAACTATATAATGCATATAAATACTATTACTATTTCACTGTAGGCTAGAACAGACATTTTGCATACAGAAGGTTATTCTGAGATAGTTAAAATTTTTAAATAATATCAATTTGCTCATTTTTAATTTATTTATACATCCTTTACAGAAATTCTGCTGGAATGAAAGGCTCTGGACTCTACATGGTGTCCTTTATCTTACACAATGTCACACGTGGTTCCTTTTTTTTTTTGAGAAATGATTTTACCAGGAAGGATACATTGAGATTTCTCTTGTTTTCAAGTATGTCCTGGGTGGCGAGTATGTACCGTTAGGTGTCTTGCCCAAGGACACTTACTGGAGAGGTGCTCTTGCTGGGATCAAACCTGTGTCTCCACAGGCTCTCTCCATGCAGAGCAGCGATGTTACCTCTACTCCACCCAGGTAGAAATGGTAGAAATGGCCATTGTGTCAAATACAGTTACTGTGATATGGATAGATAATAAAATTGCCAGGTTTTCCGCTTATGGGGAATTTGATGATAATGAGATTATTAGCATTGCAGCTTCCAAAAAATAGAATATAAAAATAATATCTGTATGCGGCATAAAGCCTGTGTATGGGAATTACAGTAACACTTTGGGGGTTATTCAAAGAGATCCGAATTGTGGCCGAAAGGTAACCGAACAGTGAAATTCAGCGTACAGTTACCTTTCCTGGCCATTCGGCTATTCAGAGAGCAGGCAGTTTGCCAAATGTTGGCGAATTGCCTGCACATACGGTGCCTGTTCGAGGGCAGTGAAATCCCCATAGAGGAGCAATGCTTCGGCTATTCAGAGAACAAAAACCAGCAGTGAAAAGTTCCCGGAATTGCCCTGCTGTTCGGTGGTTTCATTCGACAGATTTATTCATGCGAATCCCATAGGCTTCAATGTTAAAAATATTCCCATTTTAATTCAATATCTAATAAACCGTTAATTATAATATTCTGCATCAAAAAGTCTCTTTATTTATAGATTTTTTTGGATATTTTAAGCATTTTTCAGCTTAAAACGTTTTTTCTTTTTTCTGTAACAGACCTTTTTATTATCATTCATTGGATCATATGTAAATTTCAGACATTTTCGTTCTGTAGTTTCTTTGCAAACAGCGTTTCACTTTTCAAACATTCAAGAGTACGTTTTTTTTTTTAACTCCATTCATCTGCGGTGTCGGGTTTTTCCGGCGGCTGCTCTGCGCTGTGATCGGTGGCTGCTCGGGTTTCTCCGGCGTGTTCGGCAAGGTTAATCCAGATGTTTTTGCGGGTTTCGGTGTGCGTTCGCCGGGGTTTTGTGGTGAGTGTTCATCGGGTTTGCGGCGGCTTTTCCCTGCACTACGACAGCCCTGTGGTGCTTGCTGAATACACCGCAGGGTCGCCGGAATGGGATCGCCAAATCGCACCGAATTGAAGAGAATGAAAAGTCACCGAACGTTCGGTGACTTTTCGATTCTCTTTGAATAACCCTGTTTGTATTTATTTATTTATTTTATTTATAAAGGATTTTACCAGGAAGGATACATTGAGATTTCTCTCGTTTTCAAGTATGTCCTGGGTTCGAGAACATTGAGTGGTTACAGAAATACAAAATAGTAAAATGCAAGATATTAACACAAAACAAATATACAGATTAACAGAAAAATAAATATGGAGGAAATAAAGTCATTATGTTACATGTTTACAGGTGCATTTCGTATTGAGGTATGTTAATAGGGAAGTCTTAAGGGACTTTAGACTGGGGGAAGATTTCATGGTGTCTGGGAGGTTATTCCATAATTGCGGTGCTCTGTAGGAAAATGAGGATCGAGCCACTTTCTTTTTGTATTGTGGTATTGCAAGTAAGGTGCTGGTCCTGGATCGGAGGTTATAGGATGAGGGAGCTGCTGGGGGAAGCAGTATATTCAGGTAGGGTGGTAGCTTCCCAGAAAAGCTCTTAAACACCAGGTTGGAAAGGTGAAGGGTGCGTCTAGAGTCCAGTGATGGCCAGTTTAGTTCTTTTAACATGTCACAATGGTGTGTCATGTAGTTACATTGTATCTGTACTGAACAGGGATTTTCAGTCATTATAATCCCCTGAATCTTATTCCTGTACAGCAGCGAGTGACCCCAGAGCTCGCCCTGTATTCTACACTTTCCCTGGCTGTTGAAATGTTACAATGAAGTTTGCAGAGTTTTTGTTACAGTGAGGGCTGGGCTGCTTTTTTTTTTAACAGGGTGACAAGATAAAGATCTCATTGAGAACTTAATTTCTCCCCAGGGAGAACATTAATCTTACATTAAAAAGGTTTTACATGCCAAGTGTATATTTTTTTTCAGTGCCAAATCGTGGATACATGTTTTTCGTAGAAAAAGGGTTAAATTCAATATTTCTTTCCCCCAGACACATAAAAAAAAAAATAAGAAAAACCTACATTAAATCTGGAAGAAAACCTACGTGAACTGTCACTAGGTATGACCCACCATTGTGACATGTTAAAAGAGCTAAACTGGCCATCACTGGAATCTAAACGCACCCTTCACTTTTCCAACCTGGTGTTTAAGAGCTTTTCTGGGAAGTTACCACCCTACCTGAATAGACTGCATCCCCTAGCAGCTCCCTCATCCTATAACCTCCAATCCAGGACCTGCACCTTACTTGCAATACCACAATACAAAAACAAAGTGTCTCGATCCTCATTTTCCTACAAAGCGCCACAATTATGGAATAACCTCCCAGACGCCATCAAATCTTCCCCCAGTCTTAAGTCACTCAAGAGCTCCCTATTAACATACCTCAATACAGAATGCACCTGTAAACATGTAACATAGTGACTATACACAGAATGCACCTGTAAACATGTAACTTAGTGACTATATACAGAATGCACCTGTAAACATGTAACTTCGTGACTATATACAGAATGCACCTGTAAACATGTAACATAGTGACTATATACAGAATGCACCTGTAAACATGTAACATAGTGACTATATACAGAATGCACCTGTAAACATGTAACATAATGACTATATACAGAATGCACCTGTAAACATGTAACATAGTGACTATACACGTAATGCACCTGTAAACATGTAACTTAGTGACTATATACAGAATGCACCTGTAAACATGTAACATAGTGACTATATACAGAATGCACCTGTAAACATGTAACATAGTGACTATATACAGAATGCACCTGTAAACATGTAACTTAGTGACTATATACAGAATGCACCTGTAAACATGTAACTTAGTGACTATACACATAATGCACCTGTAAACATGTAACATAGTGACTATATACAGAATGCACCTGTAAACATGTAACTTAGTGACTATACACATAATGCACCTGTAAACATGTAACATAGTGACTATATACAGAATGCACCTGTAAACATGTAACTTAGTGACTATATACAGAATGCACCTGTAAACATGCCTGCATATTTATTTTCTGTGTTAATCTGTATATTTGTGTTGTTTTTTTATATTTTGCATATTATTACTTTGTATTACTGTAACATTTCAAAGTTCTTGAACCCAGGACATACTTGAAAATGAGATAAATCTCAATGTATCCTTCCTGGTAAAAATACTTTATAAATAAATAAATAAGCTACACAGCGTCAAATATATCACTTGGTTAATGTGCCAACTAAGCAGAGTTTACACATCCTCTGATCTTTATTTTTGGTATGATTAGAAAGGATTACAGTACAATTAATAGAAGCCGCTATTGCTTCATCTTCTGATACGGTTAGGATTGGAGACAATAAGGGGCTAACGGGCTGCTTGAGGAGAAAAACATTGGTTTTTGTTTTCCTCATTGAAATGGATAAGATTTGAATGCTATGGCAACAATGTTTCCCGACCTCCCAGTATTCTCGCTTTGTCTTTTACATGACTAGTGGCTACAATTAGTCTGACCTGGAAAAAAATATAAGCGGGGCAATATTTCATGCAGTTAAAGAATAATGTACTTGCAGGGCTCGGGCAGATCATTATGATTATGTTCTCCTATCATATCAGGCATCGGAAATTTCCATAAAATACCAACAAGCAGGGCATTTCACCCTTTTAAATTATGTTTGTTATTCCTCCTGTAGTATTCGTGCTTCTACACAGAATGTGGTGCAAGAAAACAAAAGGATGCTGAATAGTCTGTAAAACTTCATAACTGCTCAGCATTGCTGCGAAGGGGTGAATTAATAAACTGACACTCAGGGCTCCATCAAGAGGTGACAGATACAAAAGACATCCCTGAAGGTTGTGTCCCTGTATGCTTTGACACTATCCTACACATGTAATTATCCCAAATTTATCCTTGGGGGGTGATGGGGGACCCAAGATCCAATCAATGCACCATTAGAGACACTCCTGGAGTACAACAGTCCAGTGGATTACTGTGCAGATTGACTTTACCATGGGTACACACGTCTCATGAATTTAAGCAAGCATGGGATAGGCATAAGGCTATCCTAAACAAAAGATAAATCCAGGTAAAGTATCCATGTAATTGGGCAGACTAGATGGGCCGAAAGGTTCTTATCTGCCGACATTTTTCTATGTTTCTATGTTTCTACGTCGCCCATAGCTCAGAACACTGACCCACAAGGAAATAGAAGGATACCATAAAATCACATGCAAGACACTGTAACTGTCCTGACATTCAGGTGTATATTATGTGCCGTTAAAAGGTTGTATTCACGCTCTTCTGCATCATTTCCATCATGACGCCTGCCATCGTTTCAAACCCATTCCTATTTTAAATATTTTTTATGAACCAAAGAGCTTCTCACATCAATGCACAAAAACAAGAATCAGGAAAAAAAATAGCCTTGCAGGAGCGATTCCTGCGTTTTACAAATTCCATTAAAAACAGGAACACCAACAGGGTAATTCAAAGAGATCCGAATGGCTCCCGAAAGGGAACCGAACTCTGAAAATCAGCGTTCGGTTACCTATCTTGGCCATTCGGCTATTCAGAGAGCAGGCAATACACCAAATCCTGGCGAATTGCCTGCACATACATTGCCTGTTCGTTGCCTGTTCGAGGGCAGTGAAATCCCCATAGAGAAACACTGCTTCGGCTATTCAGAGAACACAAACCAGCAGTGAAAGGTTCCCGAATTGCCCTGCCATTCGGTGGTTTCATGCGGCAGATTTATTCAGGCGAATCCCATAGGCTTCAATGTTAAAAATATTCCAGTTGTAATTCAATATCTAATAAACCATTGATTATAATATTCTGCAGTAAAAATTCTATTTATAGATTTTTTAGGATATTTTAAGCATTTTTCGGGATTTTTTCTTTTTTTAAAAATATTCCGATTTATTTTTATATATTTTTTTAACTTTATTTTTTCTGTAACAGCCCTCTTTATTATCATTCCCTGGACCTCATATGTAAATTTCAGACATTTTCGCTCAGTAGTTTCTTTGCAAACAGCATTTCACTTTTCAAACATTCAAGCAAACAGTTTTTTTAATTTATTCACTCCATTCGTCTGCGGCGTCGGCATTTTCCGGCGACTGCGCTGCGTGTGATCGGCTCCTGCTCGGGTTTTTCCGGCGTTTTTCGGCAGGTTAATCCAGATGTTTTTGCGGGTTTCGGTGTGCGTTTCTCCCTCGTTTTGCGGTGAGTTTTCGTCGGGTTTGCGGCAGCTTTTCCCTGCATTTCGGCGGCCCTGTGGTGCTTGCTGAATACACTGCAGGGTCGCCAAAATGGGATTGCCAAATCGCACCGAATTGAAGAGAACAAAAAGTCACTGAACGTGCAGTGGCTTTTCGATTCTCTTTGAATTACCCTGAAAGGAGGGGAAGAACTGCGGGAGAAGAGAGATAAAAAAAAGTATTCCAGAAAAGAGAATAGAAAATGACGATACATTTCACGGAGTGCACAGGACAGTCCGCGGGTCCCACATATGGCAAAAGATTCATTATGGACTACTTCTGTTCATCCATGGTCTTAGTATTGGAATTCAGGAGAACTGGACTATACTGCGCCACTGCCCTGGGGGCAGCCAAGGATACAAAGGTCACTCTAGGCAAAATCCAGAAGGGAAAAGACATATGGAGGGGAACAATTGTATCCCTATCCTTCCTGACTCTCTGCCTGGTTTTCTTACCCTTTCCCTTGTTTAGTTTTTGGTTTCTTGAGTGTGATATTCATCTTTTTCCTAGTGCCGCGGTTTCTTCCCCCACTGGCCGGCACCTCCCTATAGGAAGCAGCTTGGCGCTGGTCCAATAACGATCGCGCTTGGACTACTAGCGCACACAGCCAATTGGGTACACTCAATGTAGAAGCATTGAGACGTATCATGGAGTTGGTTACTAAGCCAGCAACTGCCCGTAAATTGCAGCAGCAAGTAATTCAGTGCTGAAGTGACTTTTGGTACCAGGGAACTCAACCCTTGTAATGCTGTTGACTATGGTCTACATGGCTAGACTGTCCCTTTAACTCAGGGATGTCCAAACTCCGGCCCCCCAGATGTCCCTGAACTACAACTCCAATGCTTTTCCATCCATCTAATGCAGTCAGAGATTTCTGGGCGTTGTAGTTCAGGAACATCTGGGGGGCCGGAGTTTGAACATCCCCGCTTTAATCCTTTGCGGACTGCTGACATGTCAAACATGAGGACTACTAAAATCGTGCCTATTTTATGCCATAATATAATTTTTCTCCCTTCATAATTCTGCATCAAATATAAATATGTCAGACGAAGTCGCCACGATCAGGTACAATTTACATAAAAAAAAGAATAACAGGGTAATTCAAAGAGATCGAATTGCTTGAGAAAGGTAACCGAACGCTGAAAATCAGCGTTCGGTTACCTTTCCTGGCCATTCGGCTATCCAGAGAGCAGGCAATTCGCCAAATCCTGGCGAATTGCCTGCACATACGGTGCCTGTTCGGTGCCTGTTCGAGGGCAGTGAATCCCCATTGAAAAGCAATGGTTCGGCTATTCAGAGAACACAAACCAGCAGTGAAAGGTTCCCGAAATGCCCTGCCATTCGGTGGTTTAATTCGACAGGTTTATTCAGGCGAATCCCATAGGCTTCAATGTTAAAAATATTCCCGTTTTAATTCAATATCTAATAAACCGTTCATTATAAAATTCTGCAGTAAAAAGTCTCTTTATTTATAGATTTTTTAGGATATTTTAAGCATTTTTCTTATTTTTTTTTTTTAAGTTTACTTATATTTTCTGTAACAGCCCTTTTTATTATTATTCATTGGATCATATGTAAATTTCAGACATTGTCGCTCAGTAGTTTCTTTGCAAACAGCGTTTCACTTTTCAAACAATCACAGAAACTCTTTTGCTAATTTATTCACTGCCTCCTCTGGGTCTCAGCTGCTTCGGCTGCGTCTGATCGGCTCCTGCTCGGCTTTTTCGATGGGTTAATCCAGATGTTTTTGCGGGTTTTCGGCGTGCATTCGGTGGGTTTTGCGGTTAGTTTTCGTCAGGCTTGCGGCGGCTTTTCCCTGCAATTCGGGGACCCTGTGGTGCTTGCTGAATACACCGCAGGGTCACTGAAATGGGATCGGCAAAAGGAACCGAATTGAAGAGAACGAAAAGTCACCGAACGTGCAGTGACTTTTCAATTCTCTTTGAATAACCCTGTAATTGTATAGTTTGGCGGCAGGAAATTGTCCCGTAAAGAAGTGATTCAGTTTGAAAGGCGAATCCCATAGGATTCAATGTAAAACAATATTTTTGATTATTTTTTTATTCAACCATTTATTATTTTTATTTGCAGCAAAAAGCAAATTTATTTATTTATTTATTTATTTATTTTTAAAAAAATCTGTATTTTTTGTGTATTTTTTAGGGGACATTTTTGATTCCCAATTTTTTTTTTAACAGCTGCTCTTTTTCCCTTCGCCACCGAACTGGGAAAAAAAAACCTTGTACGCTGCTGAAAACACGAAGGGAACTCTGCTGTTCCCTTCATGTCTTCAGCAGCATTTGACTGTGGTTTTTTTTTCAGTTCGGCGGCATTTGGTCGATCTGGACAATCAATATTCGCTTCATCCAGTGGACGACCCAGATCGTTCAAAAGAGTTGTCCACGGTCAGACGGACAAGTCAGTTGGACCCAGAGGACAGCCATCTTAAGGCTGGCAGAGCATCATGGAATATGTAGTTCAGAGACATCTGAGATGCCACGGTTCACTACCACTGAAAGCAATAATGTCAAGCTCTGGTTGATGCTGAATTACTCCTCCTCTAATTCTCTGGCCATTGGAACGGATACAAAAGACTTCTGGGAATTGTAGGCTGTCAGCATCCGAGTGGTCTGGAGTTTGGTTCTTTAGAGAATTATTGTACTTAGCTATAGTATTTCTTTACTACACCTGCATACTGTCCGCAACCATATTGAGGATTCTGTTAATCTGTATATTTGTTTTTTTTTAATATCTTGCATTTATTACTTTGTATTTCTGTAACGACTGTAACAATTCAGGGCCATATTATATTCTCTGCGCAAATGCGCTCGCGCAGCGCAAATGTTTTTGCGTGCAGTGTCCAGCGTTATCGCGCAAAAATTAATGTGAGATTCGGATCCGAACGCATTTTCTCATCCGTCAAAAAATAACGTTAGTAAAAAAAACGTGCAAAATGAAGTGTGATACACGCGCAGTAACGTTGCGCATGTAAATCAGTGTGCAGCCTGTTTTTTTCGCGGGATTTAGTCAATCTGAATGAAGAACCTTAATTGACATCAATTCACCTTAATTGACTCACTCACGTTTTTGCGCCTGTCAAAATAAATCTGAGTATACATGCTGCGGCAATAAAAAAAATATGCACCAATTCACAATTGTTTTGTTTGGGTATGTGTAGAATGTGTAACTATACTGTGCTGTATTTTTTTTTCGTGCTGGTGTATTTGGTTTCGGCCAGAACGTTAAGATTTGCAGTTAACACCAACAGGGTTATTCAAAGAGATCCGAATTGCTTGAGAAAGGTAACCGAACGCTGATTTTCAGCGTTCGGTTACCTTTCCTGGCCATTCGGCTATCCAGAGAGCAGGCAATTCGCCAAATCCTGGCGAATTGCCTGTACATACGGTGCCTGTTCGGTGCCTGGCAGTGAAATCTCCATAGAGAAGCAATGCTTCGGCTATTCAGAGAACACAAACCAGCAGTGAAAGATTCCCCTAATGCCCTGCCATTCGGTGGTTTAATTCGGCAAATTTATTCAGGAGAATCCCATAGGCTTCAATGTTAAAAATATTCCCGTTTTAATTAAATATCTAATAAACCATTCATTATAAAATTCTGCAGTAAAGAGTCTCTTTATAGATTTTTTAGGATATTATAAGCATTTTTCTGAATATTTTTTTTTTTAAAAGTCCACTTTTTTTGTTTTTTTTAAGTTTACTTCTTTTTTCTGTAACAGCCCTCTTTATTATCATTCCCTGGACCTCATATGTAAATTTCAGACATTTTCGCTCAGTAGTTTCTTTGCAAACAGTGTTTCACTTTTCAAACAATCACACAAACAGTTTTCCTAATTTATTCACTTCACTCTGTCTACGGTCTCGCCTTTCTCTGGAGGCTTCGCTGCGGGCGATCGGCTCCTGCTCGGGTTTTTCCGTGGTTTTCGGCAGGTTAATCCAGATGTTTTTGAGGGTTTTCGGCGTGCATTCGCCGGGTTTTGCAGTTCGTTTTCGTCGGGCTTGTGGCAGCTTTTCCCTGCAATTCGGGGACCCTGTGGTGTTTGCTGAATACACTGCAGGATCACCGAAATGGGATCAGCAAAAGGAACCGAATTGAAGAGAACGAAAAGTCACCGAACGTGCAGTGACTTTTTGAATCTCTTTGAATTACCCTGCAAGTTTTCAAAGACGTTAAAATTATGCGCGCAAACGTCGTTCGTAGGAAGTTGCGCATCTATTGAAATACCATCCGCTTAACGCATTTGCGCTCACAATGTTAAGTATAGGACGCACAAAGTTCATCACGCTCGCGTAAGTCCATCCGCGTCAAACAATAACGCGCATCGTTTGCGCGAACTTTGAAATACGACGTTCTGCGCAAATGGTTTAGTCCTCGCGCAGAACCGATGCGCGAGGAATGCAATATGGGCCCTAGATGTTCTTGAACCCAGGACATACTTGAAAACGAGAGAAATCTCAATGTATCCTTCCTGGTAAAATACTTTATAAATAAATAAATATCATCGGGGGGGGGGGGTGAAGGTAGTAATCCCCTGGTCACATAAGCAATCCGTGGCGATGGACAAAGTACTGGCGCACATTCTAAAAGCAGACATAAATCTGTCTTTCCGGTCACGCATCCTCTTTGATTTTGCAGAGGATTTTTTTTATATAATTAATTGTACGATGATGCTTGTCACGGTATTATTTTAAACCGCACTCGAGCACGTGCAAATAAGTTGCTCCTTATCATTTAATTAAAATCTCATCCAATTCTTCAATTTACAGTCACTGAACGACTCAAATATCATCTTTTTGTCTTCTTCAGAAAAGCAGATCTTTTTATTAAGTCCCCAGGAGAAAGCACTGCTATCGAGAAGAAACTCTTCCAGCACACACAGAAAAACCGATAATATTCAAACACCGCAATTCATTTACGAAATATTAAGCTCTGCAGTGTTCGTTTTACTTTGAGAAATAAACGGAAATGTGTACCTAAATATCTTTATTATTATTCTTTATTTATAAAGCGCCAGCATATTCCGCAGCGCTGTACAATAAGCACAGTATAGACAGGGTTACAATACATTGAACAACATTTGACAAACAGTACAGGAGGAGATGAGGGCCCTATTCCCGTAGGAACTCACAATCTAGAAGGGTTGGGGTTGGAGACAGGAGGAGAGGACTGCAAGATGAGAGTGGAGGACTGCAAGGTGAGAGTAATTTTTTTTGAGAAAGGATTTTACCAGGAAGGATACAGTGAGATTTCTCTCGTTTTCAAGTATGTCCTGGGTGGCGAGTGTGTACCGTTAGGTGTCTTGCCCAAGGACACTTACTGGAGAGGTGCATGGTGGGATCGAACCCATGACTCCACAGGCTCTCTCCACGCAGAGCAGTGATGTTACCTCTACTCCACCCAGCCGGCACATATATATAATTGATGGTTGCGTCAGTGAGTTGGGTGGTAGGCCTCCCTAAATAGGAACGTTTTAAGGGAGCGTTCGAAGGAAGAGAAGTTAGGGGAAAGTCTGACCGTACGAGGGAGAGCGTTCCAGAGAGTGGGAGCTGCGCGTGAGAAATCCTGAAGTCTATCATGGGAAGAGGTGATGCGGGGAGAAGCTAGGCGCAGGTCGCTGTTTGACCTTAGGGAGCGGGCTGGGGTGTATTTGGTGATTAGTGAGGACAGGTAGTGGGGAGCTGCGCCATTCCATGACCATCATAATAGGCCTGTGTAGATGCCAGCTCAGTGAGCGTCCACTGATGTGTGTTACGGATGATCCCCAGGAATCCACGCCTGTGTCGGACACTTTGGCATCGCAGTTTCGCCAGATTGATGCTCTGCCTGCTTGTGGTCCTGCTGCAGATGACACCGAACCACATCATTCTGACATGGAAAGCTCCACATGTGTTGATATTTGCAATGTAAATACCAACACTGTGACTCTGACTCGTGACTCTGTGTCAACGTAACGACGCAGGCTTTGCGTAAACCCATACACATACATTCTGGAGCACTCGGATGAGGTCGTCCAGTGGGACTTGTTTGAAGCCAATATAAGCTTTCAGTCGACCATGGTACCTTGCCCTATCGTGGTTTTATTTCTAGACCCTTTAGCGCAGGCTTTTTTTATAATTTGTCCTTTTGGCACTTTAACCTCAGCTTGTTTATTGATTATTCTTGAGCTCTGGTGCCCTTTGACCTTGGCTTGTTTGTTTTCTACTCTAGATCTCTGGTTCCCTGTGACTCTGCCAAATACAGACGAATTACGGTGCAGTTCACCGCATTTCGTTCTCTTCAACGGCACTGAAATTGCCTCAGAGAAGTTGCCTATTCACAGAACGCCAAACTGCACCGAAGTGTCTGCCAAATGTCCTGATTTTCGGTGGTTCAGTTCGACTGGTTCAAACAGGCCAATCATATAGGTTTCAATATTAACCACTTCCATGCTAAGGAGGCGCTCAGCGCGTCCAACCGCATGTCACGTTCCATGCGGTGGACGCGCTGAGCGCGTCCTCTCTTTGGGGTCAGCGTTCGGCCGGGTTCCGGATGATCGCTGGCCCCTCCGGTGCGGGCTGACATCCTCGATGTCAGCCCAGCATCCGGAACCGCCGCCGGAGTAATTAGGTGTCATCGCAGCGGCGCGATGACACCTAATTCAGGCGCCCCACCCGCATGTGCCGAGGAGGAGCCTGAAAGGGAGGGGGGGCGTTGCGGGGGTTAACCCAGGCACCATTTGGAAGGGCACAGCCTGCCCTTCCAAATGGTACCTGGCATTAACCCCTGGGAAGCCGGATCACGAATCGGCGCTGAAAAGCGCCGGTTCGTGATCCTTTCCCGGAGCTGGCCGACATCTTGGATGTCGGCCAAGCCTCCGGGGACTCCCCCTGAGGACTGACGTCATAGCACGATGACGCCAGTCCTGGAGTTAACCCCTAGCTGCCACCAATGGTGGAGATAGGGGGTTCCAATGAACCCCCTATCTACCGATCCGTTCCAACGTGGCCGTTCCAACGATACCAAACACGACTTTGAAAAAAGTTTGTAAAAAAAAAAAATTAAAAATAAAAATAAAAAAAATTATAAAAATAAACATTTTTTTTTTCTTTTTTTTGGTTTGTTAATGCAGCAATATTGTTCCCATTTTAATTATAATGTGAACAATGATGCTGCACTAACAATTTTTGTATGCGGTGCGTTTGTTATAAATCGTGTAATTTTCTAAAAATCTCTAATTTTTTTAACAAGCGCACCCCATACAAAATATAACCGCAATTGCTCGCATGTTAAAATGTGGAAAAAAAACACTTTACACGTTGTAAATTATTGAAAATTCATATTTTATTGCATTTCTTGTTATAATATACAGACAGGTCATGACGTATACATAGAATAATGACATATTATGAATCTGCCGAGTCTTACGGAAAGAATGATATATAATATGTCTGGGTCATATACTAAAATAAGCCTTCAAAACACGTTTAAACATGATGAGCAAAACCGGTAAAAATGACCTCAGCACAGAGGCGGGAAAAGCCTCAGCAGCGAAAGGGTTAATACGTAATATCATTTATAATTTTCGGCAAAAAGACTATCAGGGTAATTCAAAGAGAATCGAAAAGTCACCGCACATTCGGTGACTTTTCGTTCTCTTCAATTCGGTTCGTTTTGCCGATCCCATTTTGGCGACCCTGCGGTGTATTCAGCAAACACCACAGGGCCACCGAATTGCAGGGAAAGGCTGCCGCAAACCCGACGAAGACCGCAAAACCCGGCGAATGCACGCTGAAAATCCGCAAAAACATCTGGCTTAACCCACCGAAACCATGGAAAAACCCGAGCAGGAGCCAATCACACGCAGTGAAGCTGACGGAAAAAGCCGACACCGCAGACGTGTGAAGTGAATAAATTAGTAAAACAGTTTGCTTGAATGTTTGAAAAGTGAAACACTGTTTGCAAAGAAACTACTGAGCGAAAATGTCTGAAATTTACATATGAGGTCCAGGGAATGATAATAAAAAGGGCTGTTACAGAAAAAATAAGTAAACTTAAAAAAAAAAGAATCCAGAAAAATGCTTAAAATATCCTAAAAAAATCTATAAATAAAGAGACTCTTTACTGCAGAATTTTGTAATGAACGGTTTATTAGATATTGAATTAAAACGGGAATATTTTTAACATTGAAGCCTATGGGATTCTCCTGAATAAATCTCTCAGGAACCTCTCACTGCTGGTTTTTGTTCTCTGAATAGACGAAGCAGTGCATTTTCATGGGGATTTCACTGCCCTCGAACAGGCACCGAACAGGCACCGTATGTGCAGGCAATTTGCCAGGATTTGGCGAATTGCCTGCTCTCCGGAACGCTGATTTTCAGCGTTCGGTTACCTTTCTCAAGCAATTCGGACCTCTTTGAATTATCCTGTATTTTTTTAGAACAACTTTTTGAATTTTTGTTTCCCAGTTTTTGAAAAAAACTTTTTTTTATACTGTAACAGACATTTTTATTAATATTGAAGGACCTTTTTTATTATTTAGACACATTTTAATGCATTTTTATTGGATAAACACATATTAGGATAACAGAAGAGTTCCGTTTTGTGTTTTTTTATGTAGTTCGTTGGAATTCACCAAGGCCACTTCGGTGTTTTTAGTGCTTTTTGGTGACGTTCTCTAACTTTTCGTGGGGCTTCGGCGATTCCACCTGTGGCGCACTACGGCCGGCGACCGTTCGCTAAATAATAAATTCACCAAAATGTCGGTGAAAATTAATACATTGTATAACTCATTCTGCCGTTTTGTGCTACAATGTAACTACATGACCCACCATTGTGACATGTTAAAAGAACTAAACTGGCCGTCGCTGGAATCTAGATGCAGCCTTCACCTTTCCAACCTGGGGTAGTATTACAAAGCTGGTGCTAACTTAACCCTTTCGCTGCTGAGGCTTTTCACGCCTCTGTGCTGAGGTCATTTTTACCGGTTTTGCTCATCATGTTTAAACGTGTTTTGAAGGCTTATTTTAGTATATGACCCAGACATATTATATATCGTTCTTTCCGTCAGACTCGGCAGATTAATAATATGTCATTATTATATGTATACGTCATGACCTGTCTGTATATTATAACAAAAAATGCAATAAAATATGAATTTTCAATAATTTACAACGTGTAAAGTGTTTTTTTTCCACATTTTAACATGCGAGCAATTGCGGTTATATTTTGTATGGGGTGCGCTTGTTAAAAAAATTAGAGATGGGGTCTCGTTACATTTTTTTTTGGGGAAAATTACACGATTTTTAACAAACGCACCGCATACAAAAATCGTTAGTGCAGCATCATTGTTCACATTATAATTGAAATGGGAACAATATTGCTGCATTAACAAACCAAAAAAAACAAAGAAATTATTTATTTTTTTATAATTTTTTTAAATATTTTTTTTTAAATTTTTTTTTACATGGTCATGTTTGGTATTGTTGGAAAGGCCATGCTCTGGCCGATCCAACAGTACCAAACATTAACCCCTAGCTGCCACAGATTGGGAAAAGTGCTTATTTTTTTTTTTAAATATTTTTTTTTATTATTTTTTTATTTTATTTTTTTACACAAACTTTTTTCACATTCGAGTTTGGTATCGTTGGAACGGCCATGCTCTGGCCGATCCAACAATACCAAACGTTAACCCCTAGCTGCCACGGATCGGGAGATAGAGAGTTCATTGGAACTCCCTATCTCCATCGTTGGTGGCAGTTAGGGGTTAACGCCAGTTCTCAGGGGGAGTTCCCGGAGGCTTGGCCGACATCCAAGATGTCGGCCAGCTCCGGGAAAGGATCACGAACCGGCGCTTTTCAGCGCCGATTCGTGATCCAGCTCCCCAGGGGTTAATGCCAGGTACCATTTGGAAGGGCAGGCTGTGCCCTTCTAAATGGTGCCTGGGTTAACCCCCGCAACGCCGCCGATCGGGAGGGAGAGAGGTCCGAAGGACCTCCCCCCCCTCCCTTTCAGGCGCCTCCTCCGCACATGCGGTGGGGCGCCTGAATTAGGTGTCATCGCGCTGCCGCGATGACACCTAATTTCACCGGCGGCGATTCCGGATGCTGGGCTGACATCGAGGATGTCAGCCCGCACCGGGGGGGCCAGCGATCGTCCGGAACCCGGCCGAACGCTGACCCCAAAGGGAGGACGCGCTCAGCGCGTCCTCAGCACAGCAGAAGCCTTGCGGAGGACGCGCTGAGCGCGTCCTCCGCATCGAAGTGGTTAAACAGAGCTCTTGTAAACTTACCAGAGTCATTATAGTCTATGGAGTTTTTACGTTTACAACAGCTCTGGTTAAGTTGGCACCAGCTTTATAATATTGCCCCTGGTGTTTAAGAGTTTTTCTGGGAAGCTACTATCCTACCTGAATAGGTGTCATGTACCATGGCCGCAACCATCTTGACACTCTCCTGGTGGAACTGTCCTGTAACCTGCAAACCAGCACTTCCAGCAATGCAACAGTTAATCACAAAACACCATACACACACACAGAATAAAAGGCACCACGCCCCAGCCAGAACATTGCTGGTTCATTTCAGCTCCTGTGTGCTTCAAGAGAAGTACTGTGTATTTGTTGCTCTGCTAAAACCTATTTTTGATCCTGTTTATTTTATTTCCTGGCTCCTGCATTATTCCAAGCCTCCAATCATCATACAGAATCCAACTTGGTCAGTTCCTTATAATTTAATTCTCCTCCACCCCTACCAACCTATTATTTGTGTAAACCTGCATACTGGGCTCATATCCCCCATATCCCGGTGCCACCCTGGTACCTGGGCATGACAATAGGCTGCTTCCCCTAGCAGTTCCCTCATGCTATAACCTCTGATCGAGGACCAGCACCTTACTTGCAATACCACAATACAAAAAGAAAGTGGCTCGATCCTCATTTTCCTACAGAGCACCGCAAATATGGAATAACCTCCCAGACACCATCAAATCTTCCCCCAGTCTAAAGTCACTTAAGAAATCTCTATTAACATACCTCGATACAGAATGCACCTGTAAACATGTAACATAATGACTATATACAGAATGCACCTGTAAACATGTAACATAATGACTATTTCCTACATATTTCTTTTCTGTGTTAATCTGTATATTTGTGTTTTGTTTTTAATATCTTGCATTTTATTACTTTGTATTTCTGCACCTACTGTAAAAATTCGATGTTCTTGAACCCAGGACATACTTGAAAACGAAAGAACTCTCAATGTATCCTTCCTGGTAAAATCCTTTATAAATAAATTTAAAAAAATGGAATCGCTGAAGTGCGCCAAAATGCATCGAATTGAAAAGCAATGTAATTTTACTGACATTTTGGTGCTTTGAGAACAGCCTATATCCGAGGTCCGCAGTCTTGGTCCTCCAAATGTTGGAACTACATTTCTATGGTGCTCAACCAATACTAGGTTAGCCGAGCCTTCAGGGAAATGTAGTTCCAAAACACCTGGAGAGCCAGGGTTGCAGAGTTCTGGTCTATACATTTGTGTCATGAAGGAGAAGTCTGTAGACTTTTCATATGCATGTTTTTATATACAGCACTGATTGAGATGCAATTGGTTAAAATGTGTCTTTAGTGTGTCATATGTGGCGCTAAGCACAAATGTGAATTTTTCAGATAAGGACAAGTAATGAGTTAATTCGCAGAGATGTCCAGTAAGCCGTAGAGGGAGGGGGTGCTTCCATCTCAATTTTAATTACATTTTCTTTTAATTATAAATTGTTAATTAATTACATATCTTGTATTCCCCGCTGAATGGAGATCCAAAGGACACATTTTTGCAAATTCACATACAGCACCACGGCGGATTTCTTGCTAAGCAGGGGGACGCAGAAAGCGCAGTATAAAAATAATATACATAAAACCGAAGCTCTAGCAGCCGGAGGGGGTTCTAAATGCATGAAAAACAATAATCTTGGTCTGGCAAAAGTAGAATAAAATGTGCTCTGGCTGAGGAACAAATCCGCCCGTGCAAATCCCTAAAACAAATCCATGCTGCTTCTAAACAAGCTTTATTCAGCCTAATTTAATAAGGGTCACAGCGAGACCAAGCTTACTGGGGCGAGGTGCTAGCATGGTCCACAAGGTAATATCAGGTCAGCTGAGACCCAAAGGCACCTCTGGTGACATCAAATACATGTATATTTTAATAAAACTGTACTAAGGATAAATAATTTGCCCTGGGATAAAACTCAAACGTATGAGAAGAGATAATGAGCGTATCAATTAAACGTAGAGAAGGATACAAGAGAACATCATGTCCTGACCCGTGCTCTGCTTCTACAAAACACATAAAAAGCACTCTAAACCTTGCGTACACAGACAGTATTCCCAGGACCCCTGTTTCTTCTTCATACGGAGAGTGTGACTAGGTTCTCCGTCGCTGCTGGAATCGTTATCTGTATGTGAGTCACCTACCTCGTATTACAAATCCAAAGGTATTGCCTTCCTTGTGCAGAGTCACTTCCACGGTTCTAAAAATCACCCCTGACCCTTGAGTTGCTGAAAAGACATAAGGAACGAGAGAAAGAGAACATCATCATAAAGGATCGCAATAGCCACCAGAGAGAAAGGAAACCGTTTAACGGCAGCAAAACAGAAACAAGGGCAGAGAACGTAGGAACGCGTTTCACCAAAAGCAACCGCTTCTGCTCGCATCCGTACACACACACACACACACACACACACAAACACACACACACACACACACATTGCCAGTTCACTGTTCTGATTAAAAGAAACAAAGACCGCACAATGTATTTGTAACAAGGCTTCAGTTCCCATAACGAGGGAATCTTAATTTTGATGATGGGAGAAACCACAATGTCCACTTGAAGACGAAAAGTTCAACATCTTAGGCTAAAGTCAGATGAACACAGTCAGAGCGCACCGTGCGTGCATAACGGACAGACGTACTGACGGAAGATACTGTAGAAACCACACGGTCTGGTTTTTCTTGACATAGAAACAAAAAAGGTAACTATGGAAATAAAATTAATATGAAAAATGATAAAAATTAGAAAAGGATATGAAAAGCCATTGTGTGCGTCGAGGTGCTGGACGTCGCAAATTCGCTGCGTCTGACATCTCATCACTCACACAGAACGCTACGCGGACGTGGTGCACTCTGCATGTCCGTGGTAACTGTTTTCGTTCTTGCCTAACTTGCGTCTGTTTGCCACGTGTGTTGCAAAGTTCAGTGCGCACGTACTTCGTGTGTGGGTCTCTATTGATCATGATTCTATGCTACGATGGATGTTAAACTGTGCGGCAACACGGACGTGATCACTATGTTCGTCTGACACGGGCCTTATGCAAAGATGGGGAGCACAAAGTCTTATACGAAGATGTTGACCACATGTGGGAGGATGGTAGGCTTTCTAATATAGTATTACATTCTAGAACATTTTGGCCTGAAGGTCCATACATAATTATTTAAAAGCATTTATGATATTATATCACAGTATACGCAAACGTGTGGCGGTCTAGCATGTGTAGAGTAGAAAACCTCCAATCCATGATGGTTGTCCATTCTAAGCGATTAAAGGTGCTGCTTTATTGTATTTTACATAGACGGGAAGCATTCAGACTGACATGAGTTTGGAAAAAGAGAGATTGGAGTTTCACAGACGTCTGGTGCAACCCCTTTGTCCTCTCGTGTTGACCGACAAGTTATGGATTAATCGGATATTAATTTATCTTCTAGGCACAAACATTACAGTATTATTAAAACCATACATCATCGTTGGTCTCCTTGTACATCTTGCATATTTTGGTTTTATCTGGAAATACAGAAACATGTGGAGTTATTGTGAACACGCGGGCACCTTCCACTGAAAACCCTTGACACCAAGTTCCGTTGAGTACAGGAAGAGCCATAATGAGGGAGGTGTTCTCATATGCGTAGGGGGTTTGTGGCTTTCTGATGGAGGTTTTTTTTTTTTTTGAGAAAGGATTTTACCAGGAAGGATACATTAAGATTTCTCTTGTTTTCAAGTATGTCCTGGGTGGCGAGTATGTACCGTTAAGTGTCTTGCCAAGGACACTTACTGGAGAGGTTGCTCACTGGGATCGAACCCATGACTCCACAGGCTCTCTCCATGCAGAGCAGTGATGTTACCTCTACTCCACCCAGCCGGTACAGGTTGTAGGCACAGTTCCATATGATTTATCCATGCATGGAGGAAAACCAGTATTTGTTTTTACCCCTGTACATGGGAGATTACTCTTCAAGCTGGAAGTATAAAATTATGTAGAAGAAAAAGTGTAGAAGAACTATTGCACAATCTGGCGTAATGTGTCTCACTAACACAGGTAGACATGAATAGCGATCTGTGATGGCTCCACCAAGTCAATTCGATGCATGCTCTCCATCTTAACCCCTTCACCACAAAGTTCTTTTTCATAAAAACACTGCCAAGACCCAGTGGATTTATGGAAAACCACTTTCCACCGTAGACAGTGTAACAATTATCGTACCCTCCACACAATACATTTTAGAGACAGTAAGGCCCCTACTACATTCTTCAAGCAAAAACGCTCGCGCAACGCATGAATTTGTGCACCCAGCGTTAAACGTTAACGCGTGTAAATCAATGCCGGAATTACAATCCTCGCGCATTTTTTCATCCGTCGAGCAATAACGCGCGTTAAACAGACGTGCACAAGCACGCGCAGTAACGTTGCGCGTAGAAATCCGTGTGCGGACTGTTTTTTTCACGCGATTCAACTAATCAGAATTAGAAAACACAATTGTCTCACATTAAGTTTTTGCGCCTGTCAAAGTCAATCTGCGCATATAAGCTGCATAAATAAAAAAACCACACAACTTCTCAAATTTATTGGTTTGGTATGAGTAGAATGTGTAACTATACTTTGCTGCATATTTTTTTTGGGCTGGTGTATTTGGTTTCGGCCAGGTTGATATATAATTTGCCATTAACACCGGCTTTTAGGAGTTGCTAAAATTATGCACGCAAAGGCTGTGCGTTACAAACTGCGCATAGTATGTAATACCATCCGCGTACCAGCGCACAAACGCATTTGCGCTCACAATGTTAAGTATAGGATGCGCGAAGTACAGTAAGCTCGCGCAGCGTTTGCGTAGGTTCACCTGCGGTAAACATATACGCGCCTTTGTTGCGCTGACATTGTAATACGACGTTCAGCGCAAAGGGTTTTGCCTCTCACGTTAATGCATTTTTGCACGGGCGCAAACGTATGCGCAAAGATTGTAATAGGGCCCATAGTGTATTTTGTTGGCCAAAAAAGTGTTACAGTTGCAAGAAAAAGTATATGAACCCTTTGGGACTACGTGGAGTTTTGCATGAATTGGTCATAAAATGTGCTCCGATCTTCATCTAAGTCACAACAATTTGAAAAACACAGTCTGCTTAAAATAATACAACACAAACATATGTTTTCAAGAAGCACTGCCTGATGTGAACCATGCCTCTCAGAAAAGAGCTTTCAGAAGACCTACGATCAAGAATTGTTGACTTGCATGAAGCTGGAAAGGGTTACAAAAGTATCTCCAAAAGCCTTGATGTTCATGTGTCCACGGTGAGACAGACTGTCTACAAATGGAGAAAGTTCAGCACTGTTGCTACTCTCCCTAGGCGTGGTCGTCCTGTAAAGATGACTGCAAGAGCACAGCGCAGAATGCTTAATGAGGTAAAGAAGAATCCTAGAGTGTCAGCTAAAGACTTACAGAAATCTCTGGCACATGCTAACATTTTTGTTGACATAACTACAATAAGGAAAACATTAAACAAGAATGGAGTACATGGGAGGACACCACGGAGGAAGCCATTGCTGTCCAAAAATAATATTGCAGCATGTTTGAAGTTTGCAAAAGTGCACCTGGATGTTCCACAGCACTACTGGCAAAATATTCTGTGGACAGAAGAAACCAAAATTGAGTTGTTTGGAAAAAACACACAACACTATGTGTGGAGAAAAAAAGGCACAGCACACCAACATCAAAACCTCATCCCCACTGTAAAACATGGCGGAGGGAGCATCATGGTTTGGGGCTGCTTTGCTGCCTCAGGGCCTGGACGGATTGTTGTCATTGATGGAAAAATGAATTCCAGAGTTTATCAAGACATTTTGCAGGAAGTAAGACCATCTGTCCGCCAACTGAAGCTCCGCAGAGGATGGGTGATGCAACAGGATAATGACCCAAAGCATACAAGTAATTCAACAAAAGAATGGCTTCAACAAAACAAAATATGTCTTCTAGAGTGGCCCAGTCAGAGTCCTGACCTCAACCCGATTGAAATGCTGTGGCATGACCTTAAGAGAGCGATTCACACCAGACATCCCAAGAATATTGCTACACTGAAACAGTTTTGTGAAGAGGAGTGGTTAAAAATTACTCCAGATCGTTGTGCAGGTCTGATCTGCAGCTACAGGAAACGTTTGGTTGAGGTTATTGCTGCCAAAGGAGGGTCAACCAGTTATTAAGTCCAAAGGTTCACATACTTTTTCCACCCTGCACTGTGAATGTTTACATGTTCTGTTCAATAAAAGCATGAAAACATATAATGTTTGTGTTGTATTGTTTTAAGCAGACTGTGTTTTTCAAATTGTTGTGACTTAGATAAAGATCAGATCACATTTTATGACCAATTCATGCAAAACTCCACGTAATCCCAAAGGGTTCACATACTTTTTCTTGCAACTGTATAACATGTGTACCATGATACAGCTGCAGATCAGCTTTTCCCTGATAGAAAAAAACAGATCTCCAAGCTGTTGAAATAGCTGCAGCACCTTGGGTGACGTGTCCAAGGTGCTGAAAATTTAGGGGCACAGCCTGGAGCCCATTTGCAGATGGTCTTTATTTGCAGCAAATGAAATTACTTTGCACCAGAATATGAGCAAATTTTAACTCAATGTCCTGCAGGATATTTTATTTTTATTTTTTTAAAGTATTTTACCATGAAGGATACATTGAGATTTCTCTCGTTTTCAAGTATGTCCTGGGTGGGGAGTATGTACCGTTAGGTGTCTTGCCCAAGGACACTTACTGGAGAGATGCGGTTGCCAGGATTCGAACCTGTATCTCCACAGTCATAGAGCAGTGATGTTACCTCTATACTCCACCCAGTCGGTACTTTTGAATATAGAGGACACCTGATAATGGTAGTGAAGGGGTTAAAGCCTAAAATCCCACTCAACAAAAGGTATTCTTTTGTTACAGCACTGAGCATGAATTGTGTAATGACTTCTGGAGATTACAAAAAAAAAAAAAAAGCTTGTTAATTCCTGTTTATTTGTTGGAGCTAATAGCCCGTTCATCAACAATTTTCAATTTGTCTTGATATCTTTAGTGACATGATTTTAATCTTGTTTTTTGGCTGGTAGTGCTCTCATTATACCTCACGAGGCAATCAAACAATCTATTTTGTTTGTACTTGTTTCGCGAAGATCGATGTTTTTAAGCAAAAAAACATACAAATTAATTCTTGCGCTAGTTTGATTACCATGTCGTGCCGTACCAGCTACTCTGCCATGTCGGTGATTAAGCATTAAAGCATTTCCGTTGCCAAAATTTTAATGAGCCATTAAAAAAGTTACTTAATAACTTAATAATAGTGAAATATAGCAAAATGATGGACGCGTGAGGACACGCATGGACATCAATGGATCTAGAATAATAGCATTAATGAATGTTTTGGCTGCATGGACAAGATGACAAGGAAGAGGATGCACTGTCTTCACAAATGACATTACTATAGCCTAAAATAGGGATCTCAAACTCTGCACCCCCCCCCTCCCCGGATGATTCTGGACTACAAATCCCAGAATTCTTTTAATGCAATAGATGGCCTCAGTGTCATGGGAGATGTTGTTCAGAAAAATCTGGGGGGCCAGAGTTTGAGATCCCGGCTTGAATAAGATCATGTTTAAGGCTAGGGTCAGACGAACGCAGTGCGAACGCACGTGCAGCCACACTTTATCACGGCCGTAGTAGCAGCAAATGACGGGCAATATACGAAGTACGGCCGCACGACAGTTCGGCAGCGCAAAGCAAGCGGCAAACAAACGCATTTTTTATAGAACGTCAAACCGCTAGTACTGACATACAGAGTGCGCTGCGTCCGCTAGCGGTGTGTGTGCGTGATTGGGAGACGTCAGACGCTGCTCATGTCCGGCCAACATAACGTCCAGACGCAAAAAGTGTTTTATTGATGATCCGTACAAAATCACGGACGAAAATGCGCATCGTATGACCGCTATCGTGTATTCCGTGAAAAAATACGTCCATTCGTTCAAACACACTTTTTCACGGACGACGCGAAAAATACGTTCGTCTGACCCTAGCCTAGGGGACAGGTTTCTAATAGAAAAACACACAGGTCTATATTACAATCCAAGCGTTTAAATGAGGGCGCAAGGGAGGAAAAACTGCGGCTGCAGTTTCCCCCCTTGCGCCCACGTTTTAACGCTGGATTACAATGCAGGTGCAAAAAATGCTGCCTGCATTGTTACCGCACGGTAACCCCCGGGATGCTCGTGGTAGCGCTGAGTGCAGCCGCAAGCATCCACTCGATGGAGTCCATAGGACTCCATTGAGTTCCCCCCTGCCGGTCACATGACCAGCCGGATCTCGCCGTGCGAGATCCGGCCGGTCAGCGTAGTGATACGCAGGGAGAGACTGGGGGGACTTTTCCCTCCAGTCTTTCCCTGCTCTCGCCGGCCGGAGGAGGCAGACAGAGCCGCAGTCCTCGCCGCGGGACAGGAGGTGAGTATAGCATTCTGTTTTTTTATTTTTTAGGCTGGTGTTAACGGATTCTGCAGAAGCCAAATCCGTTAACACCAAGTCCTGGCTTTGGTTAACTTTTTGCTAACCACAGTCGGACGTTAATCGGTGTTAGTAGATTGTAATCCTAACGCTGATTAACACTTTGCGCTCCCCATGTTAAGTATAGGGAGCGCAAAGTACAGTAACCTTGCGCAGAAAACCGCAAGGTACCAAACGCTAACGGGTTACTTAACCCGTTTGCGTTTGGATTGTAATATGAGGTAAACACCGCAGCAAATGTTAATGCTCACGCAAGTGAGCATTAACGTTTGCCTGTAGATTGAAATTTAGCCCATAGAGGGTTATTAAGACAGCACTGTTATTTCAGTGAAATTGCTCTCCCGTTCGCCACACTTCGGCGATACAAGTGTACAGTGAATTCACTATTCACTGCAGGGTCCCTGAAGTGCGCCGATGGGGGGTGAAAAACTGAACTCTGCTATTCTTTAAAAGGTGTTTAAAACAATAAAAATACATGAAAACGTGTGGATATAATAAACGAGGTGCTAAAAAAAATTACAGAATTTTTTAAAGAAAGCTATTAAAAAAACGGGAATCAAAAATTGTGCCTAAAAAAAATCCCCAAAAATGTAATAGATAAGACTTTTTGCTGAAAATGAAAAGAATAAACATAATTAATAATAAAAAAATCTAATATTTTATAATATTGGATCCTATGGGATTCGCCTGTTTAACCCTTTCGCTGCTAAGCCATTTCACGCCTCTGTGGTGAGCTAATTTTGACCAGTTTTGATCATCTTGTTTAAACGCGTTTTGAAGGCTTATTTTAGTATATGACCCAGACATATTATATATCGTTCTTTCCAGCAGACTCGGCAGATTCATAATATGTCATTATTATATGTATACGTCATGTCCTGTCTGTATATTATAACAAAAAATGCAATAAAACATGAATTTTCAATAATTTACAACGTGTAAAGTGTTTTTTTCCACATTTTAACATGCAAGCAATTGCGGTTATATTTTGTATGGGGTGCGCTTGTTAAAAAAATTTGAAATGGGGTCTCGTTACATTTTTTTTTGGGGAAAATTACGCGATTTTTAACAAACGCACCGCATACAAAAATCGTTAGTGCAGCATCATTGTACACATTATAATTGAAATGGGAACAATATTGCTGCATTAACAAACCAAAAAAAACAAAGAAATTATTTATTTTTTTATAATTTTTTTAAAATATATATTTTTTTTTTTTACATGGTCATGTTTGGTATTGTTGGAAAGGCCATGCTCTGGCCGATCCAACAGTACCAAACATTAACCCCTAGCTGCCACAGATTGGGAGATAGGGGGTTCATTGGAACCCCCTATCTCCACCATTGGTAGCAGTTAGGGGTTAACTCCAGGACTGGCGTCATCGTGCTATGCACAATGACGCCAGTCATCAGGGGGCATTCCCGGAAGCTTGGCCGACATCCAAGATGACGGCGAGCTCCGGGAGAGGATCACGATTCGGCGCTTTGCGTTGCGAATTGTGATCTGGCACCCAAGGGGTTAAAGGCAGGCACGGTTTGGAAGGGCAGGCTGTGCCCTTCCAAACCGTGCCTGCCTTCAGCTGCAGGACCATGGCGATCGGGAGGGAGAGAGGTCCGAAGGACCTCCCCCCCTCCCTTTCAGGCACCTCCTCCGCACACGCGGGGGGCGCCTGAATTAGATGTCATCGCGCCGCCGCAATGACATCTAATGGTGCCAGCGGCGGTCCCGGGTGCTGGGCTGACATCGAGGATGTCAGCCCACACTGGGGGGCACAGCGAATCCGGCCGATCGCTGGGCGCAAAGGGAGGACGTGCTCACTCCCGCAGTACCTGCGGGTGGACACGCTGAGCGCGTCCACCGCAGTGAAAGGGTTAAACCTGTCGAACTAAACCATCGAAAATCAGGGCATTTCACTGACACTTCTGTGCAGTTTGGTGTTCTTTGAATAGATTAACCATTACTTCTCTATGGGACAATTTCACTGCCTCTGAAGATCACCCAATTGTGTCGATCTGTGGTAAACTGCACCAAATTTTGCTGTCAATTTGCAAGTACTTGGTGAATTAGAAACATAGAAACATAGAAAAATGTCGGCAGATAAGAACCTTTCGGCCCATCTAGTCTGCCCAATTACATGGATACTTTACCTGGATTTATCTTTTGTTTAGGATAGCCTTATGCCTATCCCATGCTTGCTTAAATTCAATCACTGTTTTGGCCTCTACCACTTCTACTGGAAGACTGTTCCATGTATCCACCACCCTCTCAGTAAAATAATGCTTCCTGATGTTACTTTTAAACCTTTGCCCCTCTAATCTAAGACTATGTCCTCTTGTTTTGCTATTTTGTTTCCTTTTAAATATACTCCCTTCCTCTACCTTGTGGATTCCCTTTACGTATTTAAATGTTTCTATCATATCTCCTCTGTCTCGTCTTTTTTCCAAGCTGTACATGTTAAGATCATTAAGCCTTTCCTGGTAACTTTTCTCCTTCAAGCCATACACCATTTTAGTAGCCCTTCTCTGAACTCTCTCTAAGATGTCTATATCCTTCTGGAGATACGGTCTCCAGTACTGCACACAGTACTCCAAGTGAGGTCTCACCAGTGCTCTGTACAGTGGCATGAGCACTTCCCTTTTCCTACTGCTAATACCTCTCCCTACACAACCAAGCATTCTGCTAGCATTTCCTGCTGCTCTATTACATTGACTACTTACCCTTAGATCCTCTGAAATAATGACCCCTAAATCCCTTTCCTCAGATTTTTTACATGGTCATGTTTGGTATTGTTGGAAAGGCCATGCTCTGGCCGATCCAACAGTACCAAACATTAACCCCTAGCTGCCACAGATTGGGAGATAGGGGGTTCATTGGAACCCCCTATCTCCACCATTGGTAGCAGTTAGGGGTTAACTCCAGGACTGGCGTCATCGTGCTATGCACAATGACGCCAGTCATCAGGGGGGATTCCCGGAAGCTTGGCCGACATCCAAGATGACACTTGATAACACTCTGAGTAGCCGAACTGCCAAGAAATTGCACCCTATGGTGAAATTCACCATACGGTGCCCTTCGGTGGCAAGTTCAGCGATCTTTGAATAACCTTTAGGCCAGGGTCAGTCAAGCGCATTCTGTGCGGACTGTGCGTCCGTGCACAACGTACGCACTTTCTGACTGACGACAAGGTAGTGGCCACACAGTCCGTTTTTGTGATCAATGTTTTTTTTGACTGATGTAGCAGGGAAAATAAATTAATATGAAAAACATTTTGTCCGTCAAAAATGCTGGACGTCAAAAATGCAGTCTGCTTTACTACGTTTCATCACTCACACACAAAGCTATGCGGACGTTGCGGACACAGCGCTCTCTGTGCGCCCGTTCTAGCGAATTTACATTCTTTCCTAACCTGCGTCCGTTTGCCGCGTCCGTTATGCGTCCGCAGTTCGGTGCGGACGTACTTCGTGTTGTGGGTCTCTATTGATCATAATTGTATGCTATCACGGAAGTACAAATGTGCGGCAACACGGACGTGATCAGTGCGCTCGTCTGACACGGGCCTTAACCTCCCTGGCGGTGTTCACGAGTGTGTCTCTGGGTTAAATTTCACCGCTGAGAGCGGTAACCCCAAGACACACTCTGGCTGTATACATCACCTCTCCCTGCGCTCCCTCGCTGATCTCTGCAGTCTCCTCCGGGGATCGCTGCATTTTACTTCCTGCATTCCTTCTCGCGAGGAGGAAACAGGAAGTAATGAGGTCGCGGTCGCCGGAGGAGACTGCGGGGACATCGAGGGAGCGCAGGGAGAGGTGATGTATCCAGCGGCATCCCGAGTGTTGCTCGGGGTCACCGCTTCTAACATAGGAATTTAACCCCGAGCCACACTCAGGATGCCGCTAGGTGGGGCAAAAAAAAAAAAAAAAAATAGACCGTTTTCAGACAATAATTTTCTAAATAAATAGACCGCCAGGGAGGTTAAGGATATACAGAGAAAATATTCACAATTCCACATATCATGCACTTTTATAGATGAATGCATATTTGCCAAATTCTCATACATAACTTAAAATCAGAGTTAGAAAAATAACATGTACATGTGATATGGATTAATCTCCTAAAAGGTACACGCAATTCACTGTAATATGACCTCAGCAAACTCTTATGGTTTATGAGAGCCAGTGGATGTAATTCACTGGCTCTCTGATTGACAGACCTAAGGTGGAAATATAATTTCAGGTTCTGAAAAAACTAATATAGTTCAAAACACTGATAGCAGAAACAGGTTAATTACACTATAAGCACTCTTGTTAGCTGAAGTTGCTATGATACCAGTAGTAGCTCTTGAAGTGAACATGCAATGGTTCACACAGTTTTTCACTGTTTTGATAGTTCGAGCCAAACAGCAAATATCCTGGTTCTGAGAAAATCACTATCAGAAGAGCTGTCTCTGCTTTTCAATCAAATTTTTGGCACAACAGCCTGAGTAGTTGGCGCATGATGCACTACAGAAAGTGATGCCCAGTACAATGACCTTGCCTGGCACTAGATCTAAGTGAAGTCTGGGTTGGCATATTTTCAAGTTCCCAACGGCAATAACTCAGAAAACAGATCTTTTATCTTAAAAGACGTGCTCGTCTGTCAGCAGTGTAAGATTTTGGCAGAACATACAGTCAATATGGATATGTGAGAGAAACCGCAACTATAACTTGCCGTCTTATTGCGTAAAATTTTATAGTTTTTATAAACAAATATAGACTATATATCCCCAACAATCTGCACCTTATCTGTATAATATGCATTGTGACAGACGTGAATTCACACAAACGAACAAGTGAAATTTACCACCAACACGAGAACGCAACAACATGAAAGCGATTCTACATATTCTAATGTCTTGAAGGATCCTTTGTTTTTTTTCAGAAGCATAAAACTGAAAAAATAAAAAAAATAAGAAAAAGGAAAAAGTCTTCTATAGTGCAGTATGTTCTCTAATACCGCAGTATGTTCTCTAGCCACTGGACAGACCATTCACTGTTTTAGGCTCTTACTTTATTTTCCGGCCACAGTACAGGCAGAGTGTCAAATAAACAAGCAAAATAAACATAAATTGAAAGACTACTCCTCATTCGGAGACTAACTGAACATTTTCTCCTGTCACTTAGAATACTGGGCAACTAAGCCGCTTACCAGTAAAATCAACAAAATAAAGAGTATGTACTTCCCTTCAGTAATTAAAGGGCTTGTCTCCTCTCTTGCTGCTTTCAGTCAAAAAGATTGCTTTCCCAGAGGGAACCACGGTGCCTATAAAGGCAGGGCTTAGTCAGCAGTCAGCTGTGTAATAACCCTGTAGGGGAAAAGGGCTTTCTCCACCTGCCTGCTAACAAAACGGTGGTCTATCGCTCCACCCCATATCACACTAACACAACCACAAATAGTTGTATTTATAGAAATATTGCACACTCACGTGGTTTAGTGCCTGTTGGGGAAAAGTATAAATCTGTATAAATCTCAATGTGCCCCTTTACTGTTGGCACAGCTCTCATCATTTGATCCTTTATTCCTTATAGGGGAAATAAAAAAAGAGGCATAGCGCAGTATATCTGCACATGGAATGGTAGACATGGGTGTACAGATCATAACATAATAATAATAATCATAATAATTCATCTTTGGTCGAGTCCTGTAGGTTTAGACTCATGTATAGCACCTTCTATGTCCATACACATGCCTAAACCTACAGTGCTCCAGCCATAACACGACCTGTTAAGGGTCGAAACATTAGTCCCAAAAAAAGGAAACTGGGCACTCCAACAGTAGTGCAAGTGCTGCTTTTATTGGATGGGCATTAAAGGAAGTGACAATGTTTCGGCCAAGAATGACCTTTGTCAAGAGGCTTGACAGGGGCCATTCCTGGCCAAAACTGTGCCCCTGCCACCAATGTCCAACCAATAAAGCTGCACTTGCATTACTGTTGGAGTGCCCAGATTCTGTTTTTGACACAAATCAGTATTGGAATTGGCCAACCAGGACTCTCATGGAGCACACTTGTATGATGCAGGAAAACTGGTTTGAGTTCACCATATGGCACACGGGTCAACTTTGCTGACACAATCACATCTTGTAATTATTGGTATTGTTATTTTCTTGAGCAGAAGAAAGTGTTATCATTCAAGAACGATGACCCGCTTCATCCCACCACCATCTCAATACATTTCAGTGTAGGAGCATTCCGCGATGCCGAGTAGCGTTCAAGGCAAGAGACAACAGCATTTGCCAGATTGACAATATGCGAATTTACAATAGTAGCTCTCAGGAACATAATGTTATGCTGATTGCAATTACTCTTTTCAATACACAGCCACGTCATTTTCAAGGATGGAGCAACGGAATAATCCCAGCGCTGGGAACAAATCACTGCATTATCATTTATAGCAGCCAACAGAGCATAATGACACCAGGCAAAGCGAGAAGCACCCATAACACTAAACTTCAACACCCATACTGAAGGCTCATTTACCATTGTATGTGGAAATTGGAAATGTTTTAATCAAATTTAAAGAAGTCAATTACCTAATTCTCTGCGGAGACGGAATCATTACGCATCCAGATTGAATGCTCTAAAGGCACTGATGAAGGCACATACCATTAATTTCAGCTTAACCCACTTAAAATTATTCTTAATGCCTTGGGAATTGCCACACAACGCAGCTTTTGGTTGAGAGATCATACGTTTTTGCAGCGTATACAAAGCAAACGGCGAGGCTTTATAAGGGTTTTAGACTAGGGTCAGACGAACGCATTTTTCACGTCTACGGTCAAAAAGTGCGTGCATGCGTCGGGACGCACTTTTTCACGGAAGAAGCCATAGCGGTCACACGGTTCGCAATTACGGCCATGATTTTTGACGGAGCTATAAAAAAAAGAGAAATCTGAGTAACCAAAGTTTGCGTCTCTGGACGTTATGTAGGCCGGACATGGTGCAGCGTCTGACATCTCCTAATAACGCACACACACCACTATGCCGCGCAGCTCACTCTGTGCGTCAGTACTAGCGGTTTGAGGTTCTCGAAGAAATGCGTTCGTTTGCCGCTTGCGTTGCGCGGCCGAACTTTCGTGCGGCCGTACTTCGTATATTGGCCGTCATTTGCGGCTACTACGGCCGTAATAAAGTGCGGCTGAACGCACGTTCGCACTGCGTTCGTCTGACCCTAGCCTTAGACATGGGACAGCTCTCAGTAACACCCCTGAAAAATCGGATTTAAAGTTTGGTACTTGTAGAACACAATATTATAGGATATGTTACAATATGGTCTATAGAGCAATAAAAATAATAAATAATTCAGAATACGGGTTTAAATTAACAGCTTGTGTTATAAGGCGGCTACTTAAGCTTAATTACTTTGTAATCAAGACCTTTCCTGTTATTGTTAGAGATCGTTAATAAAATTGAAAAATAACAGCAATAAGGAAAACAAACTTGGAACAAATTAAAATCCTGGTATAAAAACGAGAAACCCCCTTTTGCTCCATAAAACAGGTTTTCTAGAACCAAGAAACTATTGCAAATATTAGTAATTTTAACACGAATAATGTGTTTGTTTGTTTTTTCCAAAAAGATACATTTATTTTATTAAACAGACAATCTGTAGAGAATTTGTTTGCAGTGGCCGGTTACAGTTTTTCATGATGATAGAACACTTTCCATTGGATATCTTTTGTACTTTACGGGAAAAAAGGATTTTTCGAGCCTTTCCACTTAATTGTGCAGCCTCTGCTCTCTCTGCGGCATCTATTTATTTTCTTTAGATAAACGCTTTCAAATTACTACAAACAGAAAATGTTTCCGTTGGATTTCACATAAAACAAATTTGAGGACAGGTAAACAATCTGGTGACATAATATACAAGGGGCTCAATTACATTCTTCACGCAAAAATGCACGGTAAACGTGCGAATTTTTGCGCGAAGCGTTAAACGTTAATGCGCGTAAATTAACACTGGTATTACAATCCTCGCGCATTATTTCATCCTTCAAAAAAATAACGCGCGTAAAAAAGTCGTGCAAAAACGCGCGCGCATTAACGTTGCGTGCAGAAATCAGTGTGCGGACTGTTTTTTTTCACACGATTCAACCAATCAGAATTAAGCATAAATGCTGCATCAAAAAAAACAAAAACACGCACAACCTCTCCATTTTATTGTTTGGGTATGTGTAGAATGTGTAACTATACTTTGCTGTATTTTTATTTTTGGGCTGGTGTATTTGGTTTCGGCCAGGACATTCAGATTTGCCGTTACCACCAGCTTTTAAAAGACGTTAAAATTACGCGCACAAACGCTGTGCGTTAAATTTTGCGCATGGATCGCAATACCATCCACGTACCAGCGCACAAACGCATTTGCGCTCCCAATGTTAAGTATAGGACGCGCTCTGTACAGTAAGCTCGCGCAGGTTCACCCGCGGTAGACGTTAACGCACATTTATTGCGCGGACATTGTAATACGACGTTCATCGCAAAGGGTTTTGCCCCTCGTGTTAATGCGTTTTTGCGCACACGTTAACGTTTGCGCTAAGAATGTAATATTTATTTATTTATTTATTTATAAAGGATTTTACCAGGAAGGATACATTGAGATTTCTCTCGTTTTCAAGTATGTCCTGGGTTCAAGAACATTGAAGTGTTACAGTTACAGAAATACAAAGTAATACAATGCAAGATATTAAAAAAAAACCAACACAAATATACAGATTAACAGAAAATATGTAAGTAAAATAGTCATTATGTTACATGTTTACAGGTGCATTCTGTATATAGTCACCATGTTACATGTTTACAGGTGCATTCTGTATATAGTCATTATGTTACATGTTTACAGGTGCATTCTGTATTGAGGTATGTTAGTAAGGAGCTCTTGAGTGACTTAAGACTGGGGGAAGATTTGATGGTGTCTGGGAGGTTATTCCATAATTGTGGTGCTCTGTAGGAAAATGAGGATCGAGCCACTGTATTTTTGTAATAGAGCCCAGGGTGTCCATAAAGTCTCTTTACATTTTAAAATTTTATTACAAAGGCAATTGATGAGATCTCTTCATCAGATTTGTTCTATGTACTCAGTGGTTATCAAAGTTTTTATCACATTGCATTCGGGTTTTTCAGGTACCCTATGTATGAATGAGGTACTGTTAAATGAACCTCATTGAACATTTCCAGTCCGGTGGATTGAAAGGGGTGGCCCAATTCCCCGGCCACCTTGTTCACCAGATATCACTCCCCTCCACTTCTTTCTATGGGGTTATGTTAAAGATATGGTGTATGAAACAAAGGGAAATCCGGCTGGGTGGAGTAGAGGTAATGTCACTGCTCTGCATGGAGAGAGCCTGTGGAGTCATGGGTTCAATCCCAGCATGGAGCACCTCTCCAGTAAGTGTCCTTGGGCAAGACACCTAACGGTACCTACTTGCCACCCAGGACATACTTGAAAACAAGAGAAATCTTAATGTATCCTTCCTGGTAAAATCCTTTCTCAAAAAAAAAAAATCACTAATCTAAAGCAGAGGATCACTGATTCCATTGCCACCATTGATGAGGGGATGCTACAGCCAACATGACAAGAAATCGAGCACCGTCTTGATGTGCTTCGTGCAACTAATGGGCCCATATAGAGGTGTATTAAATGAGGCAATATATATATATATATACATCTCATTTTGTAATAATTTTCACTTATCTGTCATTTCATTGCCTTTGTAATAAATGTTAGAAACTGTAAAGAGACTTTATGGACACCCTGTATTCTAAAAGAAGAGTTCCTCTACAGTTGGATTGTAAAGGAATACAGGTAGGGTCAATAGATCACGATTCCAGATTACAAACCAGAAACAATGAAAAAATGGCGTGAAATGAAGAACAATATCAGGTCAATAAAAGATGAAACTCAGGAGAATTGGCAGGAGAAGAACAGAACAATCTAGACCAGGGTTTCTCAACTCCAGTCCTCGGGACCCACTACAGGCCAGATTTCAAGGGGAAATTGGAGAAATTCAGACTGAGGACCTGAGTCGAGAAACACTGATCTAGACCAAATAGCTGACTTGGAAAGTGAGATAAACGGGAGAATTCTTCTGGTTTGGCTATTTTGACCTGGGTTTTTCACTTCTCCTGAGTTTCACCTTTATTGAATAGACCCGTATGTCTCATATGCATATAATTGTGTATTAAATGGGGGGTGGAGGCCTACTTATAAAGCATTCGATTATTTAAAAAAACAATTATGTATAGAAGTCACTATTTAAGACGTCGGAAATTGTTGTAGATAAACAATTTTATCAATTTGCAGCACCTCGGACACGTCAGCCAGGGTGCCGTGAAAAACAGACCTCTAGCTGCATTATTATGTACTAGCTCTTTTTGGCCAGCAGAGGGAGTACTCTACATGTCTAATAACCTTACTGCCTGTAACATGCATTTTACAAAGGGTGCATTAACTTTTACAGGAACGTTGTTTTACCATAAACCCACCGGGTCCTGGACGTGGCTTTACGGAAAACAAATCTGCAAAGAAAGGGTTAAGCCAAGTTCTGCTGATGTTGCAGCCGAGCTACTTTGTTTATGTATTGATCGCCTCAGTAATAAGCGCAGTGATTTGACACATTCATTACTCCGCTTATTGACTCATTATCCAGACATTTTGTCATTCCATTAGTATATAATTAATTTCCAATGGGTGAGAGCTTTCCTCCCCCCCCTTGATATTCTTATATCTATCGATAAAGTTTATTCTTTTCCTTTACAGTACCAAGGGAACCCTTCCTTCTACCATTTGATTTTTTGTGATAATTCAGTTTGGGTTAAACCATGGTTTGTAAAGATTTTCTGTTCCCACCTTTTTCAGCATTTTGTTTTCGGTTTAAATCCACATTATATTTACAGTCTGCACCATTATCCATTCCAGTATTGTGATATTATTATTTCTAGCATAGGTTTTGAGCTTCTCCTGTCGACTGAACTGTCACTTCACTTCATTAACATCACTGAAAAGGTACAAATAGTAAAAAACACAACAGTAATTATGAAATGGTAATGTGTGCTGTGTTCCATGTTTTATATTGTGTGTCATATATGCAGGGCCGGCCCAAGCCACTGTGCTGCCTGGAGCGATGGACGAATTGCTGCCCCCCCAAAAAAAAACATGCAACGTGTATGAGCTTATTACAAAGCTCCACAGCAATAAAACTCAGTAACGCGCAGTGTGTATGAGTGTTACAGAGCTCCACAGCAATAAAACTCAGTAATGCGCAGTGTGTATGAGTGTTACAGAGCTCCACAGCAATAAAACTCAGTAATGCGCAGTGTGTATGAGTGTTACAGAGCTCCACAGCAATAAAACTCAGTAATGTGCAGTGTGTATGAGTGCTACAGAGCTCCACAGCAATAAAACTCAGTAATGTGCAGTGTGTATGAGTGCTACAGAGCTCCACAGCAATAAAACTCACTGGCTGCGAGAGGCTGTGACAGGCTGCAAAATAACAACATGCACAGTGAGTGTTATATAGAGATTTGATCTGTCAGTCTGGAAATTGATAGCTGTGTGTAATACAGGGGTCAGGTGTCTCAGTCTAGTAAATGACCCCCTCCCCCAAACAGTGTGAGTGTTGTACACAGGTCTGACCTCCCTGCCCGGTACAGGTAAAGGCAGTAGTAGGTGCGACAGGGCCTCTCTCCATGGAATCTGTCATCACTCCCCAACTCGTCTCCATCCACAGACTCAGCCCTGACCTGCAGCATCCCGGATCCTGGCCAGCACCGCATTCCCTGCAGTGACCAGATGTCAAGTCCCTCCCCCGGAAACAGGTCTAGCTCAAAACCTGTTCTCTCGGAAACAACCAACACATTAAACAGAACCCCCTGGATACACACGGACGGGCACCAATATTATCCAGGGGGTCAGACAAGACTGGAGCACCTCCATATCTGTAATCCAAGATCTGATGTATCATTCATTGGGCAGAAGAAACAGCCAGTCTCTCCCTAATAAGAGGTGGGCGAGGCCTGCTGAAAGGGGTGGGCACAGCCTGCTAGAGGGGCGGGCACAGCTGGCTTTCTCCACAAAACACCAGCCTTCTGGAGGGCCGTGCCTTGTTCGGGCTGAGCGCTCTCCATGCCACGGCCTTTGTCAGGGTGGCAAAATGCTGCCCCTGACAAAGGGCTGCCTGGAGCGGCTGCTCCACCCTGCTCCATGAACGGGCCGGCCCTGCATATATGATATAATGTATTTTTGGTGGCAACTAGGCTACTAGTCACTAGATCTTACTAGAAGCCTCTAATTTAACCTCCCTGGCAGTTTTTCTGAGTGTGGCTCAGGGTTAAATTTCAATGCTGAAAGCGGTAACCCCAAGCCAAACTCGGGCTGATACATACCTGTACCTGCGCTCCCTCGCTGACCTCCGCAAACGCATTTCTCCTCCGGCCGATCGCGGCGTCCGGCTTCCTGGTTCCTTAAAGAAAACTTTACCTTGTTTCTAAAAACTTATTTATGGATGGGCATATATAAGAACATGTTTACAATCAAAAACCAGAACGGGAAGTAGCAAGAACTATAGATAAATTGTCAGATTATTTGCTTTATCAGATCGAGCATAAAGGAAGATGATTGAAACCCTTAAACATTTCCAATAACCATGATTTAATGAATATACAAGATACATATATCTAATAATAAAGCTACGAGAAGGATCAGCAAAGCTTTTATTTATTTATTTTCTGCCTTTGATTAAGTAAATCCTCCCAAATAAATGAGACAAGAGATTCAGCAACGAATTAAACCACCGATATAAATTTCAGATTGGATATAGTTCCAGTAAACCCTGACGTGCACTAGATGGCTTATCTGGCAGCGAGAAGCTAATGTCATCGTATTTTAGCGCCGAGACAGGAAATATATTGTGGTGCAGCAGTAAGTCAGAGCTAAAGCCTGTTTTTTTAAAATCGTGTTTTAATTCAGGATACGAGGATTTATAATGCAGACATAAATAATTACTTTGCCATATACAAATTTATCTCACAGATTACATGCGATTTTCAGCAGATATGACCATTTCTAACACATAATATATCAAGAATTTGGCTCGATGTGTATGTAATCTGCTGGGCTTTTTGCAAAACCACAAAAAGTTACAGTTAGGGCCATATATATTTGGACACCATTTGGCACCATTTTCATACTTTTGGCTCTGTATGACACCAGAATAAAATGAAAACGAAACAATCCAAATGAATTTGAAGCGCAGACTTTCAGCTTTAATTCAAGGGGTTGAACATAGATATCAAGTACAAAGTTTAGGAACTGCAACCATTTTTCTACACAGTCCCTCCCCCCCCATTTTCAGGGGCTCAACTGTAATTGGACTAATGAATATAATCCTAAATAAAATGTTCATTTTTAATATTTTGTTGAGGATCCTTTACTGGC
The DNA here is from genome assembly GCA_009667805.1 of Leptobrachium leishanense. NCBI lineage: Eukaryota > Metazoa > Chordata > Amphibia > Anura > Megophryidae > Leptobrachium > Leptobrachium leishanense. The sequence continues at coordinate 348,327,451 of CM019065.1, forward strand.
AATGACTGCCTGAAGTCTGGAACCCATGGACATTACCAAAGACTTGCTTTCCTCCTTCCTGATGCTTTGCCAGGCTCCAACTGCAGAGGTATTCAGTTGTTCTTTGTGGGTCTTTCTGCCTTTAGTTTAGCCTTCAGCAAGTGAAATGCTGCTCAATTGGGTTGAAATCAGGTGATTGACTCAGCCATGACAGAATATTCCCTCTTCTTGTCCTTCAAAAGCTCCCAAGATGCTTTTGCAGTGTGTTTTGGATCATTGTCCATCTGTACAGTGAAGCGCCATCCAATCAACTTTGCTGCATTTGGCTGAATCTGGGCTGACACTGACAGTATATCAATAAACACTGCTGAATTCATTCACCTGCTTCTGTCACATCACCAATAAACACTAATGACCTAGTGCCACTGGAAGTCATGCATGCATGCACTGCCGCCGCCATGTTTTACAGATGATGTTGTGTGCTTTGGATCATGAGCTGTTCAAAGCCTTCTCCACACTTTTCTTTTTCATCCTGTCATTCTGGTACAGAATAATCTAAATTTCATCAATCCAAAGAATAATTTTCCAGAACTTGTCTGGCTTTTTTTGGCAAAGTCTAATCTGGCTTTTCTATTCTTCAGGCTTACGAATGGTTTGTACCTTGATGTGAACCCTCTGTATTTGCTCTCATGAAGTCTTCTCTTGATTGTAGACTTCGACAATGATACGCCCACCTCTTGGAGAGTGTCCTGCACTTATCTGGATGTTGTGAATGGGTTTTTATTTACCATAGAAAGGATACTGCGATCATCCACCATTGTTGTCTTTCATGGACGTCCAGGCCTTTTTATGTTGCTGAGCTCACCAGTGCTTTCTTCTTTCCTCAGAATGTAGCAAACTGTTGATTTGGCCTCTCCTAATGTTGCTGCTATGTCTGGATTTGTTTTGTTTTTGAAGCCTTACAATGGGCTGTGTCACTTGCATGGACAGCTCCTTTGAACGCTGAATGATGTAGGTTCCAAGCAATAGATTCCAAATGCAAATCCCACACTTAGAACCAACTCCAGACCTTTTACCTGCTTAATTGATGAAGAAATTACGAAGGAGTAGCCACACCTGGCCATGAAACAGCTTTTTTTTTTGCATTTAAAGTTGTTATTTTGAATAACGGTCACGTATACAGCAAACAAGTTATGTTTAACAGGCATCACAACTGGTGGCATAAAGTCTAGCAAGGCAGTGTTTGGCGGGAAAGAAAAACAGCGAAACCTCAAGGAGTCATCAGACAAGCAACAGCAGGAAACAATATAATCAGGTAGTGGAGAAGCAGGATACAGGGGCCCTCCCCGCCCCAAAACGGGAAGGAGAAAAAAAAAAGTGTAAAAATTACCCTAATACGGATGGGGGGAGAAAGCCTCCAATAAAGGGAAGGTGGTACTCGGCGGCTCACCCCTAGCCCTCCGCAGAGTGGCAGGGGGCCACAGAGGGAACCACAGGCACGGGCAGCCACAGGGCCGAGCGGCAGTGAGAGCCTAGGTGACTGCCACACGGCTCACCTGGGGCTGAACCCTCTCTCCGTACCCATCCAGGGTTAAGAAAAAAAAAGGGGAAAAATTGGGGTGGGGAAGAATGAGGGGATATCAAAGCTAGATCATTTCGGCAACAAAAAGGGCAAGTGAGGGACAAAAACCCCACAAAAAATTGTCCGGATTCGGCAAGTTAGTTAGTCGGGGGCACGGCGCTGCAACTCCTACTGCGAAGGGGACACATTGTCAAGAATATCAGCCGAGGCAGTCGCCAGACCCAAATTCAGCAGGTGTGTCCGCGCCTCCTCCGTCGTGGAAGCCGCTAGAATCTCCGAGCCACTGGGAATAAGCAGGGATCCCGACACCCCCCAGCGATAACGGATAGCTTGATCCCGGAGAATAGCCGTGATGCTGCCAAACCGGCGTCGGGCCGCCAAGGCCAGAAATGGTAAGTCACAGAAAATGGCGATCTCCATGTCCTCAAAGCGGGTAGGGGGAGCCCATATCATCATGTCCAGCAGCCGGTCCCTAACCCTGATGTCCCCCACAACCACAATTACATCTCTGGAAGCGTTCAGAGGAGCCATCGCTGCTTTCCTGACACAAATCACCGACAACGCTGGATTCTGAGCGTCCCCCGGTAAGGCCACGACCTTGCGCACGAAGCGGTTGATGAGGGGTAGAAGCTCAGGGTCGGGGACAGATTCCGGAGAATACCCCATAACTTGAGGTTCCGTTGTCGATGGCGGGTCTCCAGGACCAGCACCGCTGACTGCAGCCCAGCCACCTGAGCCTGGAGTGCCGCAACACTGGAGAAGGTAGCAGCCTGCGTGTCCTCCAGGGCCTGGGCACGCGTATCCATCTCCCCCATCTTGGAACGAAGGGATGTGAGGTCAGTACGAATCTCCGTAAGCTCCTTGGCCCGTGAGGAGCGGGCGTCTGCTAAAAGGGCACGGATGTCCTTTTTAGTAGCCGGGAGGTCCTCAGGGTCCGTCGGGACAGTAAGCTGCGCCGCCGGACACAATTCAGCAGGGCCCGGGTCACCACCCTCACCCGACGTCGCTGGGGACGGAGTCTGGGCCTGTTTTCCCCGCAATCCGGCCATAGAAAGACAGATGTCAGGGAGAGGGGGATCTTCCGCTGCTCCTGTTAGCTTTTTACCCATGGCCGGGAAGGAAGTACCACGAGGCGGCAAGATGGCGTTCTGCTGTCTAATCCGCTAGGCCGGAGGTTCTGCCCGCAACAGGCCAGGGTAATCTTCAGGGGTTCTAGCGGTCCACTAAATCCAGCACCCGCTCCCGAAGCGGGTGCAGACAGTGGGGAGGCAGGGACAGCAGAAGAATCAAAAAAATCCCCAAAAAAGCAGGTAAATCTGCAGGAGCTGCTCGAGCGTGCGACCATTCACCTCCAGAGCTTAGCCACGCCCCCCATGAAACAGCTTTTAATTAAATTGTCCAATTACTTTTGGTCCCTTGAAAAAGGAGGGGTGGCTATTCTTAAGAGCTGTAATTCCTAAACCTTTCCTCCAATTTGGATGTAAATACCCTCAAATTAAACCTGAGAGTGTGCACTTTCAGTCCATATCCATTATACAACTATAGCTTTAACATATTTTGGTAAATACCTGAAATAACTAAAATTGTGCATGTGTCCAAATATATATGGACCTAACTGTATTTTTTTGCAGATATAAATGGTGTGCAAGGTAAAACAAAACATATAATATTCCCACGTAATCAACCAACTGCTTGTAGAACACTTAACCTCCCTGGCGGTATTCCCGAGTGTGACTGGGGGTTAAATTTCGCTACTGCGAACGGTAACCCCGAGCCACACTCGGGCTGGATGTTTACTCACCTCCTCCTGGCTCCCTCGCTGTCCCCAGAGTGTGATCGCAGCGAGCTGCTTCCTGGATGGCTCCCTGCGAGGGGCTGGACCGCAGCAAATTTCATTCACAAAACTCACTGAATACAAATGGAAATGTTTATGAATGGCCACTAGGTGGCAGTACAGGATAAGAAATAGACCATACATCGTCTCACCCTTGTTTTCAGACAGATTTCAGTGTTTTTTGTTGTATTTTATTGAATATCATTTATTTGCATTATTTTGGATAATTATTTTTGGGATAATAAATGATTATTTCGTGTTTCAAACTTTATCGGACTCCGTGTATTTACTATTTTTTTAAATTAATTAATTAATTAATAAAGGATTTTACCAGTAAGAACTCTTGATTGCACGGATTTCAGTGCGTGATTCCTAATTATTACAGGCTAACTATGTACAAAAACACGTTTCCTTTAAAAAAAAATTGATACGCTTTTAGACACAAAATTTTGAAAAAATTAGACCGCCAGGGAGGTTAAATGGACGCTACCACCAAAAAATGAAATGTCCTTATTTGTGCTTATTTTACGTTGCTGATATCTTACATGTGCTTTGTTTGTCTCTTAAGAAACTAGTTTACTCTATCAGGGTTATTCAGAGAGCGTGAAAAGCAGGAGAATGACTGGAGAATGAAAAATTCTAGGTCAAAATAGCCGATTTGGAAAGTGAGATGAAAGGGAGAATTGTTCTGATTTGGCTATTTTGACCTAGAATTTTTCATTCTCCAGTCATTCTCCTGCTTTTAACGCTCTCTGAATAACCCTGTATGTGTCACTGTGCGCCTCCATTGTGTAATCTTTTGTGTTGTAAACTCCCCCGGTATATTTCCATCACTTGCTCCTCACTGTGTGGCTTTAGCTTACGAGCGTTATCTCACCCATTGCTACATTTACCACAAGACGTGGGCGGAACATTCGAGATGATGTCTGCCATAATCATTACAACTCACAATTGAGAAAAATGAAAACCACATGGTTGACACAAACATACCGCGGTACACGGAAGTGTGGTAAATTTAAAGCGTGCAAATATATAGCCAAACCCTCTGACACCTTTAGTGACAGTACAAACCAAAACAGTTTAAAAGTTAGAAAGTCGTTCAATTGTAAATCTGAAGGAGTTATATATATACTACAATGCTCCTGTGGGCTCCATTATGTGGGTAAGACAATCCGCCAATTACGTGTTCTCAAACAAATTAGATCAGTCCGCTATTTGAGAGAGACTCCGGTTTCAAGACATTTGCGTATACACCATGAAAATAAATCAGATGATGTTAGCTTCATGGTGATAGATCAGATCACTCAAACAGAAAGAGGGGGTGATCTTGACAAAAAGTTACAACAAAAAGAAGCGTGGTGGATATATAAATTACAGACACTAAGTCCAAAGGGTCTCAAAGAAGGTTTCACATACACATCTTTTTTGTAGCCCTGTACTCTTATCCTGATTTCTAAATTTTCATTGTCTATCAATCTATTGGTTTATATATGTTCAAGATTCTGGGATATTATATCTTTATAGTTGCATTTACAATGCTTCATGGTTTCGAGCTACTGAAGATACCTTACAAAGACAATTACTGAAATCTGAGAGCTGACTTGGGTGGGACTTGAACCCACAGCCTTTGAGTTGCTTCGGTGCTCTGGACTGGAGGTCCGGCGCGCTGTCCATTGCGCCTCATACTTTTTAAGAATGCAATAGTTGATTTTTAAGTTACAGTAATAGTAAAAGTCTTAGAAGATCACCTTTTGTAAAAGATTTGGAAATGTTAGTTTTTGGGCCCTACAACATCTCAATTTCTTTTGAAACCTCTGAAGCTGTATAATTGCATTCCATACTACATCAGTTTAACATAAAGTAATGTCTTTATATTTGCACTCATGATACTTTATGGTTTTGATTTATTGAAGATACCACACAAAGACATTTATTGATATTCAGAAGGCTGATTCAGGTGGGACTCGAACCCACAGACGTCAGGTTGCTTCAATGTTCTTGAAGTCCAGTACACTATCCATTGCACCACGATCTTTGTCTTTTAGAACCCATAAAGCAATCATTGAAATAGAAGGGGAAAGAGTGAACTACACTTTGAGAATGTAGTCATAACAACTAATTGATCTTTGTTTCCACATACAAAATAGTAACGATTGTTATATTGACCCGTGAAGTCTCAACATGATTGGCAGGGAAGACCTGTCAATCATCAATACACCAATGAGGAACTAGCAGGAGGATCTTACAGCTAAATACTAACAACTGTGCTCCATTATGTAATGCGAGTCCCTTCACTGGCTCCCCATCCACTGCAGAGTTAAGTTCAAAATCCTTATCCTTACCTACAAAACCCTCACTAACTCAGCTCCCCACTACCTGTCCTCACTAATCACCAAATACACCCCAGCCCGCTCCCTAAGGTCAAACAGTGACTTGCGACTAGCTTCTCCCCGCATCACCTCTTCCGATGATAGACTGCAGGATTTCTCACGCGCAGCCCCCACTCTCTGGAACGCTCTCCCTCGTACTGTCAGACTTTCCCCTAACTTCTCTTCCTTCAAACGCTCCCTTAAAACATTCCTATTTAGGGAAGCCTACCACCCAACTCACTGACGCAACCATCAATCACTCTCACCTTACAGTCCTCTCATCCTGTTTCCAACCCCAACCCTCCCAGATTGTGAGTTCCTACGGGAATAGGGCCCTCATCTCCTCCTGTACTGTTTGTCAAATGTTGTTCAATGTATTGTAACCCTGTCTATACTGTGCTTATTGTACAGCGCTGCGGAATATGCTGGCGCTTTATAAATAAAGAATAATAATAATATAATAATTAAGAAAGGTATATAAACCTAGGAGATTCATAGGAGATTCATTTCTTCTATACACACTGAGCTATTCACGACTCCTGATGACGCTACTATGAAGTAGCGAAACGCGTAGAGTGTGCTGAATTTTCTATGCAGAGTAGGGATACTGAATTGGAATAACTTTCTATTGCCTTTATAGAAGTAGGATGGGGAGCGCTCCTCTTGTTGGTACTTCTTCTTGTTGATCTTTTTTTTTTTAAAACATATTTTTATTCATCTTGGATCAACATACAGAAAAGCATACAGAGAGACATCTTAATATACATCATTATCAGATATTCAACTATTACAAAAGTGTGGCATCCAGCAGTTGAAGAAGTTATTATACAACTCCTCTTAGAACCAAGGAAGACTATTCCCAAGAGTAAGTGGGTCGGTTAAGTGCGGGCATCTACAGGGTCTGAGGGGGAGGAAGCTAGAAAACGGGATAAGGAGTGGTCAGGGGGGTCTTGAGGGATGGGTGGTGTACCTCGCAGCATCTGTAGTGAGTACCAAGGGGTGCGGAAAAAGGTATGACGTAAAGAGTCCTTAGTTTCACATGGCAGGGTGCGAATAAGGGGGGTCCAATTGGTAAAGAAGGACTGAGTCTTCTTTTCTTGCTGCATCGCAGCCTCGATCCAGTCCGCCAAAAATATGGCGTAGATTCGGTCATGAACCATGCGAAAGGAAGGAGGGGCAGCTGAGATCCATTGCGACAAGATCGCTTTCTTGCCCGTTGCGGCCAACAGAGTGAGCCAAAATCGATGGCATTTATCAAAAGGTCTGGGGGTGGGGGGGGGGGTCGGACGATTAAAGATGGCCCATTCCGGGGTAAAAGGAATTTCTAGACGAAGAACCTGTGAACCAAATCGTCGTATTGTGTCCCAAAATAGGTTAATGAAGTGACATGACCATAAGCAATGCCGTAAATCAGCATTAGCACCTTGACATTTTAAACAATTTGTGGTTGATGACAATCCCGCGCGAGCCATTCTGTCGGGCACCATATACGCTCGATGGAGTATTCTATAAAACATGTCCCAGTAGTTAGCAGAGGGAAGGGAGCACCTGGATAGTAAGGTGGCCTCAATCAAATCCTGCGTGGAAATCTCGGGAAAGATTGTGGTCCATCTAGTTATTGCTGCCCAGGGGAGTTTGGTGGGTAGCGAAGATTGTAAAAGTGCGTATGAATGAGTGCGTCAATGAATATTTTTGTTCAGTCTTTGCAGAAGAAAAGGAAGGAAAGGGACCTCAGTTAGGAGAGAACACTAAAGAGACATTTACATATGAGTTTACAGAGGAGGAGGTTCTAAAGCAGCTGTCTAAAGTAAAGACAAATAAGTCAATGGGGCCTGATGGGATCCATCCTAAATTATTAAAAGAGCTCAGTGATGTAATAGCAAAACCGTTAACAGATTTATTTAACCAATTCTTGTTAACAGGAGTCGTCCCAGAAGACTGGAAATTAGCAAATGTTGTGCCCATTTACAAGAAGGGTAGTAGGGAGGAATCGGGGAACTATAGGCCAGTTAGTCTTACGTCAGTAGTGGGGAAATTAATGGAAACCATGTCAAAGGAAAGGATTGTTGAACATCTAAAAACACATAGATTACAGGATCAGAAACAACATGGGTTTACCTCAGGGAGATCATGCCAAACTAATCTTATTGATTTTTTTGATTGGGTAACAAAAATAATAGACACAGGTGGTGCAGTAGACATTGCTTATTTAGATTTCAGTAAGGCTTTTGATACTGTTCCGCATAGAAGGCTTATCAATAAATTGCAATCTTTGAGCTTGGATTCCAATATTGTTGAATGGATTAGGCAGTGGCTGAGTGACAGGCAACAGAGGGTTGTGGTAAATGGAGTTTATTCGGCGCAAGGTCTTGTTACCAGTGGGGTACCTCAGGGGTCAGTACTTGGACCCATTCTCTTTAATATTTTTATTAGTGATATTGCAGAAGGTATTAATGGAAAAGTATGTCTTTTTGCTGATGACACAAAAATTTGCAACAGGGTTGACGTTCCTGGAGGAATCAGCCAAATGACAAATGATTTAGGTAAACTAAATAAATGGTCGGAGCTGTGGCAATTGAGTTTTAATGTGGATAAGTGCAAGATAATGCACCTGGGACGTAAAAACCCAAGGGCTGAATATAGAATATTTGATACAGTCCTAACCTCAACATCTGAGGAAAGGGATTTAGGGGTCATTATTTCAGAGGATCTAAGGGTAAGTAGTCAATGTAATAGAGCAGCAGGAAATGCTAGCAGAATGCTTGGTTGTGTAGGGAGAGGTATTAGCAGTAGGAAAAGGGAAGTGCTCATGCCACTGTACAGAGCACTGGTGAGACCTCACTTGGAGTACTGTGTGCAGTACTGGAGACCATATCTCCAGAAGGATATAGACATCTTAGAGAGAGTTCAGAGAAGGGCTACTAAAATGGTGTACGGCTTGAAGGAGAAAAGTTACCAAGAAAGGCTTAATGATCTTAACATGTACAGCTTGGAAAAAACACGAGACAGAGGAGATATGATAGAAACATTTAAATACGTAAAGGGAATCCACAAGGTTGAGGAAGGTGGGATAGGCATAAGGCTATCCTAAACAAAAGATAAATCCAGGTCAAGTATCCATGTAATTGGGCAGACTAGATGGGCCGAAAGGTTCTTATCTGCCGACATTTTTCTATGTTTCTATATAGTAGAGGTAGAAGGAGGGGACAGAGGGCGGGCAAACAGGAGCATGTCAAGTGAATTGGCTAGGTCATTAGGAGACAATGTGTTCAATTGGGTAAGGAGAAATTGCTTTAATTGCAAGTAATATACCGGGTGTATGTCTAAGGGCGTAATTCGGTCTTTCAGGGTCGTATAGGAAAACGGCAAGCCTGACACTCCATCGATGTAGTGGTGCAGCTGAGTGAAACCGCGGTGGGCCGGAGTATGAAAGATCGGAGCAGGGGAGGTATTTTGAAAATGAGGGTTGTGCAGAATAGGTGACCACAGAGTCGTTCGCCAGGCGAGCTGAAGGCGCCTGCGAATCTTGATCCAGGCCAATTTCGTGGCGGATAGTAGTGGGTTAGAACTTAGACTATGGGGGACAATGGGTGAGCTTTGATGGAGGAACGCCGATAAGGAAGAGGAGGGGAGCAACGCCTGCTCAACCTGCAAGGGCACGAAGTGTGAAGTACCATTCAGCCAACCAGCAGCATAACGGTATAGGGCCGCTAAATTGTAGTCAACTATATTTGGAAAATGAATACCTCCCCTAGCTAACGACTGTTGGAGCGCAGGAAGTGGAATACGTGCTCATTTACCTTGCCAAATGTATGTCGCATATAGTCTATTCAATATTCAGAGATCTGTGGGCTTCAATAGTAGAGGCAAAACCTGTAAGGGATAGAGCAATTTGGGGAATAAAGTCATTTTAATAAGTGTGGCCCTTCCCAGATAGGACAAAGGGAGAGAGCTCCATGCTTCCAGGAGTAACTTAGTTTGGCTGATATGGGGTCAATATTGAGGCTGTATAATTCGGAAAGGTCCGCCGGCAGGATTATCCCTAGGTATTTAATGAAAGTTGTAGAGGCCCAAGAGAAGGGAAACTGTCTGAGCCAATCACCTTGTGGCTTTTTTGTCCCAATGGCAGAGCGACCGATTTAAAGTAGTTAATTTGGAAACTGGAGGCTGTGTGAAATGAATCAAATAAAGTTAACAATGGTGGAATAGCAGATGCTGGGTTCTAAAGAAACAATAGCAGATTGTCTGCAAAAGCCACCACTTTTAGTGTCACCAAGGAGGACAAATGAATACCTGTTATTGCCTGGCACGTCTCTATAATGCGCAGGAAGGGTTCCAGGGCAAAATTAAACAGTAATGGTGATAAGGGACACCCCTGTCTGATTCCTCTCTCTAGTACGAAGGGGGCAGAATTAAGTCCATTCGCTGTGATTACTGTGGAAGGGTTGCGGTAAAGCGCGCGAAATAGGGACAGGAATACCTTTCCGAAGTGGTGGAACTTAATGAATCTCTCTAAATAGGCCCAGGATATCCTGTCGAACGTTTTATCGGTGTCGCAACTCAATAGAAGATTTGAGGCTTGTGGCGTGAGGGCGGAGGACCATATGGCCGCTATAGCCTTGCGTATGTTTGTGGTAGAGTGTCGGTCAGCAAGGAAACCCGTTTGTTGGGGGCCCACCAGACGAGCCATCGGTCTCTGTAGGCGGGCGGCCATGATGGTGGATAGCAGTTTCAGGTCAGTGTTTAACAGTGCAATAGGCCGATAGGAAGTGACCAAGGTAGGATCCTTTCCAGGCTTGGGGATAACCACCACTCTGGCCTCATTAAAAGTCAGAGGGGGTTCCTCCCCTTGTAGAATGTTATTATAAAGTGAGACCAAGTGTGGGACCACCGAGCCTGAAAGGAGCTTGTAATACTCTGCCCCAAATCCATCTGGTCCTGGGGTTTTCCCATTTTTGAGCAAAGTTATCACTTTTTGGACTTCGGTGTGTGTGAAATCAGCGCTGAAAGGGCATCCCTTTCAGTTGGGGATATTTTTGGGATTTGCGCTTTATGAAAAATACTCAGTTGCGTCAGACAATCGTCAGGGCCTGCCTTGTAGAAATCAGCAAAATATTGTCGGAAATACCCAGCAATAGCTACTGGGTCAGCAAGTAAGGCACCATCTGTGGTCTTAATTTGGGAGATAAAGGGTCTGGTCTGAGTCTGGGAGCGAACCAGGTTGGCCAGGAGGTGACCATGCTTGTTACCAAAGCGATAGAACCGGGATTTCTGATGCTGCCAGGAGCGCTGCGCGTGGTTGGCAGCTAGGGTATCGTATCTGGCTTTATCTTGCTTGTACGTCTGCAATGCAACAGGTGTTGGGTCAGTCAAATAAGCTCTATAACTCCTGAGCAAATCCGAATGAGCCTTAGTAAGATGCAGAGAGTCCTCTTTCCGTTTCCGGGCCGTAAACTCCATGATCTGTCCCCGAAGCACTGCTTTTGACGCAGACCAAAATAAATTGACATCCTCTACATGGTCAATGTTGTCGTCAGTGTAATTGTGCCAGGCAAGCTCAGCGTGTGATGTAAATTTACCAGACGTCATAAGATGGGAAGGGAAGCGCCAGTTCTGGGAATAGTACTGTGGGTTTCCCAGTTTCATCTCCAGTGAAACCGGCGCGTGGTCAGTGAGCGTTATTGGGCCAATCTCAGTGTGCAATGCGCGAAAATTAAGCGAGTCCGAAATCAAAAAGATGTCTAGGCGCGAGAATGATTTGTGGGGGTCAGAATAAAACGTAAAGTCCCTGCCCGTTGGGTTGTGCATGCGCCAGACGTCAACCAAGTCAAAATGCGTCATAAGGTAGGTCGGACCTGTGGGTTGTGTGCGCCCTCTAGGTATCACACAGCTCGGGGCTCGGTCAAGTACCGTTGAGGTCCCCTCCCACTATTCTGTGAGAAGCGTTGTGGAGGTGGAGTAACGGGAGTAGCGTTTTATAGAATGGTAAATTCGGGCCATTAGGGGCATAGATATTGAGTAATTGAAACTGTTCCTGTCCAATCTTAAGCGTGAGGAGGGAGTACCTGCCGTCCGCATCATTAATCGCTACCATGTCAGAGTATGGAAGTCTCTTATGTAAGAGAATTGTAGTGCCTCTAGATTTTTGAGTAAACCGAGGATGTTTGATATCCCACCCAAGGGGCCTGTAGCGTTAGGTCTGGCTTAGTCCAGTGAGTTTCTTGGAGGAAGACAATATCGAGGTCTAACCTTTTTAAATATTGGATTACTTTCTTACGTTTAATCGGCGAATTTAGACCTTCCACATTCCAGGACACTACCTTAAAAGAATTACGTGTGAAAATTTGAGGTTCCACAGAGGATGGGAGTGTAGTACTAGTGTCGTGTGTCATGGAGGATGCCATATTCGAGTTTGAGAGGATGTGAAGTAGGAAGCAACAATAAAGGGGGATAGGGCCCGTCCCAGCAGCGGACCCCGTATCGTGAGTACAATATAAGACGTCAGTATCTGTTGGTGTATCAGTAGAAGAGCGATCCAAGACATTTTCACTATAAACAACAAATTAAACAACCTAACGAACATCAACAGAAAAACTTTTGCCTCTGAAGAAAGATGGGTTAGCAGACGATTGAACCAGAGCAACAGAAAAAAAATACAGTGATAAACCAATAGAAGGTTCCTGAGGAGCGGAGTGTTAACAGTCAGCGAAACTGTGGCCAGGGTTACGAAACCAACTGTGAAATACAGAAAAAAACAAAAACAGTGATGACTCGAGAAAGAAAACTGGGAAGATTGAGTGGTAATCCAAACATGCCTCCGTGGCAGTGCCAGTCCAGGCAAGGAGCCATCCTCAAAGTCATGATGGCGAGTTGGAGCGGTGAGAGCGCGGAGGTGGTAGGCCAGAGTCAGTCTTCAGGATAGCTGTTGCGTCATCAGGTGAATCGTAAAAGGTGACTTGACCATGTAGATGAACGCGGAGGCGTGCTGGATATTGTAGTGTAACTTTAATATCGGCTGCCGCCAGCTGTGTACAAATCGAAGCGAATGCCCGTCGGCGAGCAGCTAATGAGGCGGAAAAATCCTGGAAAAGTCGTAAAACAGTTCCTTGATAGTCCAGAGTGCCCAGTCTTCTGTAAGCCTGAAGAATACGAACTTTATCAGTGAAATTTAACAACTTAAAAATAACTGTGCGGGGGCGGTTCAGAGACGGGGAAAGATCGGGTCCCAGCCTGTGAACCCGCTCCACTGTCAGCGGGACGTTTTCAGAGATGCCCAGGGCCGTGGGGAGCCAAGTGGTGACAAAGTTTTGTAATTGAGGGCCCTTTACTGATTCCGGGAGGCCCACCACGCGGAGGTTGTTTCTACGGCTCCTGTTCTCCAGATCGTCAACTTTATCTATGAGGGAGGAGAGAAGTGTATCGTGGAACACCACTGTCGTCTGCAAGGGTGTAAGTCCATCCTCCAGAGTAGAGACCCGTTCCTCCACCTCTGTCAATCGTTGAGCCTGAGAGGTTAGTTGGGAGAGTGCTAGATCGATGGTCGCCGACAAACGGCACAGTTTTTCGTCTAGGGAGAGCATGGTTGCAAACTCGGCCATTTGGGTGGAGGCTGTCAGCAAAGTCGGTGCGGCCAGTTGGGGACTGGATGGTGCGCTGCCCGGTTCCGAGACATTTGGAGATTTAGCTTGTGCCGACACGCCCTTTCCCTGAGATTTGTGAGGCGTTTAGAGGATTTGGAAGTTGTTGCAACAAATTTATCCATGTCGAGCGGAGTGTGGAGAGTATAGGTCGGACTGAAAACAAGAGGCTACAAAAATAGGGTCACGCAGAAGAGGGCGGCGTCAGGCCAGTCGTGTAATATGGAGGCAGTGCAGTGTGTCCAGAAAAATTACAATATGCAAACAGTGCGTTGTGTCCAGAAAAATTATAGTATGTAGACAGTGCGGAGTGTCCAGAAAAATTACAATATGCAGACAGTGCAGAGTGTCCAGAAAAAATGCAGACAGTGCGGAGTGTCCAGAAAAATTACAACATGCAGACAGGGTGTTTCATTGAGAACGCGAGAAAAATTGGTTTGTGATGGTCGAGGATAGTGGGCTTCTGTGGGTCCACCAAAAAAAATAATTTCCTTTTCTCTTTTTTTGAGGCTGAAATCAGTCTTTTTGTAACTGGTTTGTGCAGTGCCTACATCCTCTATTTTTGTTTCAATGCTCTACAAGGTTTTAGACAACCCGTCCATGAGCGCCCAGCAGGATAATCCATTCAGATATAGGCTTTGCCTTTTAGTGTGATTTATTAGCACGCATTTAAACTGTTGGCTTATATCTATAAAATATTGTAAAACGTCGATCTGTCTTAAAAATGCATGGGAATTATCCCTTTTTTCCAAACTATCAGGGTTATTCAGAGAAAGGTGAAACTCTGGAGAACTTTAGGAGAAGTGAAAATTCTAGGTCAAAACAGCCGATTTGGAGAGTGAGATAAATGGGAGAATTTTTCTGGTTTGGCTATTTTGACCTAGAATTTTCGCTTCTCCAAAAGTTCTCCGAAGTTTCACCTTTCTCTGAATAACCCTGTATTTCGTGCAATTTATATTTTTGTTGGTGTTTTGCTTCACTGTCACAACCTTATATTTGCTACATTGATTTTCAGCAGTTGAAGGGCAGAAATTAGACATAGCAAAACTACTCATGCTTCTATTTAAATGCACTTTTTGTGTCTGGTCTTGGCACCCCATGTCCCCCACCCATTGAATTTAATGCTGTTTTTGGAGCTAAAAAATTATTGCTATTTTCTAGCATTAATATTTTTGCTGTTTTGACTTTGGTATATAATGTCATGTATGTACATTAAATAGTAATGCTGTTAAAACAAACATGACAGAGTAATACTATTATATGATTTATTGCAAGTATATTGATTTTGATACTAATATACAGGGTTATTCAGAGAGCGTGAAAAGCAGGAGAATGACTGGAGAATGGCTGGAGAATGAAAAATTCTAGGTCAAAATAGCCGATTTGGAAAGTGAGATGAAAGGGAGAATTTTTCTGGTTTGGCTATTTTGACCTAGAATTTTTCATTCTCCAGTCATTCTCCTGCTTTTCACGCTCTCTGAATAACCCTGATAGTCCTTATAAATGAGCTTATAAATGAGTAAATAAAGCCCATGAAACCCTCTCTCCAGCCTTGCTGCATATCCGGACAGCCCAGGGCACCTCGGGCTGCATTTAACCGCTTCACTACCATTATAGAGTACATACAGTTGTGTTCAAAATTATTCAACCCCCACTGAAATTGAGTGTTTTGGCCAGTTTGACATTGATTTTGATCATTCAGTCATCTTGCTTACAATTAAATCAAAGAGGCACGTGTAGGTCAGACAAATATAACATAACATTTATAATGAAATAACCACAAATGTCTTTTCTGTGCTCACATCATTATCACTTTTATTCAACCCCCAAGTGACATTCAATCTTAGTACTTAGTACAACATCCTTTTACAGTTATAACAGCTTTTAAACGTGAAGCATAGCTTGACACAAGTGTCTTGCAGCGATCTACGGGTATCTTCGCCCATTCGTCATGGGCAAAAGCCCCCAGTTCAGACACATTCTTGAGCTTGCGCACTGCAACTGCTTTCTTTAAGTCCCACCAGAGGTTCTCAATCGGATTTAAGTCAGGTGACTGCGATGGCCACTCCAAAATGTTCCAGCCTTTAATCTGCAACCATGCTCTAGTGGACTTTGAGGTATGCTTGGGATCATTGTCCTGTTGAAAGGTCCAACGTCTCCCAAGCCTCAGGTTTGTGACGGACTGCATCACATTGTCATCCAATATCTCCTGGTACTGAAGAGAATTCATGGTACCTTGCACACGCTGAAGCTTCCCTGTACCTGCAGAAGCAAAACAGCCCCAAAGCATGATTGACCCCCCCGCCATGCTTCACAGTAGGCAAGGTGTTCATTTCTTCATAGGCCTTGTTCTTCCTCCTCCAAACATAGCGTTGATCCATGGGCCCAAACAGTTCTAATTTTGTTTCATCAGTCCACAGAACACTATCCCAAAACTTCTGTGGTTTGTCCACATGACTTTTGGCATACTGCAGTCGACTCTTCTTATTCTTTGGAGACAGCAAGGGGGTGCGCCTGGGAGTTCTGGCATGGAGGCCTTCATTACGCAGTGTGCGCCGTATTGTCTGAGCTGAAACTTCAGTACCCACATCTGACAAATCTTTTCTCAGTTCCTCAGCAGTCACACGGGGACTTTTCTCCACTCTACGCTTCAGGGACTTTTCTCCACTCTACGCTTCAGGTAGCGCACAGCAGTCAAAGTCAGCATCTTCTTTCTGCCACGACCAGGTAGCGTTTCAACAGTGCCCTTTGCCTTGAATTTGCGAATGATGCTTCCTATGGTCTCTCTTGGTATGTTTAACATCTTTGCAATCTTCTTATAGCCATTGCCCTTCCTGTGAAGAGTAATCACCTCTTCTCTTGTCTTCCTGGACCATGCTCTTGACTTCACCATGTTTGTAACCACACCAGTAAATGTCTAGAAGGAGCTGAGTATCACAGTCATTTTAAAGCTGCCTAATTGGTGCTTATTATGCTTTATTGCTGCTCCGTGACATCCACAGGTGTTTTCAATACTTGATTGAAAACACTTGAATGAACCTCTGTTCTTCAGAGTGGTAGTCTTTAACCCCTTCGCTGCTATGGACGCGCTCAGCGCGTCCAACCGCAGGTAACGTTCCTTGCGGTGGACGCGCTGAGCGCGTCCTCCCTTTGGGGCCAGCGTTCGGCCGGGTTCCGGCCGATCGCTGGCCCCCCCGGTGCGGGCTGACATCCTCGATGTCAGCCCAGAACCCGGAACCGCCGCCGGAGTAATTAGATGTCATCGCGGGGGCGCGATGACACCTAATTCAGGCGCCCCCCCGCATGTGCGGAGGAGGCGCCTGAAAGGGAGGGGGGGTGGTCCTTCGGACCTCTCTCCCTCCCGATCGGCGGCGTGCAGGGGGTTAACCCAGGCACCGTTTGGAAGGGCACAGCCTGGGGGCCGGATCACGAATCGGCGCCGAAAAGCGCCGGTTCGTGATCCTTTCCCGGAGCTGGCCGACATCTTGGATGTCGGCCAAGCTTCCGGGAATGCCCCCTGAGGCCTGGCGTCATCGTGCATAGCACAATGACGCCAGTCCTGGAGTTAACCCCTAACTGCCACCAATGGTGGAGATAGGGGGTTCCAATGAACCTCCTATCTCCCGATCTGTGGCAGTTAGGGGTTAATGTTTGGTATTGTTGGATCGGCCAGAGCATGGCCGTTCCAACAATACCAAACATGAGTATGAAAAAAGTTTTTTTAAAAAAAAAAGTTTTTTTTCTTTTTTTTGGTACGTTAATGCAGCAATATTGTTCCCATTTCAATTATAATGTGAACAATAATGCTGCACTAACGATTTTTGTATGCAGTGCGTTTGTTAAAAATCGCGTAATTTTCCCCAAAACAAAATGTAACGAGACCCCATCTCTAATTTTTTTAACAAGCGCACCCTATACAAAATATAACCACAATTGCTTGCATGTTAAAATGTGAAAAAAAACCACTTTACACGTTGTAAATTATTGAAAATTCATATTTTATTGCATTTTTTGTTATAATATACAGACAGGTCATGACGTATACATATAATAATGACATATTAGGAATCTGCCGAGTCTGACGGAAAGAACGATATATAATATGTCTGGGTCATATACTAAAATAAGCCTTCAAAACGCGTTTAAACATGATGAGCAAAACCGGTAAAAATGAGCTCAGCACAGAGGCGGGAAAAGCCTCAGCAGCGAAAGGGTTAAGGGGTTGAATAATTGTGTCAATGAAAAATTCACAAAAGAAACATTTACTACTGTATTACAAAACCAATTGATGTCATTTTAGTTGCATATGGTTCTTTAAAATGTCCTTGTAGGATTTCATTCTGAATACAATTACAAATGTACACTAAATTCCCTAAAACCCTTTACAGCATTGGGGGTTGAATAATTTTGAACACAAATGTACGTACATAGTTACATAGGCTGAAAAAAGACGCGCGTCCATCAGGTTCAGCCTTTCACACATCACCTCCTGCTGTTGATCCAAAAGAAGGCAAAAAAACCCAATCTGAAGCGCTCACTAATATGCAACACACTGGGAAAAAATTCCTTCTTGACCCCAGATGGCGTCAGATTTATCCCTGGATCAAGAAGCTTTTACTCACATATTAAATATTATAATAACCCTTAATATTCTGTGTCTGCAGGAAGTCATCCAGTCATTGTTTAAAAGTCTGTACAGACTCAGACCCAACCACCTCAACAGGTAGAGAATTCCACAGCTTTATTGTTCTCACCGTAATATAACCCTTCCTAGGCTTTATATCCTTGTTTGCTGATACGCATACGCAGACAGGCAGACACACACACTCCCTGTGTATGTATCGCTAAAGCAACTGCTGGAGATCCTCCTTGCGGTGCTACTTTTTCAACTGTTAAATATATTTATGCAGTTAAGAGCAAATAAACATTTCAGTCATTTGTTGAAAATGAATTCAAAATATATATTTTTTGTTGCTTTCTATATACCTGTCACTATATAAATGTTGCTTTCATTGTTACAATGTTATATAATAAAGGGACTACAAAACACTTGATAAGCAAGTGGGGGAGGTGCCACTTATTTAACTTTTTTTATGCAACATAAACTATATTTACCGTGCCATACACATTTAAATATAGCCAGATTTAATTGTGACTACAATAAAACCGTTACATTTCCTCGCAGCAGCTGGTAACCAAGGACTGATAGTTTGATATGTGAGAATTAGCAGTGTGTGATTTTCCGCGGCTTCTAGGAGACAACCAGAAGCTTTAATGTTCTTTTAATTATATTTCCACCACTGCCGTTCTACATTCTTATGCTCTGCTCAATACATCAAGGATGTCTACCTGCACTGATAAAGCTTGCTTCTACAGGACAGGTAGCAATGGTAAGTACATTCCAGATTGCAACTGTCCTGTTATACTGCTCGACATGCTGCTAGCGTTATCTGCTCCTCATATTGAGAGGTTTGTTGTTTGGTTTTTTTAATGAGTTTATATTTTTATTTCACGGAATTTTTTGAATTGCGTGACATATTATTAAAAGAGGTATTGTAGGACTATACACTAGGAACACATAGGTAGTGGCAAGAGGATAAATGCAAGTATATATCATACCTTAACCCCTTAGTGACCGGGCGGTTTTACACAAATCCGTCTTTTAGTGACCGCTGCTGTTTTTACGTTTCTGCACTGTTAGTGTTTAGGACAATTTTTCCTCTTACTCGTTTATTCGACCCACACATATTATACACCCTTTTTCCCGCCATTAAATGGACTTTCTAGAAATACCATTATTTCCATCATATCGAATAATTTACTATAAAAAAAATATGAAATTATGAGGAAAAAAATGGTAAAAACACACTTTTTCGTAATTTAATCCCCAAAATCTACAACCACCCAAAAAGACCCCGGCTAAATAGGTTAAAAATTTTGTCCCGAGACTAGAAATACCCAATTTTAACATGCGTTTGCTTTTTAACCCCTTCACTGCTGAGACAGTTCACCTATGTGCGCTGCGCTCATTCTGACCATTTTGTGCTATTTATTTTTAGATGACAGCCTAGGTCCTATTTAATTAAACTCCCCCCAGACAAAAAAAACTTTAAAAAAAAAAACATTTTTTTCTTTTATTTAATTTTTTTTTTTAAATTTTTTTTAAAACCAAACCTGGTCATGTTTGGTATCATTTGAAAGGCCATAATCAGGCCTTTCAAATGATGGCAAATATGACCACCTAGCTGCCATGGATCGGGAGATAAAGGGATCCTTAGGATCCCCTTATCTCTACATGGCAGCTAGAGGGTTAACTGGCCCACTGACATCCTCACACATATGGTGAGGTTGTCAGTGGGTGGGGGGGACCTGGAGGCTTGGCTGACATCCAAGATGTCAGCCCCCCTCCAGGTTTGAATCGCGTTTTGGCGCCAATTGGCGCCGAAAAGCGATCCGGTGGCGAAACTGTTAATGCCATACACCGCTGGAAAGGGGAGGCTCTCCCCTCTCCAGCGGTGCAAACGGCATCTCCCTAGCTTCAATGGTTGGGGAGATAGAGGGCTCCGAAGGAGCCCCCCCTCCCCTCCATTGAAACACATGGGGGCACCTTCTGATGACGTCACCACGCAGCGTGGCGACGTCATCAGCCTCGCCTGCCCATGTAAATCACATGGGCAGGCTTCCTCCCTGCCAGATCGCCGTGGGATCCGACGAGGGAGGTGAGTATCGGGCGGGAGGGGGATTTGGCGCCGCTGACGTACCCTGTACGTCCGCGGGTCTAAGGGAGACCCGAGGACAGGACGTACAGGGTACGTCAGGGGTCATTAAGGGGTTAAGAATTCTTACTGTAAAAGAATCAGAAGCACAATTCAATGGGTAGAACAGTTGAAAAGAATAACAGGGTTATTTAAAGAGATCCGAATGGCTGCCGAAAGGAAACCGAATGCTGAAAATCAGCGTTCGGATACCTTTCTTGGCCATTCGGCTATTCAGAGAGCAAATCTTAGCGAATTGCCTGCACATACGGTACCTGTTCGGTGCCTGTTCGAGGGCAGTGAAATCCCCATAGAGAAGCAATGCTTTGTCTATTCAGAGAACAAAAACCAGCAGTAAAAGGTTCCCTAAATGCCATGTCATTCGGTGGTTTAATTCGGCAGGTTTATTTAGACGAATCCCATAGGCTTCAATGTTAAAAATATTCACGTTTTAATTCAATATCTAATAAACCGTTCATTATAAGATTCTGCAGTAAAGAGTCTCTTTATTTATAGATTTTTTAAGATAAGTGAAAATTATTACAGAATGAGACCTATATATTTAAGTTTTTTTTGCCTCATTTAATACACCTCTATATGGGCACCATTAGTTGCACGAAGAACATGAAGACGGTACTCGATTTCTTGCCATGTTCGCTGTAGCATACACTCATCAATGGTGGCAATGGCATCAGTTCGGCCAAAAGTCTGTGTGACAGAACACAATGTCACTGTGCGATTTGGAGGGGGCTGTGCGCTGGCCTCCTGCCCAGAGACTATGGCCCGTGAAAGAGACTATTGGGGGAACTGGTGGGCCTTTTAAATATATTTGTTTATCACTGTTTTATATATCTGCCAGTTAAATATTTCTGATGTCTGTGTGTTATTCCCTGTATAGTGTAGATCTCTGTATTAGTACCTGCTATTGAGTAAATTCTCTCAGTAAGAAATAACTTTTGTTTACCCTGGCTTTCTCCTTCCCCCATTCTCCATTGTTTGAAGGTCCTGTGTAGTTATCTGATCTGTGATGTTGTCTGTTTGATTGTATGTAAATGTAATGGTCCATGACTATCTGTCCTCTCTGTGAATAAACAGTCAGTTCTATTCTGACCAAGATTGAAGTCACAGCTCATGATTTGGGGTATCCGGAATCTTCTGCCCGCTGTGCCAAGGAAAGGCTCCAGGTCTACAGCTTCAGCTTATTTCTGGAGACGCTAGCCAGGCTCTCTACATGCACCGGGCCTTAAGCTTCGGCTGAGGTACTAGAGAAAGGTGTGAGAGTCACGAGGAGAACTGGGTGTCCAGCGAGGAAGCAGCATTTGGCAGATGTGACCCTGTCCGGGCACAGAGATCTGTTACAGTCTGTTTGTCAGGATCCCCGCTGCTGACTGTGTATATCGTGCCTGCATCCTGAACCCAGGCAACACACGAAAGGCGCTGCCCTGCTCTGCACAGATCCTGAAACAGTTAATCACAGTGCACATACACCACATGTGTCTGTCTGTTTAGCCAAAGTACCATCAGCCTATCGCATCCTGAATATTTCATCCACATACTGGGCTCATATAAACACTCCAGTACCCCTGCGGTGCCACCCCTGCCACCCAGTGGTGCTGTTCATGACACGGTTACTGCAGAAGATGGGGTGAATGTTTATGGAAATAGGTATAAAAAAAAACCCTGTCCTTTATATTCATAGAATTACTATTTGGGGTTTTAATTCGAATTTTGGAATTTTAATATAAAGGTTACCTATCTGAGGGAATAAAAGCTCAGCTGAGAAGTAGCAGAATTAAAGAATTTCCACCTCGGGACAGGGATTTCCATTCTCTGCATTTCATTTTTATCCTTCAAATCATTTAACGTCCTGATAAGAGATATTGTTTTGTGTGAAGTATTCACCTGTAACTATTCAGCAGGTCGGTAGCTGCGCTCCCCTGGTGGTTATATCTGCTAAACCCTAATATAAACGCAGTGGGTAGCATCAGTGAATTCTATTTTCTTCCTCCGGGGTATGGGTTGAATAAGTAGTGTGAGCAAGTCTACATACAACAACAAAATGTGCTCGTAATTTCCAATCATTTGGCCAGGATGACTTGATTAGAAAGAAGGAAATAGAAAGACCCATTTAATGTGCTTTATTAAGATATGTATCACTTCTGACTACATTCATTGTGTGTCATCAGTCTTTATTTCTTATTGCAAATGCAAAAGGCACAAGGTTAAATAGCCCTCCACAAACCTCTGTATACAATATGTACTGTTTAGGCTAGAAGGAAGTCTTGAACATAGATATTTTTTAGATATGTGACATACTTGGGCTTCGCACACCATGTCGACAAATCGCTCTATGTACATATTATATTTAGAAAACATGTTGTGATACTTTTTCAGTCATGTACATTTTTTAGGCCTTTTTAAATTAACATCACCAGCACCAAAGGTTATTTAAACTGCGCCACTTCTGTTGTTTAGTAAACAACGATGTGCTGAAATCCATTTCAACAGGGCAGGGCCATTGTTTACATTTACTTCAGCCCTGCTGTTGTTTGCTAAATAATGCTTGTTTGCTTTCACTAATGCTATACAATCACTGATTAAATAGATTTCAGTGCTGCTAATGATAATTTAAATGGTATGGGTTAATATTAGGGTTAAAATTAGAGTTAGAATTAGGTTTAGCATTACGGTTGGAACTAGGGTTAGGGTAAGTATTATGTTAGAGTTAGGGTTAATATTAGCATTAGTATTGGGGTATTAGTATTTAGTTTAGGTTTAGTATTAGGGTTAGTATTAAGGTTAGGGAAAGTATTAGGTTTAGTATTAAGGTTAGGGTTAGTAGTAGGTTTAGTATTAAGGTTAGTATTAGTATTGGGGTTAGTATTAGTATTAAGGTTAGGGTTAGTATTAGGGTTAGAATTAAGGTTAGGGAAAGTATTAGGTTTAGTATTAAGGTTAGGGTTAATATTAGTGTGACGGACCCTTGTCCACCCATCTGACTCTCCTGACACGCTTTCTATAATATCAAAAGATATAGTACCGGCTGGGTGGAGTAGAGGTAACATCACTGCTCTGCGTGGAGAGAGCCTGTGGAGTCATGGGTTCGATCCCGACGAGCAACCTCTCCAGTAAGTGTCCTTGGGCAAGACACCTAACGGTACATACTCGCCACCCAGGACATACTTGAAAACTAGAGAAATCTCAATGTATCCTTCCTGGTAAAATCCTTTCTTAAAAAAAAAATAATATTGGCCCAGTTTTCAAACCGCAACCACTTTCAACCGGCGTTCGATATTTCGGCAACCAATGCAAACTTACGATCCTGCTACTCGATATTCCGGAGACCCGAGCTGCCACTGAGCGCCTCTCTCATCTAAGTGATTGTAGCCCTTGAACAAAACACCCGGTAGGCTGTATGTCAGTTCAAAACAGAGATCTGATTTATTGGACAAAGACACACGGGTATTTATTACAAAAAACGTTCAAACTCCCCGTCCACCCCAACCTGAAGTGAATCCAGACATGAATGAAACAATATGGTGGCATGAAATCACAGGCTGCGTATCAGAATACCCGAATACATTAGATAAATTTACAATCAGTGAGCACACACAGTAATTATATAAACCATTGTAACAGGAATCAGTTAATGTGGCAGTGTTTGCCTGAGACAAGGGCAGGCTGGCAGGTTAAACCTCAACAAGATATTCAGGGTTATTCAGAGAGAGCTCAACTGGCCCTGAAGTTGCACCAAATAGTGAATTTCCCCGTACGGTGCACTTTCGAGGCAATTTGACCATCCAGAAAGCAGGCAGTTCGCAGAATTTTGGCTGGTTGGCGTTGCGTTTGGCAGCTGTCTGGCAGGTTGGCGGCGACAGCTGTCCAACGGGTTAGTGGCGGCGTTCGCGGCCAATTCACTGCACTTTCGGGATTCTGCGGTGAATGCTGAATTCACTAAAGGGTCAGCGAATCGGACTTGCCAAAGTGCAAATGACATTTCGGTGCTCTCTGAATAACCCTAAATGGTTCTAAATGTCACCATTATACATTGTATTTAAAAGCCTCCATGATAATTATAGCTGGCAACCTCTGCCATACATGGCATTAGAAGCCATCACCACACATTTCTTCTATGAGCCATAACCATGTATTGTATGTAAGACCCAACAACACACATCGCACCTGTGAGCAACAACTACAACTGCCATCATTCTACAATACATTGCTACTAAACACCATCAATACAATGTTTCTATAAACCATGTCTATTTGTTTATGCTATATGCCATCATCATACTTTGATGCTCTGAACCGGTATTTGCTAAACCTGTCCTCAAGTCCCCAGGCAAGATTTAAGGAATGGATTACTTTGGGGAAATGCAGACTGTATCCTGCAATCACTGAGCAGCAAATCATATCACCTGTGCTTCACATATCTGCAAACCTGGCCTTTTAGTGAGGCTAGGACAACCTGAGGACAGCTTTGGGAAACACTGCCCTGAACCAAGAGCCACCACCATAACTCCTTTTAAAACCACCTTAATATATTGGTGCTATGAGCCACCACGGAAAGACAAATACACGCGTGTTTGTGACATGCACTGCACTTATAAGCGAGAATTGAAGAAATCCGTAGTATAATGTTGCTCTGCTTAGAATGAGCAATAACTCTGTGCCGCCTTAGGGGCTCGCAGCTTATTGCATATTAATGGTTCCCTGCTAATCTCAATCAGTACTGACTCAGAAATCCCAACCATGCCGACTTAAAAGTGAAAAGATGGACTGCTCTACTTTTTCACAAAGAGGATAAAAGCAGCTAGATCATTTGAATGTATAATTTTATTGCTGGTTTGTTATTTAGTATCTCTTGCTTCAATTTAACGAATTAATTTCCTATGAACGTAAGTCACACGTTTGCCATCTGTTGATTTAGCAAGTTTCAAAGCAGCGGGCTTACAGGAGATGTGAGCACAAGCATAGTGCAGAATTCTATGATAGAATACAGCCTACAGAGTAAAACATGGACGGGAGCAGTTTTAGATCATGGTGACATTTGCCATTGTTATAGGGTTATAGGGTTATACAAAGAGATCCGAATTGCTGGCGAAAGGTAACCGAACACTGAAATTCAGCGTTCAGTTACCTTTCCTGGCCATCCGGCTATTCAGAGAGCAGGCAGTTCGCCAAATGTTGGCAAATTGCCTGCACATACGGTGCCTGTTCGGTGCCTGTTCGAGGGCAGTGAAATCCCATAGAGAAGCACTGCTTCATCTATTCAGAGAACACAAACCAGCAGCGAAAAGTTGCCAAAATGCCCTGCCATTCAGTGGTTTCATTTGACAGGTTTATTCAGGCAAATCCCATAGGCTTCACTGTTAAAAATATTCCCGTTTTAATCCAATATCTAATAAACCATTTATCATGCAGTAAAAAGATTCATTTTTAGATTTTTTTAGGATCTTTTAGGCATTTTTGGGGATTTTTTTGCAAACATTTTTTTTCCGTTATTTTTTTTAAATCGTTTTTTCTTTTTTCTGTAACAGCCCTTTTTATTATCATTCATTGGATCTTATATGTAAATTTCAGACATTTTCGTTCTGTAGTTTGTTTGCAAACAGCCTTTCACTTTTCAAACATTCAAGCGTACTGTTTTTTTTTCTCACTCCATTCGTCTGCGGTGTCGGGTTTTTTCGGCGGCTGCTCTGTGCTGTGATCGGCTCCTGCTCAGGTTTCTCCGGCGTGTTTGGCGGGGTTAATCTAGAGGTTTTTGCGGGTTTTGGTGAGCCTTCGCCAGGTTTTGCGGTGAGTTTTCGGCGGGTTTGCGGCGACCTTTCCCTGCACTACGACGGCCCTGTGGTGCTTGCTGAATACACCGCAGGGTCGCCGAAATGGGATTGCCAAATCGCGCCGAATTGAAGAGAACGAAAAGTGACTTTTCGATTATCTTTGAATAACCCTGATAATCTGTATGCAGGGTACAGGTGCTTTGTTTTTGCTGACAGATTTGATATTGTTTACCTTTGATGCAAATGTGATTGACTAGTTTCTGATCGTTCTAAAAATTTTAATCTTGAACGAACAGTGTATGCTTTTTTTTCTTCTTTCTTTTTAAAGTAACACTCCACACAATCTGACCAATAAACAAAAAAAGATAAATTGGTCAAGGTATGTAGAGTGCCTTGCCCCCCCCCCCTCCTCCAGTCTCATTTTGGAGAGAATGCTGTGTGATGCGTTTCCGCCTCCGCTCACACAAGTATTACCAGAATGATGAGATTTGAATATTCCTTGTGCCGGTCACCAAA
Organism: Leptobrachium leishanense; assembly: GCA_009667805.1. NCBI lineage: Eukaryota > Metazoa > Chordata > Amphibia > Anura > Megophryidae > Leptobrachium > Leptobrachium leishanense. Next base: position 348,353,909 of record CM019065.1, read on the forward strand.
TCTCTCAACGATGATGTCGGCATGCTCTGTGTTCTGACATCATTCTTTCTCCACCTCTCCTAGCAGTGAGCATTCTGGGAGACAGGAGCCGATGGATTGGTTCTGCGCATGCGCGCCCAGCACAATCCATCATTCTGTGCAGATGCTACGGAAATCAGGTGCAAAAGTATGCAAATTCTGAGAAGTGGGCAATTTGAGCAGCGTATACAATGCAGATTGCATATGTATGCATATCACGTTAGACAGCGCTGCAGGGACTTCTACATTTTGAAGCCCTGACCTGAAGGGGAGGAGCATTGAGAAAAGGTGAGTATTTTCGCCTAAAATAAAAAAATATAATTGGGCACATGCTGCTGAAGGGCAAAGAGGGTGGTGTTTAAAATGTAATTGGGAGGGAGAGTGTGTGTTGGAGAAAGAGGATGGAGAAGACTGAGATCAGATTACAGAGGCATAGAGGAAGTTAGAGAGAAAAGAAAGCTTTGAGAGTTCATTCAATTAAAATGATAAACAGTACAATTATTTGGTGAGCCTTTACAAAGCTCTTTTACCAGAACCGAATAATTCAGCATTTCTATCTTCTTTGGTATTTGCTATCACTCTAAAATGAGGAATGTGACTACAGAATATAAGAAGGTCCTGATTGGCTGAGTCACTTCCTGGTCACACGGTGAAGGCTGTCCAGGGTTTTGCAACAAATGTATTGACTTCCCATGGTTTCTGTGTTTTTTGCACATTTTTTAAACCTCTATTGTTGCAATTTCTAATTTCTTTTTAGAGTATGCTGTATATATATATAATGTTATCCTACTAAAATAGTAGCTTCCCTGAAACTTGCCAGCACTTTATTCTACTCGTGATGATAGGCTGCTGTCCCATTTCACATTATCTGTGCTATATATTTTACAATGGCAGAAAATAGGTTGCTTAGATGAGCTTCTACAAATCCTACAGCGTAATGGTATATTTTATGGTAGGTAGGATGAGCTCTGCAATTAAAAATACTTTTAAAACCGCTGAGCCATTATATATGAATGTTTTCACCACATAAAGACAGCTGGTTACATTCTGTTGATTTATGAGCCGTTTGATATTTTTTTTTTATATCTCTTTTTTTTGCCGGATACTGGCCTATTACGTCCTTTCCAGAGCCGGCACAACTAGCTCATATGCAAAGCATCCATAGAAAAACTGAAGAGGTAATTGTGCTAAGATACATAAACCATCATTTACGCAACACTGTGATAATGTGTTTATTCTACGATTATCCAGAATTCCATAATTTACCATTTAGTGTTGGAAAAAGAATGTTTAAAATTTAGGATTAATTTAACAAAAGCCGTCAAGGTCGTTGCGCGTGATCTTTACAAATCAGATTGTGCCAGCGCAGCATTCCTAGTGGCGAGTGGATAATTACATCGAAGTGGCCATATTAATAACAATAATGTAACCTTGTTATCTGAACGCAAAGCCGAACAAGAGGTGAAAGCTCCTTCCTCGCGTTCCTATCTCTGGCCTTTTTATAACGGATTAGCCTAAAAAAAAATGAAAGGCTGAGAGACCTGATCCTACACGTCCCACGTTAAGTAGAAACTATGGTCTTTTTTTAATTTCTTCTTGTGGGCTTTAAGATAAAGAGCATAAAAACTGACTACCTAATTGGTAGGTAAACCATGTATTTTGTAACGAGCTTCTTAAGCATACGTTTGTAATTATCAAACTGGGGAATTTCAATATTTACACCAAAGTAACCAAATTGCAAACCATAACTGTTAAAGGGACTTTCCTGGTTTGGTTATTTAGGCCTAAAACATGAAATATGTGGTAGACTTAAGGGGTTATTCAGAAAAATACGATCTGGCCCCGAGATTGCATCGCACAACGAATTTCCTCGTACGGTACAATTTCGAAGCCATTCTGCTATTCAGAAAGCAGGCAGTTCGCCAAATTCTGGCAAATTTTCAGTAAAATATGGTGCTGTTCGACGGCAGTGAAATCCCCATAGAGAAGCAATGGTTAATCTATTCAGAGACACCGAACAGCAGTATTCTGCTTCCCTAAGCAATGAGGTGTGGATGCTTTAGACTAGCGAAGTCTGTATTTGACCAGTACTCACACTATGAAGTTCAGCAGATAGCTTCAACTCAGCAAAACTGACACGTAGAAAGATGAATCCAGTTGAGTTTAATGATCAGACTGACAATCTTGTTAATATTCAGCTTGCAGGTACAAAGACATTAATTTTGTCTAGTAGTGAGAACAGAATGGCTGCCATGTAACCAGGAAGTACCTAAGAACACACTGAGTAAAGGGGTGGAACTAGCTGATACAGAAAAGCTAGGGAAACCCAGAAGGGACAAAATAGCTATGAAATCAAAAGCATGTGAGCAGCAAAGGCAGATTCAACACAAAACAGAAAAATATAAATCATGGGGCATGACAAGGAGTGAAATGTCAGAGAAATGCCCTGATGTTCGGTGGTTTCATTTGGCAGGTTTAAGCAGGCGAATCCCATGTTAAAAATATTCCTGTTTTTATTCAATATCGATTAAACAGTTTATTCTTTTAACCTACAGCAAAAAGTATCTTTTCTGGCAAAAAAAATTTCCCGTTATCATTATAATTTTTTTAAAAGTTCATGTGAACTTCTGGGATCTTGTGAGACTGTGGCTTGTGCATGGTTCCCAGGCGAGCGGCAGAGCTTCATGCCGGCAGCCGCTCGTAGGAACAGAAGCATTTGGAGGGGCCTGGTAGAGGAGACCGCTTGGACCATATGAGCTGGGGCCAATATATCCATGTGTAAGCTGGGAGCAATATATCCATGTGTGAGCTGGAGGCAATATATCCATATGAGCTGTGGGCAATATATCCATGTGAGCTGTGGGCAATATATCCATGTGAGCTGGGGGCAATATATTAAATGTGAGCTGGGAGGGGGGTACCCTGGGACCATGGTATGGAAAGGGTACGCAGGGTTGTGCAGATGGGGTGCCACGTGTGTCCTGCCAGCATGGAAAATGGAAAGAATGCACTGGGCAGCCCACACCTGGGTTACCCTACACTGCATAGCTTCAAGGGGTATGTGCTGGAAGGGGGTACCCTGGGCCCCTCATATGGAAAGGGTTTGCAGGGCTCAAGAGCCACATGAGGACAGACCCTGTGCAATGTTCTGGGGAGAGTGAGTGTAACGAGCACAGCCTGCGATTAGGTGCGTCTCTTCCTGTCAATGCGAACCCAACACCAGCGCTTAGCCAAAACTGGTAGAGTACCCCCCCCCGAAACCTGTGTCTGGATCCACCCCTGGCTGCAGCGCCGCCGCCGACCAGAGAAAACCGATGGCACCCACTAAACCAGCCAATGTGTGCCAGTCAGAGAGCCCGACGGGTCAGTCTGCCCCGTACAGAACTTTAAAAAAAAGGTTATTTTAAACAAAAATCGGAATCAGAAAATCCAGAAAAATGCCTAAAAAAAAAAATCTAAAAAATAAAGACTTGGTATTTTATTTTCTATTGAAACCTATGGGATTCGCCTGTTTAAATCTGTCAAACGAAAATCTGGGCATTTTGCCAACTTTTGCAGTTCGCTGTTCTCTGAATCGATGGTGCATTTTCCTGCTGGAAGTAGCCATCAGAAGATGGGTACACTGTGATCATAAAGGGATGGATATGGTCAGCAACAATACTCAGGTAGCCTGTGGTGTTTAAACAATGCTCACTTGGTACTAAGGGGCCCAAAGTGTGACAAAGAAATATCCCCTACACCATTACACCACCACCATCAGCCTGAACCATTGATACAAGACAGGATGGAACATGCTTTCATGTTGTTGTCCAATTTGGTGAGCCTGTACTAATTGTAGCCTCAGTTCCCTGTTCTTAGCGGACAGGAGTGGAACGTGGTGTGATCTGCTGCTGCTGTAGCCCATCTGCTTCAAGGTTGGACGTTTTGTATGTTCAGAGATGGTATTCTGCATACCTTGGTTATAACGAGTGGTTATTTGAGTTACTGTTGCCTTTCTATCATCTCGAACCAGTCTGCCCATTCTCCTCTGATCTCTAACATCAACAAGGCATTTTCGTTCAGACAACTGCCGCTCACTGGATATTTTCTCTTTTTCGGCCCATTCTCTGTAAACCCTAGAGATGGTTGTACGTGAAAATCCCAGGAGTTCAGCAGTTTTTGAAAAACTCAGACTTGGAGCCAACAACCATGCCACGATCAAAATCACTTCAATTCCCTTTCTTCCGCATTCTGTTGCTTGGATTGAACTTCAGCAGGTCGTCTACACCACGACTAGGTGCCTAAATGCAATGAGTTGCTGCCATGTGATTGGCTGATTAGCCAACTGAACAGTTGTACCTAATAAAGGGGCTGGTGAGTGTATAATGCAGAAAAGTAAAAAGACAAAACCGAACAACAAGCAAACATGTCAATATTTCTACATCTCTCTTGGTTCAAATAAAACAACGTCGCTTGCGGTCAGTCAACCTCCAACGAGCAGCAGCTCACCATATGAAAGGAGAAGTATTTTTGATGTGACCTAGTTTTATTCCATTGATTCTACAAACACGGATTGCTAGAAGTATGATTGAGGAAAACAGCTTTGCAGATGCGGCTTTCAGACTGCGCTGACAGTTCGAGAGTCTGAAATATCTCACACATTCAGGATTCGCGCCCTGAAACGCCGCTCAATCTGCTAAGATTAGGATGCGTGTGGGCTCTTTCTTCCATCTGTGCTAAGCCTCGGATCCCCTTAGCGCTGACTCACATGAGAATGATCTGGCTCCGAGTCAGATTCTAAACTATGCTCGGCTGCTTGAAGTTGATGAGTAATCAATTCTTCCTTTATGCCTGTCTCCAGCCTCAGGATGCTTTTCTTCTCCCTTGACCTACAAAGCTGCTTTTTCATGATCAACGCGTCGACACTTAAAGACGTAATTACAGGTGCGAAGTGTGAGTTCCAATGTCTCGCTGCTAATATAACGGATTTATCGCTTTTACAGCCCATTTTTTATTCCCTTTTATTTGATCTTTTTCTCCTTTCATCTACATGTCAGACACAAGTCTTTAATGAGTGTGATTTGTATAGGGCTGAAACAACTAATCGATTGATCGACAACAAATCGATAATGAAAATAGTTGTCGTCATTCTCATTATCGATTTGTGTACACACACTGTTCAGACTGAGTTAAACGTTAATAATCTCAGACGTTATTTTGGAGCCGATTGGAGAAGACGTGCCAGATGCTTTACCTGGTATGATTTGGTTCTAGGGTTATGTTAGACAAAACCAGTTTGTTTTTAATTAGTTTACACCAATAGCAGAACAATAGCACAGACCTTAGGGTACGGCCACTAGGTGGAGTTGTTCCTCTGGTGTTTTATCCTTACTTGGAGCTGTAGTCCTGTGCCATCACCCCACCCTCTCTGTATCCCTCTCCAGCCTGGAGCTGCCATCCCTCCCTTTGGCCCAGTCCCTTCCCCCAAACTCCCACTTACACACTGGTCATGTCTCTTGCCCAAACTCACTCCCACCTCCAGACCCTCCTCCCACACAGTTTGTTCATTAAATTACGTTAAAGGGACACGCTATGCACCCTGAACACATTCGCTTATTAAAGCAGTCAGGCTGCGTGGAGAGCCCTCTATTCTCACCCAGATTTTGTACTGACATTGTCATGTCTATAAGGGTGCTCATAGTAGCATTTGTTCGTTCATAATTGCTTATGAAAAAGCGGGGGACAGGGGTTGATTCTTACATAATATTCCTTTTAAAGTAAACATCTTTTTTTTATTTTTTTTTTATCCAACTAATCGACAAAAATAAATCGGCCAACTAATTGATTATGAAAATGATCGTTAGTTGCAGCCCTAAGTCATTTATATATTTAATGCTACATAGCAAAGATTAAATCAAATAGTTTTATTTAAATATGCGGAGGATTAGAGGTGGAATCAAAAGTTGAAATTTGTGAAATGTACAACTCCCCAGTTTCTACAGTTAAGAATTAAATGCCCGTTTCTCTTTCTGTTCCAATGCCCCTCTTTTTAGGCACTCCTCTATATAGTAGGGGTATAGGGGTGCATAACAGAGCTACAAAGCAAAAAAATAACCCTTAGCTAGAAGTCTTTAAACTATAGCTAAATGCTAAACTGGCAGCATTTGCCCAAATTGGTTTTATATATTTTTTTTATTTTAGGTGACAATTCACACCATTTCTCCCTCTGCGCTGGTCTGCTGCTTCTCATCAGCTCAGGACTGAAATGCTTAAGTGCCTGCAGCTTCTTATGCAATTTATGTGGTCTATGTAACTTGCATAGTATAAGCTACACAAATTGTGTACTGCTCAGGTCTTGTGTACTTTCATATGACAGTTTTGTAGCATCTGCGCAGAGCAATAAATTGGTGTAGTATACGCATGAACAGCACAGTTCCTTGTCTGGCATCTCCCAGAACACTTGCTGCTGCAAGCATTCGTTGAGAGGATGATGCCAGCGTGCAGAGTGTGCCGACATCACCAGTCCCTGTGTTGATGTGTGTAAGGAGGAAATGTCTCAGATTCACACAGCAATATTTACAGAATGGGGCTGCAGGAAAGGGGCATGCCAGGCAGCCGGACCACCTTAGGCCTGGTTCCCACCTGGGCATTTTTTCATAGGAAATAATGGGATTTCAGTGTTTGAGCGTTTTACAGCACGTAGGAACACGCTGTAAAACGCTCAGGTGTGAACCAGGCTGAGAGTGTTTTTGGTGTGACGCACCACTTTTTCTCTTCCTATATTCCCCCATCGGCGGTCTTGTTTATGTTGTTAAGAACCAGCTAGTGAGGATTAACTCCTGGGTATTTGGTGTGCAAATGAGGCCTGGAATAAATTAACCCTTGTATAAAGCATGCACCTAATATAGAAATGAGGCTTGGAATGAAGTGATTGTTCATGTGGATGTAATTACAATTAGTATATAGCATATATAAACGGCAGGAGAGATTGAGCTTTATATACCGGTTTCACCAACTGATGAAGACGGTGCTCCGTCGAAACGCGTTCTGGAATTTTAGTAATTTTAATAAATACGCTTCTTTCTTAAAATCCTGCCGTTCCTGCTTTTTTGCGCTTGGAGTGGTTTTAATTAATTTTTCCCAAAAATTCATCTGTGGATATACCAAGTGCCTGGAGGCTCCTCTCTGAGTGAGTAAGCCCTTGGCTCTTACTTTTCACATATAACAAGTTTTTGTGGAATTATACTAGAGGATTTCTCCTCTGTTCTTATGTTTCCCTTACATATGGGACATCTGGAGAAAGAATATTCCAACAGGTTATATAGATGCCTGTAAGAGAAGAAAAACACCTAGAAGGCGGAAAATACTAGAGGCGGTACCTAGGCTCTTTGTTTAGACTTTTACAGATTGGAGTGTGCTGTGTGACAGATTAGATCCGTATATCTATCATGATATATATATAAGTGTCTAGCTATCTGTATATCTATATATATATATTGATATATATATGTGTATATATAAGTGTCTAGCTATCTGTATATATATATATGTGTATATCTATCTGTAGATCTATATATATATATATATATATATATATATATATATATAGATATATATATGTGTATATATATATGTATCTCTATGGCTATCTATATAGCCCAAGTGTCCATTTTCCACAGCTGCCTGGGGAAAACCTCAGCTCTGAGTAGGTGCTAGAAAGTAATTAAAATGGTTAACTTCTTGCCCCTGGGAGAGATGTAACACGTGGTTGCAAAATGGGATTTCTTTTGATACAGGGCCAGGGTGGAAATAACCCATTTGGGGCACTGAAAGGTCCTGTATCCTCTATTCACACCTTGGAGTCCTTGCTACAGACGGCACGGCACCAAGCTGCAAGGGGCCATGCCGTTCAAAGAAGTAATCACATCCTTTGATCACTAGAGGGGGTCTTGGGAGATGATTGATATCTTTGTGCAATTAAACTTAATGAAGAAGCGCACTGAGCGTGCCCAGAACGGGGCAGGCTGGGACCTGTAGTGAATTTTGAATGACCTGTAGACCTGTAGATTTTTTTTGAATGACCAGGAAGCCTATATATTCTGGGGCATGCCATGTGGCTCTTGCTGATCAGAGGGGTTTCATGCTGCGTGTGTGATGGTCTGTCCATGCTTCAATCTCCAGCCCCAGAAGTCACCAATGCTAGCTTGCTGACATGTGAGTAGGGTCTGTGGTTTGCTCGTTTTATTTTCTTGCTATTTGTGTGTAATTGATTTATCATTCCCATTTTTTATGTAACAAATGCACTGAGATAATTTTTGGTTATCCTAATAAATACAACTTATTAAATTCTGCTTCTGGCTGATTGGATTATTGCTTGTTGATTTAAGCTCGAGTATTTACTAAACTGTGAGTTTCGGTCGCTGGGGCGGTTGGGTAAGCGTGCAAGGGATTGTTGTCCGCGTAGTCATTATCTGGGTCTACGATAGATAGATAGGGAGTTGCTTAACCCTGCGTCTCATGCCGGCAGCACGCATAGTGTTCATGAGAACTGGTGGCAGCGTAACGAATAGAGTAAGAAAGTGGCTGCAGGGATTGTGGGAACCATAGTCTCTACCCCGGGTCGAGAGAAGACGGGTACGACATTGCAATCCGGGGACCACTTCATCACGCTCTACGTGCTTGTCGCGAGCGGAGGTGCTGTTGGGGACGGTTAGGTAAGCGCGCGGGGGATTGCTGTCCGCGTAGTCTTAATCTGGGTCTAGGATAGACAGATAGTGAGTTGCTTAACCCTGCATCTTTCGCTGCGGCGCGCGTAGTTGCGTACGTGACACTGTACCCATTTTTTTCGAACTTGAGCGAGGCCTAACCCTGGGTTCACACCTGAACATATCTCATATGCACATTTTAGTCAGGCGTTTTATGAGTTTATTACCTGGCATTTTCGCCATAGGGTTCACAACCCATATCATAGCGCAGGGCTCAGTATCCTTGGCCCTTCAGAAGTTATGGAACTACATTTCACATGAGGCTCAGCCTATATGATGAGTGACTGAGCATCATGGGGGATGTAGTTACAAAACATCTGAAGGGCCAGGGTTGCCGACCACTCTTTTAGGGTGTGCACACATGTTACATACGACTTACACACTGTTTATTTTTAAAATTTTCTTTGTCAAAAACCAAATGAGAAAACCCCAAAAAGTGAAAATGGTCCTAAAAGGGCAACAGCAATTAGCCAAGCGGACACACACTACTGTGCACGCTTATGGTATAAACCAGGGCACAGTAACCTTGGCCCTCCAGATGTTTCAGAACTGCATTTCCCTTGATGCTCAGCTAATCTAATAAGCAGCTCAGCATCATGGTAGATGTAGTTCCAAAATATCTGGGGGGGGGCCAAGGTTACTTACCCATGGTATAGACTGCAAGCAGATCTGTGCAGCGCTCGGTTTTTATTGTCTTTTTTTGCAGTCTTGCCTCCACTTGTCATAGAAACAGCGATGTGAAAAATGTTGGCACTATGTAAATGGTGATGACAATGATACTAATTATAGCGTAATGGGCTTTTGGAAGAAGGACACTGTAGATAAATGCCAAGTTTATTCTATCAATGAACCTGAAGCGGAAACATGAATATGTCAGGCTAGTCAGCTTTTTCAGGGGCACATCCTGAAATGTGTTTGTTCTGCAGAAGCGGCTGCAGTGTGGAAGGTGTAATAAGAATTGAACATGCACCAGGATCGCTGATAAACCAAGCGGGTTGAAGGCAACATCCGAGCAGCTTCTAAGGTCATTCAGAGATATTTAGTTACAGCTAATGTAAAGGGTACATGAACGAATGCCAACATCGTGCTTTCGCACGGGCCTGGACCAACAGCCCATCTTCAGATCTCTGTACCCAGTACAGTACGGTGGTCCCTGACGCAAAGAGTTAAAGTACGGTAGAGTGATTTAGGTGAAAATAGTTGTAACACCTTTTTATTTTTACAAGATTCTTGAATCAGATAATGTTTTGACCCTACAGGGTCTTCAATAATACCCAGCAGGTACTTGGTGCTGCTTAAAGGGACACTACCACTAACATTAGCTAAAACCAGATTACATGAGCATTACAAAAAAAACCACACACACTAGAAAACACATTCTACAGCTTTTTATCCCTTTGAATTAATTGCATGCAAAAAGGAAAAATAAATTTAGGCTTTTATCGGTTTCCATTTTGTGGATTTTTCCCATGATGCAACATTTACTAAAATCTTAAGGCAAGTATCACTTTACAGCTCTGGTATAGGATAAAACAGTAGTGAAGAGGGAATGTTTATACTAGGCTGCAGGTGATCTATGGTGTTGTCTATGTAACTGGAGATAAGAGGTGGTAGCTGAATGAGATACAATAGTGGGCTTCCAACACTTTAATCTATCCCCAACCCCCCCAACGATGTGAATTTACCGCTCAACCCGTGGCTTGAACGGTAGCCTGATCCGCTGCTTCTTGCATAGTGAGACGGTTGACGAATAGTACCCAGTCTCCCTCCGCGAACACTCAGCGGCGTGACAGCAAGATCGCACAGGGCTCACGGCCCGGCAGTGCAACCTCGTGGCGGCATGCAAGCGCTACCTCAAGAATCACCAACGGTAGCGCTTCGTTCTGGGGCAAGATGCTAAAGTAGCTCTAGGACCTGCCGTGATGGAGTACAGTGATGTTGTGGCAGGCTTATGCAATGTATGATCATATTTTGTAAACAAATCCCCGTTTAGTCCCAGGTTAGGTTTTTTAAAATCTTTAAAAATAAATGAATGTGGAGTGACCTAAATTTGGAATGGGATATATATATATACAGATTGTATCATGTCATACCCAATGTACCTGCTGCATTATAAAGATAACAACAGAAGAAAAAAAAGATAATCTGATGTAAGATTTTAAATCAGGACAAAGAGTAGGATCATTAATTCTTGTAAAGGTCATCTCATTCTATACTGTAGAGATGTCACTCTCCTGTTATAGAAACCCCTTGACTGCTGAGCCATTTCACGTCTTAAGAAAAACACACTTTTCTTTTATTTATTATTTTGTTTCTTTACTTTTAACATGGTCATGTTTGGTATCATTGGAAAGGCCATGCTCTGGCCTTTCTAATGATACCAAAAATTGTGCCTGCTAGCTGCCAACAATCAGGAGATATCTCCACCCCTATCTTTCCTTAGGAGTCAATGAGGACGTTCCTAACCTGTCTGCCGCCTTGCTGGCAAGGCTAATTGGCAAACAAAAAAAAGAAAACCACAAACTTCAGAAAGCAAGAATGTGAAGTATCCTTACAATTTATAGATAAAAAAGAAAATACCAGTTTATCATATTTCAGGAAATAATTGTCCTCGCTTCAGGTAACCTTTGGATTATAAAATGTTGGGAGGAGGCAACATCGTGTGCCACATTGTAGGAATTGATCGTGACGACCCCATTCATTAAAGCATCACAAAGCATTACGGACACCATTAAAGACAACATAGACGTAGGACAGCGATAATGGATGATAAATGTACAAGGAATGACAAAGCTATTTGCTGTGGATATATTTTTGCATATGTTTAGTGAAAGATGCCACCTTCAAATGTATTTGATGTATTTCCATGTCAAATACAGCCAGGCAGAAAATGACTAATATATCAGGGAGAGATTAAAAAAATGATTAAATATTTTATTCTCACAAAATAAGAAAGGTCAGGGTGCAATATTGTAACACCATCTATATTTTATCTTCATAAATTGAGATTTAATATTTTTTTAAAGCTGTAATCCAACTCAGTTAACCTAGAAACATCCCATGTCGTTCATTTGCGCCAATACTTGGTAAGAGTGTGGTAATTCTCTATATGCTTTGGCTCTTAATGTTACATTACAACATAATGAAATCAATAACCTGGATCGGCGCAGACACTGCTCTCTGGGGTCCCAGAATCTCGTATATGTATATATACAATAGAAGAGAGACAATAATAGTGCAACACGTTTTATACAATATATTATAAATGTATGTGGTGAACACCCCACTTACAAGTGTAGAGCCGTGCACTGGCTCTAAGTGGGTCCAGACATGTGGGTAATTGTCTTCAATTTCTTAGGTGACCCCCACCTTACAGCAAGGTTTTTCCTTTTTTCTTTGTCCGAAGTTTAGACAATGGAAAGGAGAACAGGAAGAGAAATCCTTGTGTAGATCCACAAATTAAGATCACAGTGTTATGTACAGTTGGAATTGTACTCACATTTTATGGAGCTCGCATAGCTCATGGATATAGGCCCATAGGTTTTTTTGATGGGAGAAAAACCCAGATGAAAAACCACTGATGTTTGCAGGAATCAACGAAGCAGGAATCAGGATTGAAGATGAAAAAGTAAGATTTATTTAAAATATGATTAAAATAGCCTCCAGAACGCGTTTCGCCACATCAAATAGCGGCTTCATCAGCTGATGAAGCCGCTATTTGATGTGGCGAAACGCGTTCTGGAGGCTATTTTAATCATATTTTAAATAAATCTTACTTTTCCAACTGTACATAACACTGTGATCTTAATTTGTGGATCTACACAAGGATTTCTCTTCCTGTTCTCCTTTCCATTGTCTAAACTTCGGACAAAGAAAAAAGGAAAAACCTTGCTGTAAGGTGGGGGTCACCTAAGAAATTGAAGACAATTACCCACATGTCTGGACCCACTTAGAGCCAGTGCACGGCTCTACACTTGTAAGTGGGGTGTTCACCACATACATTTATAATATATTGTATAAAACGTGTTGCACTATTATTGTCTCTCTTCTATTGTATATATACATATACGAGATTCTGGACCCCAGAGAGCAGTGTCTGCGCCGATCCAGGTTATTGATTTCATTATTGTGTTTAATGGTATAGGGGAAACCACTATATCCTGAGATTGGCTATCTGGGCACCCTGGTGGTGGATGCATGTTGTGTGGCGCTGCACCATTTGTTGTTTACATTACAACATAAACTGCTCATCCAGAACAAAATAAGAGGTCCTTGTAAAAAAAAACAAAAAAACTTTTTTTTATACAAGAAAAATCACATTTACGCTTGTAACGTAAATAGGATCACTACTGATATTCCTAAAATATTAATAAAAAATATGAAATTATCTTTTAATCCCTTCACTGCCAAGTTGTTTTCCCATAAAACTACTGCCAGAACCCAGTAGAATAATGAAAAAACACTTCCCACTTCAGACAGTGTAAAAATGAATGCATGGTTCAAACATTTTAGAGACAGTCAGGGTTAGTCAAAGAGATCCGAATTGCTGGAGAAGGGTAACCGAACACTGAAATTCAGCATACGCTTACCTTTACTGGCCATTCGGCTATTCAGAGAGCAGGCAGTTCACCAAATCCTGGCGAATTGCCTGCACATACGGTGCCTGTTCGGTGCCTGTTCGAGGGCAGTGAATCCCCATAGAGAAGCACTGCTTCGTCTATTCAGAGAACAAAAACCAGCAGCGAAAAGTTGCCAAAATGCCCTGCCCTTCGGTTGCTTCATTCGACAGGTTTATTCAGGCGAATCCCATAGGCTTCAATGTTAAAAATATTCCCGTTTTAATCCAGTATCTAATAAACTGTTGATTATAATATTCTGCAGTAAAAAATCTTTTTTTGAGATTATTTTGCAAAAAATATTTTTCCTCCTTTTTTCATTTTTTTAAAATGTTTTTTCTTTTTTCTGTAACAGCCCTTTTTATTATCATTCATTGGACCTCATATGTAAATTTCAGACATTTTCCGGCGGCTGCTCTGCACGCTGATCGGCGGCTGCTCGGGTTTCTCCGGCGGGGTTAATCCAGATGTTTTTGGGGGATTTTGGTGTGCGTGCGCCCTGGTTTTGAGGTGAGTGTTCGTCGGGTTTGCGGCGACTTTTCCCTGCATTACGGCGGCCCTGTGGTGCTTGCTGAATACACCGCAGGATCGCCGAAATGGAATCGCCAAATCGAACTGAATTGAAGAGAACGAAAAGTCACCGAACGTGCGGTGGCTGTTCGATTCTCTTTGAATAACCCTGAGTAAGTTTATTTGACAGAAAGTGCTACTACATGCATAAATAATAAAGCTCAGTGCTTCTGTAAAAAAATAAAAAATAAACAAACAACAGTGCTCTAAGCTGTTCAAATCGCTTCATCACCACGGGAGATAAGTCCGAGGTGCTGAAAATTTGGAGGCAAATTCTTGAGTTTATTTGCAAATAAGCTTTGTTGCAGTAAATTAAATACCTTTGCATTGCTCCAGTAAATAACCAAATTCAGGTTTACTCGATGTTGGGCTCCTGCAGGAGCTATTTGAAAGCTGAGTATACTCAACCGTGGTAGTGACAGGGTTACATGTCCCTGTTAGGAATGGAATATAAGGTGGGTTATTACAATGCTTGGATATCATCTTATCAACTGGAATATTTAGCTACTTTATACATCTCTACTAGGAGTGTAATACAAAGCTTGTTCTTGTTTTTAGTAATGAGTAGCCTCATTAAATGCAGGCATTTTGGGTGTACAAGCCACACAGGACACCATGGGAACATGGGCTTCTGGCGGTCGACACTGCACAGCGTACGCTGCCTCTTAAGGCACTTGTTGACAGGGGTGCTATTAGCATGGACAGAATTGGATGGATGGGAACAGATGTCTGCATGTGAGTAACTCTGTGTATATTATGCCTGTTGGAGACTTCCTAATCGTTTTGCTTTGGGGGTTAATAAAAATGGAAGGTTTTATGTACTGAGAGATATTGGATGAGTGTTGGACAGAGAGGGGGGCCACGGGAAGATTTTTTGCAAGGAAATTCTAGAGACCCATGGTCGTCTCTGATTTAACGGTTATCATGTAAAGCTCTGAAAAGCACAAATGTGATGTTCCACGCCATCGAATAAGAATGGAAGACCATATTGGACGGAAACTGGCTCACGGAGTGGGAGGTGCATGAGTTCAGTTACACTGGCGGATAACAGCGGAGTCTGGGGGGCAGAGTGGCCCCCTGCCGGTGCGTCTGAAGTAGCCATACTATTGGGACCGCTCCTGTTCCCCGCCCCTCCAGCCTTCTTCCCCCTCCTTCTTCCCCCCCCTGTTTTGTTTTGTTTTGTTTCTTGTCGTCTCTGTATGTTTGTATGTCGGTGTTTCTGTTTTATATCTTGTATTCTCGGTGTGTTTGTATGTCGGTGTTTCTGTTTTATATCTTGTATTCTCTGTGTGTTTGTATGTCGGTGTTTCTGTTTTATATCTTGTATTCTCTGTGTGTTTGTATGTCGGTGTTTCTGTTTTATATCTTGTATTCTCTGTGTGTTGTATGTCGGTGTTTCTGTTTTATATCTTGTATTCTCTGTGTGTTTGTTGTCGGTGTTTCTGTTTTATATCTTGTATTCTCTGTGTGTTTGTATGTCGGTGTTTCTGTTTTATATCTTGTATTCTCTGTGTTTGTATGTCGGTGTTTCTGTTTTATCTTGTATTCTCTGTGTATTTGTATGTCGGTGTTTCTGTTTTATATCTTGTATTCTCTGTGTGTTTGTATGTCGGTGTTTCTGTTTTATATCTTGTATTCTCTGTGTGTTTGTATGTCGGTGTTTCTGTTTTATATCTTGTATTCTCGGTCTGTTTGTATGTCGGTGTTTCTGTTTTATATCTTGTATTCTCGGTCTGTTTGTATGTCGGTGTTTCTGTTTTATATCTTGTATTCTCTGTGTGTTTGTATGTCGGTGTTTCTGTTTTATATCTTGTATTCTCTGTGTGTTTGTATGTCGGTGTTTCTGTTTTATATCTTGTATTCTCTGTGTGTTTGTATGTCGGTGTTTCTGTTTTATATCTTGTATTCTCTGTGTGTTTGTATGTCGGTGTTTCTGTTTTATATCTTGTATTCTCTGTGTGTTTGTATGTCGGTGTTTCTGTTTTATATCTTGTATTCTCTGTGTGTTTGTATGTCGGTGTTTCTGTTTTATATCTTGTATTCTCTGTGTGTTTCTATGTCGGTGTTTCTGTTTTATATCTTGTATTCTCTGTGTGTTTGTATGTCGGTGTTTCTGTTTTATATCTTGTATTCTCTGTGTGTTTGTATGTCGGTGTTTCTGTTTTATATCTTGTATTCTCTGTGTTTGTATGTCGATGTTTTTGTTTTATATCTTGTATTCTCTGTGTGTTTGTATGTCGGTGTTTCTGTTTTATATCTTGTATTCTCTGTGTGTTTGTATGTCGGTGTTTCTGTTTTATATCTTGTATTCTCTGTGTGTTTGTATGTCGGTGTTTCTGTTTTATATCTTGTATTCTCTGTGTTTGTATGTCGGTGTTTATGTTTTATATCTTGTATTCTCTGTGTTTGTATGTCGTTGATTCTGTTTTATATCTTGTATTCTCTGTGTGTTTGTATGTCGGTGTTTCTGTTTTATATCTTGTATTCTCTGTGTGTTTGTATGTCGGTGTTTCTGTTTTATATCTTGTATTCTCTGTGTTTGTATGTCGGTGTTTCTGTTTTATATCTTGTATTCTCTGTGTGTTTGTATGTCGGTGTCTCTGTTCTATTTGTACTAGCATACTAGAACCCCAACGGTACGGAAGGTGACACTAAAGACCTTGGTAATTCCTGTCAGAGGCTGGTCAGCTCTGATATGGCAGTCATGTGCAGTTACTTCTCCTAACATTCGAATATTGGTCGGGTGGGGTTTTTTAAACAATACCATCAAAATGACTGAACCTTACCATGTCATGAAACCTGTCGTCTATGTCGGAGGAACTGTACTTTAATGTGACATATGTACTGTTGTGGAGTATGTATATATGTGTTCCTTTATGTTAATAAAAAACTTCGATTACAAAAAAAAAGAATGGAAGACCATATTGCAGATGCAACTTATCATATATTGCAGGCCAGCAAAGCAAAGAGATTGGACGGCAGCGTCTGAACACTTTGACGAGGAGACCACTTCTTTTTGTTTTTCAGAAGTGACCTTGAAGGTTAATAAATCTCCGGGGCGAGACACTTCTAGAGAAGGACAAACAAATAAAGAGCTGTCAAAAACTTTGAGATAAAGACATAATCATATCTCGAGCCGGCAGACGTCTCTGAAGGAGACCAGAGGAAGCAGATGGAGAGAGGATAGAAGAAAGCGTTGCCAAACCTATCGCAAAAGTCTTATTCTAGGATTACTACGAGCAAAACTGTTGAGAGAGCGACATGCCGGCCGGCCATTTATTAAAACCTCATTAGAAGTAAGAGGACCACTAGCTCGTGCAACAACAAACGATGATACATAGTAAACGAGAGCTGTAAACGCATGTGAAATAATCACGGCTGCTCAGAAGCATCAAGGTCATGGACAGCTTGTAGAGTAGCTCTGTCACCTGGGTCAATAAAGCATAAAACAGCTACCACCATGAACGTAAACATGTCAGAAGGGTACCATTAAATACTCCACAGCAGAGCATGGTTTATTGGCCTATTACAACAGTACGAAACACTTGGCAGTCATCGTAGTTCAAAGGTTTATGTTATTGGGAAAGCATTGGAGAACCGGCGAATACGGCAGCTCACACCACTTGCACGAGCCGATACCCACTAAACAAAGGCCTGGGCTTTCATGCTTCATTTACCAGACAAAAACACCAGCCTGACTGAAAGTGGGATCATCATATGATAGAAAAATCCTGCTCGGCTTACAGGCCCTGCTCCTGAATAATTAAAGTAAACAGCCGTGGAACAGAAGGAAAGCGGAAAGGTCACTTGTTCCGCAAGGAGAGGGCGGTGGAGAAATGCATGGGGAGCAATAATGAGCGTTTAGCAATGTGGGATTAGGTATTGGGTGTCGCATCTATTCTTTACAGAGAGAAACCTGCAGTTTGCCAGCAGAGCAGTGGAACGAAAGGCATCCCAACTTCCGACTTGGTTCCGGTGTCAATGTGTGTTTTGATTCAGGCAGTTACATTGTGAAAAGGAGGCAGGGGGAAACAACGGAGTTTTGGAAACTCGTTACTTTCACACTGCTTTTTTAGTTATGATTAGGAGACCTGATCACGGCGTAACCAGCAATCACCCCAAGAAATGATGTTCATGTCTATAGGATGATCGGAAATGTTACACACGTGATCTGGATACCTATATTTGTTCATAATGCATCGCACTTTTAGATCGTAAGCTCATGTGAGCAAGGCCTTCTACGTATCTCTGGTTTCTAAGTTTAGGCTTGATTAAATTAGACCGGCATATACTTTGGAAAAAATATTGACTAGCATCCACCGATATAGATATATATTTTTAAATATTGCCTGGTTTTAATGAAATTGGTCTGGCAGTGGCCAAATTCTGGAAAAAGGCACCGTTTAGAAGAAAAAAAAAATCAGTCCTGTAATAAACACCACAAAGTGTATACCTGTCCAAAATTGTCTCTAATTTACTCATGTTAGGCCGGGTGCACACTAGGCGTTTTTTTGTGCGCACTAACGTGCGTTAAAAACGGCGCACACGTGCGCTAAAAATGACGGATGAGATGGTAGACGCCAAATGATGCGTTAATTTTGACGCACGTCGGAAAAACTGTATTTGAGTTGAATGGAAAAATAAAAAAGCTGGGCTGGAACGACATTTGACGCTCAGCACGCGACCAATCCTAGCGCACAAGCCTTGGTGTTTCCATGATGGACGTCTTCAGCGCGCGTTATGCGTAGTGCGCGTTATGCGTGTGTTCTTCTCTATCTGCGTAATTATATGCAATTATAAGTGCATTTTAACGCACGTTAATGCGCACAAAAAAACGCCTGGTGTGCACCCGGCCTTAGTGACCTTAACTCTAAAAATATTCATAACCCTAACCCTACAAATATCCTTAACCCTAAAGGTAACCCTTGGTGCCTGCACTTTCAGGGTTAGGGTTGCCTTTAGAGTTACGGTTATTTTTTGTGTTCCTTTTAGGGTTAGAGTTATTAGTGCTAAACAAAGATTAAAATTGAGAGTTTCAGTGTGATTTTAGAGTGATTTTCCCTCTTTCTCCACCCAAAAGGCCATTTATTAACAACATGCAGCACTTGATATTAAATTACGAATTTGCCTTACCAATAAAATCGAATTGAACCGCTAAAGCCAAAACTTCCATTAAAGAATATAGGCGCGACAATGGAGCGAAATTTTTATTAGGAATCGAAATGCCGGTATGCCCCCAATTGTTTCTGCCGAATCGAACACGGAGGTGGTGCCGGCAAAAATACACAAAAGTTCTGAAAAACCTGTTGATGATATTTAAAGAACAAAATATACAAAAATAAGAAAGTCTTACAGAACAAAATAATGGGCATCATTGGGATGTGCGCCCGCGGAACATACAGGACTTAAAAATAATTTTTAAAAAGTTGATTTTTTTTAAGTAGTCAGCTAAGAATAAAACTAAAGTCTTAAAAAATTAAGCAAAAAATACAAATGCTTCGCCCCGCAGTAATCAAGTATGTACAAAGATTTACAAAGTTATTCAGAGAGAGCCGATCTGGCCCCCAAATTGCACCAAACAGTGAATTTCCCCGTACAGTGCCATTTCGTGGCCAATCGACTATTCAGAAAGCAGGCAGTTCGCCAAATTTTGGAGTATTGCCTGCAAATACAGTGCCTGTTCGGTGGCATTGAAATCCCCCATAGAGAAGCAATGGTTAACCTATTCAGATAACACCGAACAGCAGTGAAATGTCAGAGAAAAGAAAGCATATCAAAACATAAATTATGGAAATAAATGATCACAGATTCATATGGCGCCAAGTTGTAGAACAGCCGATATGGGTTATCAGGAAAACCAATTCTCCACTACCTGGCCAGTAAACATCACACCTCATTCATGCTTTATAGTAAAAATCCATATTACAGAGAGGAACAAATCAGTTGAAATTCATATTTAAAAGAACCAAATGGATTTTTTTATTCTTTTGCAATCGCTGTTTTTTTTTTCTGAAACCATTCAACGTTACGAATGCATTTGATGAGTCATAGTACTTACACACTGGAGGTAACTCATACTCCACTTCAAGGACCACTCTTTCGCCAACGTTCTTCAGAAGGCTGATAATCTCGTCGTGGCGGAATTTTGTGAGGTTGATCCCATTCACAGCTTTTATATAGTCTCCCACATTCAGTTGGTCACTTCTGCAACGGACATTGATCTGTCAGAAAGCTGTATGGTTACGCAGCGCAAATTACGGTTCTGAAGAAGAGAGTAGCTCTGTTATGCTGATACACTTTATCAGATTGATAAAACACAGTAGATGGTGTTGTCGAATGTTTTAAAGCATAATATGCCATTTGGCACACTTTATAAACTGTTTAGAACACATACAAATCAGGGGATGACAGGCTATGACATGTTAAAGGGCCGAGTGGTGACCGGGTGCCGTGTACAAAACCCAGTGACAGCTTAAGAGCCAAGGTGTAAGGACTGTCCATGCCACCCAGGATTAGCCAACCAGGATATGATATGAAGACATTTTCTGGTTGGTTGTGGCATCTGGTGCTGAGGGAGCAGCTAGTGTGGTCTGAACTAGGTAAAGGTGCAGAAGTATTGCTGCCCCCATCAGAACGCCAGGAGATACTTTCTATCCCCTTGTTGGACCACCAGGGATTTAGCCCATTCCATGCAAACATTGGTAAGCAAGATAGGGGGGGAAAGTTTTCTTTTTCACTAGTTTACTTAAAGGGATATGCACGTCTAGACATTTAAACACTTTTATACCTATAGACAAACTATAATAAATCAATAAAAGTTTTAAAAATGTTTATTTTCTTGTTTTAAACGCTGTCATTTCATTTTCTCCGGCGACGCCCTCAGCTAGGGGTGTTTCTTCAGCTCATACTTCCTGAATATTCCCCGCCTCCTCCCTGCCCATACTCCACCCACTATTCCACCCATCAAAGCTTCACATGAACTACATTTCTTGCTCCATCTTGCCCACAGCCCCCATGCACCCCACTACTTCACATAATCAGCTATTACCTTCACCTAGCGTGTCACCCCTCTCCTCTTAGATTGTAAGCTCTTGGACAGGGTCCTCCTACTGTTCTGTGTGTTTAACTTCTATGGACATTTGCTATTCTGCCCTCCCATTGTACAGCTCTACGGAACTTGCTAGTGCTTTATAAATACCTGTAATTATATGAACACAAGCTGTGCACGTGAAACCCTGTGCACGCTCTGGGGAACTGAATATTAGCATCTCTGCAACTGTGAAAGCAAAACACACTCACCCGCTGACTTGCTCGCACACACACACAGACTCCCTCACCCACTGACTCGCTCACTTGTGCTCTTTCATGGTTTATATACGGACTGTCTCACTCAAACTCCCTCACACAGTCACTCACTCTCACACTCTTTCTTGTGCTGTCTCTTGTGCGCTTGCTTTCACAATGCACCTTTTCATCTTTGGTTCCATGTCTCTGCAGTAGCTGGGGGTGAAAGTTCAGCCCCGCCCTCAGCTCACAGTACAGGAGGGAGGAGGAGCAACTCAGTCGCACACGCTCACTGCGTTTTTTTATGTATACCTAGGTATACACACTGATTGGTTAGCTCAATGTGCTTCCTGAGGTGGGTGTGGAAACGCCAAGAAAGAAAAGCAGGTAAATATGAAAAAATATCATATGTACTTGCTTTTTATGCCTGCTGAATGACACTGCTGACTCATTCAAAAGGCATTGCAATATTTTTAAGAGCACAATAGCAAAGCATGCATGTCCCTTTAAGTGGAAAGCTGGGGATTGGGGAGCCCTGACCAGTGGTTCAATAATTTCTGATGGCTGCCATGCATACAAATGCCTTATAGCTTGGGGTTTAATGATCAAGTACAGCTTTGGGGTAAAATTAGAAGATCTCTTTCCAGCTATTGTATTCGCCATAAGCCAGTGAATTAACCCTACACTTCTGCAATCAAGAAAAGGATCAAATATAGTATAAATAAATCCAAATAAATGAATAAATTTCCTTTACTTCCATAAATGGCAGGTTCTTCAATTAAACGGAGATAAGATTCTCGCTGAAACTTGTAATTTTGACATTATATATTATATATATATATATATTATATATGAAGAACATGACATAAATGTGTGGATCTATTCAGCGCCTACTTCCAATACCTTAAAATATCACTGTCAGCTTAAATTCATATAATCACGAGTCTTAAAAAAAATGCAGAAAAACTAATCATCACCCAGCACCGCAAGATGACATTTTAAAGCCACCGCTCGTTTGAATCTCTCCATGGAAAATAGACTTAATCGATAGTCATAGTCAGGGTGAGAAATGGATGTGTGACTGATATGCTGTCTGTTCGTAGTGACGGCTGCAGGGAAAAATCAGCAGATGCCTTTGAAGGGAAGGCAAATTTGGGTTCTGCTAAAAATGTGTAATGCAGACTGAAAGCTCAGATTCTATTGGGATCACATAAGACGAAGGGGATACAATCTGATGTACCAGAACAGATGGAAAGAGCTTGCCTACAGATAGCTGTGAATACTCATACTCGTGCCCTACTATGGCTCCTCCATGAGTCCTGGGATCTGAGTACCGGGAAACATGATCTTACATTTAGAGTCTGTAATTTCTAACAACAATACGAATGACAGGAAACAAACATTTGCATTTTGGTATGTGAAATGGATACACAGTGATTGGCCTCTGGTAGGACACGGAACATAGGTAGTAGAGGACACAACTAGGAATGACCAAAAACTGGGCGACACTTGAGATTACTTAGTTTATGTGCAAGAACAGTGGTTGCCAACCGTGATCCACAGAGACCACTAACAGGCCAGGTTTTAAGGATCACCTTAGGGAAATGCAGACTGAATCCTGCAATCACTGAGCAGCAAATCATATCACCTGTGCTGTACTTCACATATCTGGCAAACCTGACCTGTTAGAGGGACCTGAGGACCAGGTTTGGGAAAAACTGTGCTAGAGCAAAAGTCAAAGAATTCTGCTTCTATTTCACTCAAATGATGTTCAGTCGGTTTTCGATGCCGATTTCATTTCCTGCCCTTCATTTCTTCCAGCTTCATGTTATATTTTCTCTGGCATCTTCAATATGTCACTTGCTCCATCCACCCAATAATATCCAAATATCAGCATAATTCATGTATGTCAGGGTGAATGGTCAGTCATTTTTGGAATAATGGGCCAGTCAACTCTCTGGCACCAGAACAGTTGACTCTAAATACAAAAGTTTAGACAATTATAAAGAATACTATGGGATAAAATGTTATTTTGGTCTACGGTTACATTGTGTTGCACATTTTAAAGACTCGGGGCCACCGGCGCTGTTGTTTAAAAAAAAATAATCTACAAGTTCTTAAAAAATCCTCCCTACCTGCAAAAATCCAATATGATTTTTCCTTGCCGCAACAGCCATTACGAGTTACGAGACTGTGGCATCAGAACGTTCTGTAAGTCTGATAAGTGTATCTACAAATTCTTTAAAACTTATCTGGGTATTAAAAAATTAAAATTTAAAAAAACAATAACAAAACAAAATGTATAATACAATAAATAAATAAATGGTTCAAGGAATAATCAGAGTTTTGCTAAATTAGACACAAGCCTATGGCGTCTTAAAAGGCTCTATACGGTAATGTATTCGTACATAGCTAGCGTGGGAATACGTAACCTCAGTGTACCGTATATAAATAATTCTAAGAATCATCTGAAACCAGCCATTTCCTGCTTGAACGGTGGCCGTGCATGTCCAAAACAGCTGAGATGAATGGCCATGAAATAGCCTTCTCAATCTAAACAGAATATTTCGCTCACAGTTTCAATTCATATGTTCGGTTTTGATATCGTTGCTGATGAGTCTTAATGGATATCTACAAAACAAAGAAGTCTTATCCAGTCCTTTGCTATTTTTTAATATACAGGAGTGTCCAGAAAGTCTTTTTACAATTTCAAAAATGTATTACAAAGGCGAATGAAAAGACAGATAAGTGAAACTTATTACAAAATGAGACATATATATTTAAGTGTTTTTTGCCTCATTTAATACACCACTATATGGGCACCATTAGTTGCACGAAGCACATCAAGACGGTACTCGATTTCTTGCCATGTTGGCTGTAGTATACCCTCATCAATGGTGGCAATGGCATCAGTGATCCTCTGCTTTAGATGAATGTGTGGTGTGGGATCATGTGCAATCGAATCATTGGGCCGTTTTTATTCGGCGAGACATCAATTACTGCAAATGTTTACCTTGACCGTTTGACTGAATACGTGGCACCACAACTA
Organism: Leptobrachium leishanense; assembly: GCA_009667805.1. Lineage (NCBI taxonomy): Eukaryota > Metazoa > Chordata > Amphibia > Anura > Megophryidae > Leptobrachium > Leptobrachium leishanense. The sequence continues at coordinate 348,378,190 of CM019065.1, forward strand.
CATGACCTTCAACCAACCATCATTTTCCAGCAAGATGTTGCACCACCACATTGGGGACTGCATGTTCGTGGCTTCCTAAATGAAACATTTGCAGACCGGTGGATTGGAAGGGGTGGTCCAATTCCCTGGCCACCTCGTTCACCAGATATCACTCCCCTCGACTTCTTTCTATGGGGTTATATTAAAGATATTGTGCAAAGGTACGGGACATCACTAATCTAAAGCAGAGGATCACTGACGCCATTGCCACCATTGAGGAGGATATACTACACTGAACATGGCAAGAGATCGAGTACCGTCTTGATGTGCTTCGTGCAACTAATGGTGCCCTAATAGAGGTGTATTAAATGAGGCAAAAAAACTAATATATACGTCTCATTTTGTAATAATTTTCACTTATCGGTCTTTTCATTTGCCTTTTGTAATAAATTTTTGAAATTGTAAATAGACTTCATGGACACCCTGTATATCTTTTGCAAAATCTTGCTGTCATATTTACAAAACTGTTTTCCGATTAAAATACAAGATTCAATACAAATGGTGACTTCACTATAAACCGGCCAATGGTGGGATGCCAACAAAGGAAATGCAGATTCTAGGGTGAAATAGAAAGAAAATTTGGAATCTAAGAATTAACTCACCACAATTTCCATTTTGGTGAGAAAAGTCTTACAATACCCAAAGAAAGTACTATCCGTACCATTACAAATCCTCTTACATGTTACTACGTGGCCTATCGGTCCACAAACACACATCTTATACTGCATGGCTGCACAGAAACAGCTGAAAGTCAAGGAGCATTTGGAATGATGGGTTAAATCTTAGCACAGTTTTAGGATTACCTAGCAGCGATTCCTCCTTGACGTAGGTTTGAAACTCTTGGCTTCCCATCCTTGTCAACGCCCCCTGAAACCGTGAGCCCTAGTGTGGTACCTTCTTTCTTCATCAATTCAACTATAGTCGAGCCTTTGAACTCTTCTGTTAAAGGAAAATCAGGAACATTAGAAATTTTGGAATCTCAGAGACATCAATGAACTAGTTCATATTATTTTTGTGGAGAGAATACAAGCAAAACTGTGGAAAAAATGTAAATATAGACAAACCTAAATTAAATACTTTAACATCTACTTCTGGTAGTGGAAGGACCTGGTATATCAATAATTTAAATTATATGGTTAGCTGAAGATTGTATCTACTTGCTAACGATGCATACCGCAAATTATCCCGCCTATATACAGGACCGTTCCGAACTGGGGTGACGGTCACCTTAAGAAAACAATCGGTCTGCATTCCCACGAGGTAGTTGGAGAAGCCCACTTCCTGAGTGAAAGTCCGCCCTTTGGGAGGATCTCATTCATGACAGGGGCTCTTAAGCCTCTGAGACCTGCCCACCCTTGTTCCAAGTCTATACCTCCCAATGTTGGGAGATATGGACAGATCTGTAGATTTTCAGTATCTTCAAGAGGAGGGTTTGTGCCTCTACTGGTTCAGAACTAGAAAAAAAACCAAAAAACTAGATGCCTAACCAACACAATCTGTGAATAACAATAAGAACACAACAATTCATGACTGTCACAAGCAATATTCTAGGTTTTCTCTTCCAGTGTTAAAGAAATGTATCATTTTGTTTGTGTTAATCCCCATCTTAATAAAGATTCACATTCAAATGCACTTCTGATCTCTCTCTTTCATATCTATGTCCTAACCCTGTCTGCAATTTTTATTTCTTCAAATTACAACATATATATATAAGGAGAATAAGTGTAGCGCAAAGGGAAAGGCTATGGTCTGCACTATGGTACGCATTTTTCTTTAAGCTACCGGAGCCTATCAAGACCTGAAGAGGGCGATTGGGTGGCCAATAATCACCCTAAGGCATAAGATCCCGGAGCCGGTGGCTCAGACAAATGTGAGGGAGACCATAATACCTGGTATACATCTTGAGAGTGCTATGGTCTACACCATGAAAGTTTTCTCTTTTATCTTTTTGAGGACTGGTTAGAAGAGCAAGCTATCAACCAAGACCCGCATTTCCCTTTGCGCTACACTTATTCTCCTTGTATCCATTCTTTGGTTGTCCCGGACAAGGACAACTCCACCAAGTGGACAGCAGCATCGGGATTTGTAATCTCCATCTAAAGTCATCAGCGCCTATCTAGCTTTTGTCTGTATATATATATCTATATATACAGTTGTGTTCAAAATTATTCAACCCCCACTGAAATTGAGTGTTTTGGCCAGTTTGACATTGATTTTGATCATTCAGTCATCTTGCTTACAATTAAATCAAAGAGGCACGTGTAGGTCAGACAAATATAACATAACATTTATAATGAAATAACCACAAATGTCTTTTCTGTGCTCACATCATTATCAGTTTTATTCAACCCCCAAGTGACATTCAATCTTAGTACTTAGTACAACATCCTTTTACAGTTATAACAGCTTTTAAACGTGAAGCATAGCTTGACACAAGTGTCTTGCAGCGATCTACGGGTATCTTTGCCCATTCGTCATGGGCAAAAGCCTCCAGTTCAGTCCCATTCTTAGGCTTGCGCACTGCAACTGCTTTCTTTAAGTCCCACCAGAGGTTCTCAATCGGATTTAAGTCAGGTGACTGCGATGGCCACTCCAAAATGTTCCAGCCTTTAATCTGCAACCATGCTCTAGTGGACTTGGAGGTATGCTTGGGATCATTGTCCTGTTGAAAGGTCCAACGTCTCCCAAGCCTCAGGTTTGTGACGAACTGCATCACATTGTCATCCAATATCTCCTGGTACTGAAGAGAATTCATGGTACCTTGCACACGCTGAAGCTTCCCTGTACCTGCAGAAGCAAAACAGCCCCAAAGCATGATTGACCCCCCGCCATGCTTCACAGTAGGCAAGGTGTTCTTTTCTTCATAGGCCTTGTTCTTCCTCCTCCAAACATAGCGTTGATCCATGGGCCCAAACAGTTCTAATTTTGTTTCATCAGTCCACAGAACACTATCCCAAAACTTCTGTGCTTTGTCCACATGACTTTTGGCATACTGCAGTCGACTCTTCTTATTCTTTGGAGACAGCAAGGGGGTGCGCCTGGGAGTTCTGGCATGGAGGCCTTCATTACGCAGTGTGCGCCGTATTGTCTGAGCTGAAACTTCAGTACCCACATCTGACAAATCTTTTCTCAGTTCCTCAGCAGTCACACGGGGACTTTTCTCCACTCTACGCTTCAGGTAGCACACAGCAGTTGAAGTCAGCATCTTCTTTCTGCCACGACCAGGTAGCGTTTCAACAGTGTCCTTTGCCTTGAATTTGCGAATGATGCTTCCTATGGTCTCTCTTGGTATGTTTAACATCTTTGCAATCTTCTTATAGCCATTGCCCTTCCTGTGAAGAGTAATCACCTCTTCTCTTGTCTTCCTGGACCATGCTCTTGACTTCACCATGTTTGTAACCACACCAGTAAATGTCTAGAAGGAGCTGAGTATCACAGTAATTTTAAAGCTGCCTAATTGGTGCTTATTATGCTTTATTGCTGCTCTGTGACATCCACAGGTGTTTTCAATACCTGATTGAAAACACTTGAATGAACCTCTGTTCTTCAGAGTGGTAGTCTTTAAGGGGTTGAATAATTGTGTCAATGAAGAATTCACAAAAGAAACATTTACTACTGTATTACAAAACCAATTGATGTCATTTTAGTTGCATATGGTTCTTTAAAAAGTCCTTGTAGGATTTCATTCTGAATACAATTACAAATGTACACTAAATTCCCTAAAACCCTTTACAGCTTTGGGGGTTGAATAATTTTGAACACAACTGTGTATATATATGTTAAGATGGCTGATGCAATCAATACGAAGGCTTAAAGTAAATTTAAAAAGAAATGTGTTCCATAATGCAAAGGACGTGTATAATCAAAGCACCACTATACCATTAAAAACACACACATAAAGCGTTTGTTTTTTTTCTCATGCCTTTTGATAAATGCAGGCATCTTGTTTCTTTTGGTGACAAGCCCAGTTTAGCATCTCATTAAAAGGGGGCGATAAATCACTATATAGCGCATGAAAATTTCAGGTGAATTACTGGGTTGCGTGATGAAGCAATTACACTTCAGAAAACAGAAAATAATTCCGGGAAGGCGCTATGGACGTGTCAACCTTTTCCTGAGTCGCAGTAAAACCCAGCAGTGCAGCGCAGAGTTCTCTAATTGTTTTTGAGTGAGGGAGAGAGCATCACGGGAGGAGCAGGCAGCTTTATGGAGACAATTTACAGTAGGCTTTAATTATGTTGTCTTGATTCTTCTGCCTAAAGTGGAGGAAACTCTTGTGCGACGGTATTTCTTATGCAGCTTGTTCCTTTTACAGACAGAAGGTCAAAGAAGCCAATAAACCTTTGCGCATGCATATTTTCATTATCGTATTCAGGCGAGATTGCAGGTGTACTCAATAGTTCAAAGAAGGAAGAACAAAGTGATTCAAAGCATGGCATTGAGAAATTGAAATTCTGAGACGACGGGACACATATGTACATCATACAGAGGTAGATGCTCCAATACTCCAAAAACCTGGAACTTCACTTAAACAAAGCTTTAAAGCCGGGATCTTGAAGGTCTGAACTCCCATAAACATCTGGGGGTGGGGGGTCAGAGTTTGAGATCCCGGCTTTAAAGTTTGTAAAAATCAGGATTTATTTATAGAAAATAATCATACATTGATTAAGTTAACCCAGATACCGTCCAAGGAACCCAATATAGGGCTCCATCACCTCCTTAATGGTAGCGCTTACATACGTGGGCGTTAGCGCTAGGTTGAAAAAAGGTTATAGCGGGACGTCCAGATCAGATCCGATTGCTAACGGGTTAAAAAATCTGTTAGCGCTTTCTAGCGTGAGCTTACTGTACTTTGCTCTTCCTATACTTAACATGGGGAATGCATAGAGTAATTAGCGTTAGGATTACAAAGTCCTAGGGCCGGTGCTCTCACTAGGCTAGCTAGGCAACCGCCTAGGGCGCACTGCAGCCTATGGGTGCAGCCGGCCCCAAACCAGGTTGTACCATTATTGTACCCGTTCCTCATTGTGCAGCTCATGTAGCCGGCACTGGCAGTTTGCAAAGCTGACATTGTCGGCTCGTGGACTCCCGCTAGGTGGTGCAGAACGTGGGCGTCTTATGGTGATTTTCGCGGGCGCCACCATATGATGTGCAGGCGCCAGAGACAGATTAAAGAAAAAAGAGGCATGAGGAAAGATAGAAAGAAAGAAAGAAAGAAAAGGCATGAAAGGAAGAAAAAAGAGGCACAGATGAAAGAAAAAAAGGAGGCAGGTGAAAGAGAGAAAGAAAAAAAAGGAGGCAGGTGAAAGAAAAGAAAGAAGCAGGTGAAAGAAAAGAAAGAAAAAAAGGAGGCAGGTGAAAGAGAGAAAGAAAAAAAAGGAGGCAGGTGAAAGAAAAGAAAGAGGCAGGTGAAAGAAAAGAAAGAAAAAAAGGAGGCAGGTGAAAGAGAGAAAGAAAAAAAAGGAGGCAGGTGAAAGAAAAGAAAGAGGCAGGTGAAAGAAAAGAAAGAAAAAAAGGAGGCAGGGGAAAGAGAGAAAGAAAAAAAAGGAGGCAGGTGAAAGAAAAGGAAGAGGCAGGTAAAAAAAAGAAAGAGGCAGGTGAAAGAAAAGAAAGAGGCAGATGAAAGAAAAGGTGAAAGAAAGGCGCAGAGAAAAGAAAGAAGGCACAGACCAATCCCGGGCCCAACCTGGAGTTATGATAACTGCGTGAGGAAGGGTCCAAATGAATTTATTAGGGAGTTTAAAAGTAATATTCACAAGTAAATGGAGGATAAGATCAACCTGAACAGGCATCGTTCATAACAGTGCTCCTTATTTAAAAGAATATATAGACAGAGAGAGACAGACCTTGCATGAACAAATCTTATAGAACAGAAGCGCTATGTAGAACTTGAATTATTTTCCAGGGAAAGGAACCACTTACATTGGTTCATGCAAGAGTGACGCGTGACAATGAGGCGTAATGTCCCGTGATGATCACTACCTACTGATGATAGACTAATGCAATAGAAATAGAAGAAATCATCACTTTTCAGATCAATTTATTGCAGTATGCATGTTTAGAACTCAATAATTCACAATAAACCACTTAAAAATATGAATGATTTGAATTTCAGGTCTGTCCACACTCAACAACCAGGCATTTCACAGCTCTACCAAAAGGGCGATGGTGGAGGTCCAACATCTGCATTTCTAACATGTAAGTGATTTACTAAGGAAAACAGGCTTTTTTTTTCAAATTTAGACTACTGATTTTTGATGCTTCGAATTCGGCCATGGCCGAATTCAATGCTCTGGTCCAAAATGGAGCGTAATTTTTCTTAGCTAGGGTTAGAAATTAGGGTTAGAGATTAGGATTTACCAGTAGGGTAAGGTTTAGAGATTAGGGTCTGGTTACCATTTGAGCTTCTTTTAGGGTTAAGGTTACATTTTGGGTCAGATTTAATCCTAACTCTAAACCCTACCCATCTGCTTCATTTTTAGACAAGATTTCCCTGTACTTTGCAATTTCGTGGCTATTCGGCTATTTAAAAAGCAGGCAGTTCGCCAAATATTGGCGAATTGCCAGCGAAATACAGTTTCTGTTTTTTGCGACCTTTTTATTATTATTTATAGGACCTTATATATTAATTCCAGGCATTTTCATGCAGTTTTTTTTTTGCAAACAGCTTTTAAAACTTGCAGTTTTTTTTTACCCATTCGTCAGCTTGTCGGCTTTTTACGGCGACTGGTCAGCACTCTATTCGGCAGATCGCCAGCTTTTTTTTTAAGCTTTCAGCAAATCGTAATTTTTTCGTCGATTTATCAGATTGATCCGATGTTTTTTCGGCAGTTTTTCCGTTCGATTCGGCGGTTTTTCAAATGCATTCCCCTGCATGGTCGGAGAATTTGACTCCCCGAAGTGTGGGGAATGAAAGAGTGTGTAATTCCGGTGCTCTTTGAATAACCCTGATAATAATCCAGCACAATTAACAAGAGACAGTATGTCATCGTGCCTCCAGGTAGAGGATTTGATCCACACACATCTCAAAATGCAGGATGCCACGACAAAATAAATGGCACCACCATGTAAAAAAAATTTCTGCTGTATTAAACCAGCAGAACACCCCCCCTCCCCATACACATATGTTTTGCAAATGTGTTAGACAGTACAATACTATAGAAAAAAACGTGTTCCTGGCCTTCGGCATCCCATTGCTATCCACTACACAGTATTGTCTCCGGTGCTTCGCCATGAAAGCGAGGAGGTGCGCTTTGAGAGGCGTTACAGCGACTATTAACAAAATGAATGCACCAAGCCGGGCACTAAATCATTGGTTTGAGTAACAGGGCTGGGGATGATTTAATTACAGGAGAAGCCTCTGCTGCAGAAATGAATCACGGCGAATGGGAGTCTAATTTCAGTTTCAGTATAATCATCAGTGATACATTCCTACGGAATCACAGTTCCAGATAATTACACAGAGTTGCATATGAAAGAAACGAATACGGAAACTTTGTCTGAGCCAGGAACCCCATTTTAATCAAACGTACATATTTTAAATATAGGTATGGGTTCCTGCCAAAGGGCATCACTATAGCAGCATAGAAAACGTGCATCATATGCTTATTCCTCATCGGGAAGGCTCTGCCAGAGGAAAGTGGCCATCCTTTGGCTACTCAATGACATTGCAGATATTCTGCTGACACCATGAGGTTTAAGCTTGGCAAAATATTCTGCTGCATTTCACTGGAGCTCTGCACCAAATCGCTGAAACCGAATAAATTTCTACATCAACAGCTGCCAGCATGGAAAAGCTACACAACAGTTACCTGACAATGACGAAATTGAGATTGGTCCAAGAAGACTCTTGTAATCGTTTCATGTAGGGAGACAGGACAAAGCTTCGTATTGGTCTACAGTCATTCGTGTTCCTGGACTTACTTTGGCCTTGCTTTAATTCGCTTCGATATCTGAAATCCGCACCTAAAGTCGGATCCGTTTTGGCCATTTTTTGATTTGGGAGATTCCGATTTGATATTTCCAGGATTTCGATTCCCAATAAAACTTGGTTCAGATATCAGTTCTCACACACACACAGAACTTATCACAACTCGTGATGACGCTACTAAGAAAGTGAAACGCGTAGAGTGTCTACGATTTCCAATACAGGTATAAACGGTACTACTATTGAAGCTGGGCAACAATCGTTTGTGAAGGTATGAATGGGAGAGCTCCTCTTTCTGTTGCTTCCCATGGATTGATTTCTTGCCTACATCATTCCCTTCTTACTGTCCTAAAACCACCAGCCCACGAAGGTTGGTTTCTTACTCTTTAAGAATAGAGAACAGCATATAGAAGGGTTTTGAGACAGAATATCCTAACAATTATTGTGGGAGACCAGCGATCAATACCTTGCCTGCAATTTATGATGGTGTTCCTCCATCGTATTCAAAGAGGACCTTGACATCTAACAGGTTGTGGGTTGTTCATGGTGCGTCCGCAGATGGCTGGAAAGGCTTATACGTGCACGAAATGTTCTGCCACATGTCGAGCAGACATGTGTAGGTATCCCTGCAGCAACATTTGCAGCTCTGGCTTTCCGAAATGCTTGCTTCTCTTGTGCTGTAGTTGTTCTTCTGTCCTCAAATATGTGGCAGCCTTGGAGAATCAGTGTGTGCTAATCAATAGGAAAAAACATGGGAACTTCAGCGTCTGAATAAATCCCTGTTAGGCCTAATGAATAAACCAATAGGGTACTGGAATCGCCAAAAAACTGAATGATGGGTGAGTAGGTCTATTTTGATAGACGAAACGCGTTGGGCCTTTTATCTATTGATATTTTATTTTGGGATAAAAAGCTTTCTCAACTACTCACCCATCATTCCGTTTGTTGGCGATTCCAGTACCCTATTGGTTTATTCATTAGACCTAACGGGGATTTCTCCAGACACTGAAGTTCCCATGTTTCTTCCTATTTCTGTGTGGAGCAATGGACCATCTCCAGGGAATCACTTAAATTTCAAGATAAGTAATTTTCCATTTTTCATTCCCCTATCACCAATTGTTTGTTTCCTATTGCGCTAATTTATACTGTGTGCATATACCACTGGTGTAGGTGTTTTTTATTGTTTTTTTAGTATTATATACAGACCAATACAGGTCATGTTTTAATACATGTTGTTGTCAATGGATAACCACAAGTGTCACCTTACAAATCGGCTCTCACGGCTATACTTCTAAATAGAAATATCGTCTTCAGTGATTCAATTCGAGTTTACAGGATGCCGATTTCTGAAATAAATTCAAATGCTAAAAGGTGTTGATAAATGGATTTTCAGGTAGAAAACTAGAGGGAATGACATCCCTCTTTTATTAAACATCAGACTTTTCTAAAAACCATGTTTTAAAGCACAAATATGTATGATACTGAACGAAAAGAACTTATTTGGGCATTTCAGTGGCCTTTTTTTGGGAGGATCAGTGGCATTTTTCGAATATAAGCTCTGGTAGAATTTCTTTCAAATTGAATCAGTCGATATTTCCAAAAAAATATTGACTGCAAGCAACCAATATTTTTTCTGAAGAATTGGCCGATGGATTTAAGTTGAGTCCTTTGTTAATAAATTCCAGATCTCTTTGGATCTTTGCAGTTCAGCCCAAAAAGTCTCCTTGGTCAAAACCACCTTCCTTAAAGCTTCCATGAGCATGTATGTTATTGCTGAGAATCTATGAAAATGTGAGCCGTTTCCTGCAGGCTATACCCTCATCATAACATTATATAATGACGGAGAGAAGCCTCAGAGAGAGCGAGGCCTTTGATGCCTGTTTTGTCTAATTAACCTCCCTGGCGGTGTTCCTGAGTGTGTCTCGGGGTTAAATTTCACCGCTGAGAGTGGTAACCCTGAGACACACTCGGGCTGTATACATCACCTCTCCGTGCACTCCCTCGCTGATCTCTGCAGTCTCTTCCGGTGATCACAGCGTATTACTTCCTGGATTCCTTCTCGCGAGCATAAGTATAAGGTCGCGGTCGCCGGAGGAGGCAGCTGGGGACATTGAGGGAGTGCAGGGAGAGGGGATGTATCCAGCGGCATTCCGAGTGTTGCTCAGGGTTACCGCTTTCAACATAAGAATTTAACCCCGAGCCCCCCGGGAATACCGCTGGGGGGGGGGATAGACCGCTTTTAGACACGTTTTTGCCCAAAAATTAGACCGCCAGGGAGGTTAAAGTGATTCCTCCATCAATGGTTGCATCTCCTTGAGAATTAAGGAGTGTGAGCAGATTGATGCACTTTTGTGGTAAGAGGCAGACATCTCTGCTAACCCATGTGACAAGGTAATTGAGGGCAAAGATATCAGAAGGCAGCTGAAAAAAAGCACTCTTTCCTTTCTTATAGAGTTAAGATCTGTAGCAGCTACACCTGCAGCTGATTTGACATTAACCAGCCCATATAGTCTGCTGACATTTCTCATTAGAATCCAGGACACCAAGAGAAGCTGACGGATGGGTGGGAGAAAGCAGAATCTTTATATTTCTTTATGCTGTTTTGTGACTGGGAAGTAGCTTACCTGGCCATTGCTGTTAGTTAGTTATATATATATATATATAACTAACTATCTCTGTTTAGTAAGTGTCCATAAGGGAGCAGGTTTTCATTTGTTTTTGTTGTGTTGGTTAACATCAAAGGGAAAAAGTTCACTGTCTGCCTGTAATTCTTGTTTGAATTGAACATAAACACCCTGTAAATAACTCAAGTCTCGGCAGTGGACTGATCACACACATAGTGATGAAATAGCTGCTGCTGATAGTGGGTAAAAAAAATAAATATATATCACAAAAAAAGTTTCTTCTCAGTCATGTACAAAGTTTGTAGTAGCGGACAATGTGGTGACATAATGTAGGCACAGTCAAATTTAGAATTTCATGGTGGTGCCAATTTAGGTGGACCTCTGATACAAACCCTTTCATCCTCATAGTGGCAGCTTTGATTGGGTCTCAGATTGTTGCGCCAGTGCTATCACCAATATGGCTGCCTCTGTAGGCAAACAGGGGTCACCTCTAATTCCCTAATGAACAAGAGGGGGCTGTCCTCCACTTATTTTCTCCATAAATTGGTGGACACAGACAACAAGTAGTTCTCCAGTGTCCTTCCACCATAAAGAGTAGTAAAGTGCTTTCCCACAATGGTCTTGCATAACTCCTCATTGATAGGAGAGAAAAGCAGGAGAAAGGTTGCTGCGCTGACCGAAAAGTAGTGTCCTCCATAATAAAAGCCAACTATCTATCTGAAGGGCCTGATACACTCATTTGTTTCTACTAGGTTGTTGTGATTGGCATCACTGGCTCCATAAATACCTTTTCATCTTGCTTCAGGTAACAGAGTTTTGAGTAACTACCACCGACCTTCTGTAATTCTCCAAGGGTAGATTCCAGGACAGAGTCCCAGTGGTGGCATGCAGCACCAGCATTCTTTTGCATTCCTGAACATTGATGGTACTATGCAGCCACAAAGAAATAATAGTAGTGTCGTTTGTACGCCAATGCAGCTTCTTACGATCGGTCAGGCTGGAACGTTGTGTGCCTAAACCTGGTTTATTACTTCTATCCTTTTATGGACATTTTGTCACAAAATATGTATCAACTTACGCATCTTTCATGAGTAGGTTGTTGGTGGGCTGGCCTGTATAGTCTCCGAAACCAGCAAGACATTTCTCTTTTGTATTTTGGTGTAGTACAACTGAGGATCCCAGTGTGAATGTGTGACTATGAAGACATCAGATCATCAATGATCCAGCCAGACTTTGTGCACTCCAATTCAAACTCTTCATCGGTGTGTTCCTGGTTTGACTGCATCACTTCTTCCTATGCATGTGTGTGTGTGTGTGTATGTATATGTACACAATATTCTGATTTTAATGAATTCTCGGACTCGAGCAATAATGGCTATATGTGCCACGTTATTTTCTGCGTCTTTCGTGTTATGCACGTTACAGCTTAATAGAGCGTTTGTTGTAAACTCTATTATTCAGTGACATTTAACAGGAGAAATAAAATGTAACTTGACAGCGTTATGGGGCATTAATTCTGATCCTGCTTCATAAAATATAATTTGAGTTTTGAGGTCACGGAGAGATGATCGTGGTTTCGTTTTCCATGAAAATAAATATTTGTGCAGAAAAAATAAAAATCCTCATGAAGAGACAGCCGTCACCTAAATCACAGGCAACCAGGAAGTATAATAATTATGGCATCAACAGCCACTGTGTCCTCTTAGATTGTAAGCTCTTGAGCAGAGTCCTCTATATTGCTCTCCATGTGGCTGTTTGCTCATTTCCTCTTGTAGCACAGAATAAGAGGGGAGTATGACACTAGAAATGTTAGCACCTGATATCACCCTGGTGTCCTCTCTTAATTGACGTCAAACAGCAAGAAACAAATGAATAGAATCGGGTGTATCACACATTATTGTGGAGCTGTGGCCTTGTGGACTTCAAGATGGCGGCTGTCCCCTCTGATTAGGTCACAGGGCACGCTGGCCAGTCCGGCCAATTGTAACTTGAATAATAGTGCTGTAGGAAGAGTTCTTCTGAAGAAGGGCTCCTGTTAACGCTCTCCTGGGTCCCTGAGCAGTACTGACTATAATTTCAGACTACCAAATTATTATTAATTTTTTTTAGTCTGAAATTATAGATAGTCAGTACTGCTCAGGGACCCAGGAGAGCGTTAACAGGAGCCCTTCTTCAGAAGACCTCTTCCTACAGCACTATTATTCAGTTTACAATTATAAAGTGAACAGCAGGCTCGGACTGGCCAGCGTGCCATGTGACCTAATCAGAGGGACGGCCGCCATCTTGAAGTCCGTAGGGCCACAGCTCCACAATAATGTGTGATACACCCGATTCTATTCATTTGTTTCTTGCTGTTTGACGTCAGAGAGGACACCAGGGTGATATCAGGTGCTAACATTTCCAGTATGCGATACACCTGATTTTATTCATTTGTTAATTCCCTCATACCCATTTCCCAGCACTTTGGAATGTGCCAGTGCTGTATAAAGATTATTTATTTTGCTTTATCTCTTCAAATTAAAATGTTTGGTGTCAAAATTGTTGATTTTCTCACTGACCTTATTTTCAGGCATGGACCTTTGAACTGCCGCTCTGTCAGACTCTATGGTAATCTGCCCTTGGATCTCTCTCTCCACTTTCATTTTTGCTATTGGTATTTTAAGCTCCATATGAATATGAATATGCACAGTATTTATGGTACAAATAGGTTTCAACATTATTTTTGGCAAAATTCTATGCGTCGGGCTGCATCACGCAGAGGAATCGGGATCAAGTTGCGGCATGGTAAGGTTCTGGAACGGCAGAAGTTAAAGTCCACCATGCCGATAGAGGTTTTAGACTGTTTGGGCTGGATTCCCTCGCGTGCTTTACCTATTATTTATGTTATCCGTGTCTGTTTTATGTGTCAAGTCAAAGAGTATCGCCTGCCTCTGCTAAGGATGGCCACCTGTTGAGGCTGTGAGACGTGCTAAGGAATTGCAAATCAGGTTGTTCTTCTGTACTGGCCCACAGTCTATTTCACTAATCAATCTCCGCTCTTGCTCCCCGGAGGAAAACGAATGCATAATAAAGTAAAAGGCAAAAGGAGACGCGAGATGAATGCTTTCATTTGCATGAGCTAACTTCTTATTTAACCTAGCTGGTGGAATTAAGCTCTGGATGAAAAAAAAAGGTGTTTTATCTAAAAGCATTTATTATGCAAAGTCGTTTTTTTTATGTGTTTTTAATTAGGTCCTTTAATACAATGTAAAACGGAGTGGCATACACTCTAAAAAAAAGCCAAGGTGACAGCAGTGGCATGCTTTACCTCTCATTTAGTGCATCCTCTTAGCCCCAGTTAAATCATACACACCGGCTCGTCTAGAACTCGATGAAGAGAAGAAAGAACATCTAAAAAAATATGCCTTAATAAAGCCAGGGCCCTATTATTCCAATTCTTCCACTAATTGCTGGAGCCATTATACAAAACGCCTCCATCCATTAAAGGGATACGCTACACACCCTGACTACTTTAGGTTATTAACGTGGGCAGACTGTGTGGAGGGTCTCCTGGCCACTGTTTGACCGATAGTCATAGGACTTTCCTCCAACCACACAGATGTCACTCAGAAAGGGTGACTTTTGAATATCCCGCCTATCAGGGACCGAGGAGATCAGCACGATTCATACGTGCTGACATTTGGTCCTCTATACGGCCAAATTCATCCACAGCAGCAACAAAGTGGTCAAGTTTGGCAACGTCCAAATTCTGAGAGGGCAAGTAGCACATGCGCGGGTCACATGCAAAAAGCACCAGAAACCGGAAGAGGAGGAGGGAGAGCCCGCACTGCTGGACAAAAAGGCCCCTATTACATTCCTTGCGCATTTGGTTTTGCGCACGCAAATGCGCATTTGCGCGAGGGGAAAAACCCTTTGCGCTGAACGTCGTATTACAACGTCCGCGCAAACAATGCGTGTTATCGTTTAACGCGGATGGACCTGCGCGAGCGTGATAAACTGTGCGCGTCCTATACTTAAAAAGGGACACTCTAGGCAACATGGCCACCTAAGCTATTTTAGGTGGTCATGATGCCCGGAGTATCCTGCCCTCTGTCCCCCCTCCCTCCGCTCAGCGTTTCAGCTGTAAATGCTGAAAACAGCTGAGAGAGGCGGAGGACTTTACTCCGCCCCCCAGCTGTCAGTCAGCAGAGCGGGAATCATATTTCCCGCTTCTGCCAACTTTTGCCGAGTAGGAGACGTCATCGCGCTTTCAGCGCGATGACGTCTCTAACTCACCGCAGAAGCTGGCGGCTCCCTCTGAGGGTTAGTGTTGCGCGCATCCTCTTGCGCGCAACACTAATCCTCAGAGGGAGCCGGGAGGAAGCCTGCTGATTGGCTGGCTTATGTGAGAGGCGCGCATGCGCGCTTCTCACGTAAACCAGAAGCCAAGACGCAGCAAGAAGGACGGGAGCGGAAGAGGAGGGAGGTGAGTATGGAAAAAAAAAACAGCGCTGGAAACAAGAGGATTTTAGGGTAAGTATTACAGTTACAAGTAAAAAAATAAAAAATAAAGATTTATTAAGGGAATAGGGATAGGTTAGGATAAAAAAACGGGGGGGGGGTGATTTTTGAGTAGAGTGTTCCTTTAACACATTGTGAGTGCAAATTCGTTCGTGCGCTGGTATGCGGATGGTATTACAATCTATGCACATCTTTTTACGAACGACGTTTGCCCGCATAATTTTAACGTCTGCCCGAAACGAAAAACACCAGCACAAAAAAAATTAAAAAAATACAGCACAGTATAGTTACACATTCTACAAATACCCAAACAATAAAATTGTGAATTTGTGCGTGTTTTTTTATTGCTGCAGCATATATACTCAGATTTACTTTGACAGGCGCAAAAACTTAAGTGAGTCAATTAAGGTAAATTGATGTCAATTAAGGTTCTTAATTCTGATTGGCTGAATCCCACGAAAAAACTAGTCTGCACACTGATTTGCGTGCGCTACGTTACTGCGTGCGTATTACTCTTTGTTTTGCGCGTCATTTTTACAACTGTTATTTTCGGACGGATGAGAAAATGCGTTCGGATCGTAATACCACCGTTAATTTTCGCGTGATAACACTTAACGCTGCGCACAAAAAAAATTGCGCTGCGTGGCCGAATTTGCGCAAAGAATGTAATAGGGGCCAAAGTATTTTAACCTGAATAAAAGAACTACAGTATTAAAAAAAAATATTTTGCAGTTGTTGACAGCAGTACCTGCACAGTTATTTAACCCCTTGTCGCCGGGCAAGGTGATTCCTAAACACCGCGGGGTGGCATAGTCCGCTCCGCAGACCGCCTCTCGTCTTGGCGAGCATGTCATTGGTTGCCACAGGACCATCTGGCGACAGCCAATGACGTGTGCAGAGAAGACAGGGCCAATGGAAGTAAGCAGGGCGTGCCATGACTGCCCACGGCATTTAGACCCACCCGCCGCTGGGGGCGTCATGGCACACACCGCGGTGGTAAGGGTATACGGATAAAAGAGGGGTGATTTTCCTTTGAGTGTTTCCTTAATGGCTCGAGTCACTATTCCAAACATATAGCCCTAAGTGACTCGCTGTTAGACAATAACAGGGCTCCCACTCTGGTAAAAGAAGCATTTTTAGCAACAGGACCCCCATTTAATTCTTTTCTACCTACAAGGCATTTGTCCAATTTCTTCAGCAGCTTTCAGAAGCATGTGGACATCAACATTGTCCCTTATCGTCCTTGTTTACGGCATTGGTTCAGTGCTGAGGGTGAAAGGGGTCTACATAAACATATAAAAATCAACTGCAGGGTGTTAAACGAAGATGTTAAATGTCATTATTTGGCAGGTTTTTTCAAAGATTCAAACCGCATCATGATGCAGTTGGTATTGGAAAGGACAGTGGTTCCCATCCCTGATCCTCCAGTACCTCTAAGGCTAAGGTCAGACGAAAGCAGTTTTAACGTGCGTTTAGCCGCACGAAATCACGGCCGTGCTAGCAGCAAATGACGTCCAATGCCGGGGAACATACGACGAACGGCCGCACAAAAGTTCGTCCGTGCAATGCAAGTGGCAAACGAACGCATTTTTTTGAGACCGTCAAACCGCTACTACTGACGTACAGAGTGCGCTGCGGCCGCATAGCGGCGTGTGTGCGTGATTGGGAGACGTCAGACGCTGCACACGTCCGGCCAACATAACGTCCAGACGCAAAAGGGTTTTATTGATGATCCGTACAAAATCACGGACGAACATGCGCATCGTATGACCGCTATCGCGTATTGCGTGAAAAAATACGTCCATTCGTTCGAACGCACTTTTTCACGGACAACGCGAAAAATGCGTTCGTCTGACCCTAGCCTAACAGGCCAGGTTTGCGCAGCGATTGCAATATTCAGTCTGCATTTCCCCAAGGTAATCTACTGTGATATATTTATGGTACTATTGAACGATACAAGAATACACATTAAGAGGAGGTTAGCCCAGGGTAATATCCGGCCTCCATCCTCTGATGGCTGACATTTCTCTATGGTGGCCAGCAATAGACCATTGTGAATTTTTCCATTGTGAAACCAATGGTAAAAGAGCAACGCTCCCTTCTTTTTCGATTTCTCTCATTTACTGCATTACTCAGAGTAAAGCTTTATATAATGCTTGAATATTGGAAGGAGAAGGTAGCCGTGACTTGCTAGCCGCTTTCATAATGGATAGTGTTTCCACTTTGCTGCTTTTTTAAATCCCCCCTATATATCCTGAGCTTTATACGTTGCGGTCTGTCACCTCTCCAGAGCACGGGGATTATACCGGATCCCAATAAATACGAGACAGAGAGAGAGGGGGGGGGGGTGGCTGCGCCAAACTTAATCTCACTTGAGATTTTTTTTTCTTTTGCTTCGGTTTGTAAAGGCTTAAGCAGAGATGTGAAAATTAATTAAGACGTGCAAAGGCATGATAACGTAAACGACCAAAAACTTGTTAACCAGTCTCTGACTAAACGAAGCTGACGGAAGATCCGATAACACAAAGATATTTAGGAGGTTATTCACTAACCACCGAATTTGCCACCGAATTGCACCGACGCATTTCGCCGCAATTTGATGGCACAGAAATTGTACCATTGATAACTATCAATTCGTCCATTCAGTCTGCCGAATTACAAAGAAATTTGGAAAAAATTAGCAGATTTGTTTCATTTCGGCAAAACTGCTGAACGCATCCAAAAAAAGCAGACGATTCGCTGAACAGAGCGCTGACCAGCTGCCGGAAAAAGCCAACAAGCCGACGAATGGGGTAAAATAAAAAAACACCAATAAAAAAAACATTGAAGGTTTCAGAATTGAAACGCGGTTTGCAAAAGAACTACTGGACGAAATTGTCTGGAATTTACATATGAGAACCTATGAATAATAATAAACAAATCTGTTACAGAAAAAAGAAAAAGAAATTTCCGAAAAAATTCCAAAAAATGTCTAAAAAGATTCTAGAAAATAAATAGAGACATTTTGCTGCAGATTAAAATAATAAACGGTTTATTTTTGTATTAAAAGTTTTATTTGGTGAACAGAAATAAAAACAAAGTATCCAACGGAAGTGCCTCGCAGGGCCATAAGAAATCACATATGTAACATAGAAGAGTTGACAATATAGTCATATTTTGACAGAAAATTCTCATAAGGAAAAGGGGGAGGGGGATAAGAAGAGAAAAATAAATGGGGAGAGAATGGTGCTGTATATATATCGCTACTGAGAAGATGGTGACCCACAGGGCACACAAGAAAAAAAAGGAAAGGGGGTCGAATAAGGGGAGGAGGAGAATGGCAAAGACTGTAACCGTGACTCTCCTGGCACACTCCTGAGGGAGGCCATGGAGGAGCAATGTCACGAGGCCCAGGAGCCCGAGGGCCAAACATGACTCAATGCAATGGTGGCGCGCCTCCGGCAACCTGAAAAAATGCCCAAAAAAAAAAGGGGGGAAGGGTGGGTACACCATCTTCAGCAGGTCAAGGGCATATTATACCAAATAATATAAAAGGGGGGGAGGAGGAAAGGAAAAAAAGTAAAAAATAAAATAAAATAAATAAATTCAGAATCAAAAAAACTAATCAGAAGCACTCCGTAAAGGGGGGGGGGGGAAATGACAAAGGGAAACTTCAGAAAATAGCTATAAGTCCCCACAAAACAGACGTACTCTGAGGGAGAGACCAGAAACCCAAAAAAGAAAAGAGTCAGAGGTCTCAAAATCTATCCCGGGTCCGAGGTAGCAGGGGAAAGACCATCGGGGCCACATCCTGGAGACACCAGTGAGGACGACAGGCCCAGGGAACATAATAAACGCCACGCGTCTTCAGGAGTGGACACCAAATGGGTCAGGTTTATAAACGGTTTATTAGATAAATTGCATAAAAACGGGAATATTTTTAACAATGAAGCCTATGGGATTCGCCTGATTAAACCTGCCGAATGAAACCACTGAACAGCAGGGCATTTCAACAACTTTTCACTGCTGTTCGGTGTCTCTGAATAGATTAACCATTGTTTATCTACGGGGACTTTCACTGCCGTCAAACAGGCATCGTATTTTGCTGGCAATTCACCAAGATTTGGCGAACTGCCTGCTTTCTGAATAGCCGAATGGCCATGAAATTGCAACGTACGGCGAAATTCACTGTTGACTGCATTTTCCGGACAAGTTTGGATCTCTGTGAAACACCCTGCAAATCTTGGTCTGCTTGCTTCCATTAACCCCTTCACTACTATGAGCCAATATACTTGATGTTCAAAAAGCAACTGTTGGTGCCCTGAGGTCAAGTATATTCGATATATTCTAGTTCTGGAGCGATGCATAGATGTTTTGTGTACTGCAAAAGAAATTAATTTCCAAATGGGCTCCAGACCAGGCCCTCAATGTTTCAGTACCTCGGGCTGATAAGCAAGGTGTTAAAACAGTTTGAACAGGTTTGACTGGTTAAAAATGGAGCCCAAGCTATAGTATAGAGATGTAGCAGCACTTTTTGACCACCAGATGGCCCCACCTGCCTGTGAAATCATGCATACAATTTGTAAATGTCGTTTGGAAATTTCCAAGCAATTTGTTCACTGCATAGTTACTGCAATGTGATTTTTTCATAAAACCACTGGTTCCTGACTTGGTTTTATGGAAAATCACTTGGTAGAGAAGGGATTCAGGATTTTATGTTTATTCCAATAAAGCTGGTCTCCTCTTTGCCTCTACCAACATGCTTTCCAAATTTATCTAGTTGTCTTGATTAGAAAGAAAAAAGGACCAGCGTATCTAATCTATTATATTGTTTTTGCTTAAAGAAAATGGGCCACATTACAATCTTGACGCTAACGTTAACGTTCACCTGCGTGAGCATTAACGTTAGCCGTGATATTGCAATCCAAACGTGATATTGCGAACGGGTTAAGTAGTCCCTGATTAACGTCCAGCTCTGGTTAGCGGAACGTTAACCACAGCCAGGAGTTGGTGTTAATGGATTCCGCTTCTGCAGAATCCGTTAACACCAGCCTAAAAAAAATAAAAACAATCGTATACTCACCTCCTGTCCCGCGGTGAGGACCGCGGCTCCAACCGCCTCCTCCGTCCGGCGGGAGCAGGGAGAGACTGGGGGAAAAAGTCCCCCCAGTCTCTCCCTGCATATCACTACGCTGGTATCACTCCCTGCGTATCACTATCACTACGTCAGGTGACCGCCGGCGTCTGGCTCAATGGAATCCTATGGACTCCATCGAGTGGATGCTTGCGGCTGCGCTCAGTGCTGCCGCGAGCATCCAGGGGGTAGCGCACAGTAACAATGCAGGCAGCTTTTTAATTGCCTGCATTGTAATTCCACGCTGAAACGGGGCGATAGGGAGGAATCTGCAGGCACAGTTTTTTTTTCTCCTTACCGCCCCTGTTTTAGCGTGGAGATTGTAATGTGGCCCAATGTTTATTGAAATAAAAATGTTGCTGACAATATGTCCTAACATCACAATATTATTATTTTCTTTGTTAAGCGCCAACACATCCCACAGCGTTGTACAGAGATACAATGGGTAAGACGATAATTTTACAAGACACCAAACAGGCAAGTCAATATTTCACTAACAGATACAGGAGGAGATGAGGACCCTATTTCCGTGGGAATTTACAATCTAGATGGGTGGAGGAGTAAGAAACAGGAGGGGAGGACTGTAGTGTTCGGAATGATGGGAATGTAGAGAGATGAGGGCGGTTAATGGGTTGGTTGGATGTTGAGTTGGGGGTAGGCTTCCCTAAACAAAAATGTCTTTACGGAATGTTTAAAAGATGCCAGGTTTGGGGAAAGTCTGATATTGCGAATAAGTGCATTCCATAGGATCGGCGCCACAATAGAAAAGTCCCGCAATCTGGCATGTGAGGTGATATTGATGGAGGATGCTAGAAGTAGATCATTGCTGGATCTTAGTGGTTGAGCTGGGGTGTATTTAGTGATTAGTGAGGACAGGTAGTGGGGAGCGGAGTTAGGCTGGCCATTCACTGGGTCTGTATTTGTGAGATTAACAAGTCGTCCGTAGTCGTCAGACTAATCCCACAACACAGAGATGAATCAGCCCTCTTCCACTGCCTCTGACTTCCATCGAACGACTTCAGACGACTTTGTGTGATTACAACAGACTAGCGATCCTTCCCACTTGAATGGGATTTGTCGGACGAGGAGGAACGACCTGGTACAGAAAACATGAAAAAATTGCCCTGCTTTTCAGAGATTCCGTTCGACAGGTAAAACAGGCAAACCCCATAGGATCCGATGTAAGATTATATTTTTTTTGTTTTCATTTTCTTTAAAATTAAACCGTTTATTCTTTTAATTTTCAGCAAAAAGTCTTTTATCAATTTATTTTTCTGAACATCATCTTGCTGAAATTTTTTATTTCAGATTTTTTTTTTCTCTTAAGGCGTATTTTGTATTTCTTTTACAGTCCGGCGGTGCGGTAGAGCGAAGAAAGCGTGAAAAAGGGCTTTAGCGTACAGGATGTTTTCCTCGCTCTACAGCACTGCTGAACACCGCCGAAGACCGCAGCACTGAAGAAAAAAAAAATGACCCGCCGAACGTGCTGAAGACCGCCAGAGTAAAGGAAAATCTGGCTGTTGTCCCTGGTGCTGAAAGGGCTTTAACATACAGGACATATGATAAAGCTCTTTCAGCACCGAGGAACAGCAGTCAGAGTTTCCTTTACTCCGGCGGCATTTTTTTTCCTTCTTCAGTCTGGCGGTCGATCTGGACCTTCCATAGTCGCTTGCCGTGGATGATCCAGATCGTTCAAAAAAGTTGCCCATAGTAGGACAACCAAGTCGATCTTCAGACTATGGACCCAGTGGACGGCCAGCCTCAGTGAAGGCTTTGTAGGTCAGGCGGAGTAATTTGAATTTCATTCTGCTGTGGAGGGGAAGCCAGCGCAGGAACTCACAGAGAGGAACGACCGAGACCGAGCGACGGGTGAGGTGGATAAGCAAGGGCTGATGCGTTTAGGATAGACTGCAAGGGGAGAGGTGAGGGAGGCCAGATATATATGAAAGAAGAAGAACAGACATTGAAAAATTCATTATATATGCTAAACCAAAAGTGCTTATTTTTCACATAAAATTATTCAAATTTTTCAGGATTTTTTCCCCACACAGGGTTAAATCTCTGCAAAGCTGAAATAGGTCAGACTGCACAGATTCCGGCACATGTGCGTCTTGTCTATCTGGGCAACAGATTCTGAATTCCCTTTTCTATCTACTCCTCTGTATATACTGTCTGACAAGGGCTGATGGCATCTTGCCAGCTCTCGAAACTGGCGCTGCTCCAAGCTTTCAAATACTGGTGCCCCCAACGGCGAAAGACCCAGCGCATGGAAGCCATGCCCCATGGGCAAGCCTCAGACCCTTTTTTTTTCTATTTTTAACAAAAATCAAGATGCATGCCATCAAGAGTCTGCAAAACGGCAAGTATTGACGCTCATTCCTCTACACCGAATAGGGAATTCAAATACTCCAAGACATATTAGATTACCCCGACACAACCGCTGGTTATTCTCCGTCTCTTTCCTAGCTGTGGGTGGCAATCATTGCCTTGGACCTCAAGAAATAACCATTTATTTTAAAGTGAAAAATTCACATAAAAAAAAATCAAAAAAAATATCACATTTTAGCACCATGTTCCATTAGTTACAATACAATAAAATCCATAATATCATAATCATAGCACAGGGACAGTGGGCAGGAGGATTAAAGCGCACCTGTCATGCCCAGCCAGGTCGGGCTCTTTTGACTTGACCAAGATCGGAGATTATTGTGGCGTCTGCTCTCTGGGTACCATATCAGCACACCATTTTGGTTTTATCTTGCACCAGTTTGGAAACATGAAGGGCTCTATCAGCTGGTGTGAGCTAAAACGCCAACGCTACGTGAAAAATCTAGCGCGAGTCGCTAAAAGGTAGCGCCTGTCAACCCACCAACCGATCGCCTTGTCCGCGGTAGTCCAGTACAAGAGTCATTAGCGCACGCTAGGGAAACGCTAAGACAAGGGCTGAGAACCAGCGCTAAACATCTCATTCCGTTAAAAAAAATGATAGCTTATTTTTGACCCGCATTTGTAAAAATAGTTTTTTTAATCACGGCTATTAGAAAAATCTGATGTTTAAAAATATTTCTGCCTTATTCCCTATATTGTTCTGCCCGAAAAATCCATTTCTCAACACCTTTTAGCATTTGAAATTTTTAGTGAAATCGGCATACCGATAAATTAGAATTGAATCCTTAAAGTCAACATTTCCATTGAAAGGCATTGCCACAACTGATGATATTTGCTCTGAATTTTTTTTATCGGGAATTGAAATGCCATGTAAGCCTGAATTTAAATCTCTCAAACCAAACAAATGGCCGAAAGTCAACTGAAATTGGTCTCGATATATCGTCATCAGGCTGAAAAAAATGAAACCCCAAGCCTCGAAACTAATACTGCCATCTCACAACCTGATACACTAACCCCTACAGGCAACAGGAGAGGGTTAATCACCAGGGCAACAAAAAATGGGGTGGTCTTGCTGAAAAAAAGGTGTCTGTAATCCGGAAAATTAGCGTATTTCACGTATCGCCACAAAACGCTAACAGATTGAGGTCTCTGCAGGACGGCCCCCTAAAAGGTGGAGTGGTCCTTTATTTGGTGGGACACTTGGGTACGTAGGTGAGATGAAGAAGTATCTAGGCCTAAAGCACCTACCTGTGAATTGGCACCAAAATTCACCCAGGATTACTCAAAAAGAAAAGAAAAGTCACCGTACGATTGGTGACTATTCGTTCCCTGCACTTCGGGCGATTCGACAATCCTATTTCGCCAAGAACCGCAGGGCCCCCGTAGTGCAGGGAAAGCCCGCCGCAAACCTGCTGAACATTCACCAAACACTCACCGAAACCCACAGAAAACAGCTGGATTAACCCCGCCGAACACACTGGAGAAACCCCACTAGCCGCTGATCATAGTGCAGAGCAGCCGCCGGAAAAACCCGACACCCAGACGAACGAGGTGAGAAAAAAAAAAGTGCGCTTAAGGCTAAGGTCAGACGAACGCAGTTTTAACGTGCGTTTAGCCGCACGAAATCACGGCCGTGCTAGCAGCAAATGACGTCCAATGCCGGGGAACACACGAAGTACGCCCGCAGGAAAGTTCGTCCGCGCAACGCAAGTGGCAAACGAACGCATTTTTTCTAGAACGTCAAACCGCTACTACTGACGTACAGAGTGCGCTGCGTCCGCATAGTGGCATGTTTGCGTGATTGGGAGACGTCAGACGCTGCACACGTCCGGCCACCATAACGTCCAGACGCAAAAAGGGTTTTATTGATGATCCGTACAAAATCACGGACGAAAAGGCGCATCGTATGACCGCTGTCGCGTATTCCGTGAAAAAATACGTCCATTCGTTCGACCGCACTTTTTCACGGACGACACTTTTTCACGGACGAAATGCGTTCGTCTGACTCTAGCCTAAAAGTTTGAAATTTGAAACGCTGTTTGCAAAAAAACTACTGAACGACAATGTCTGGAATTTACATATAAGATGTAATGAATGTTAATAAAAAGGGCTGTTACAGTGAAAAGAAAAGACGGTTTAAAAAAAATAAAAAGGGAAAAAACAATTTGCCAAAAAATCCGAAAAAATGGCTAACAGATCCTAAAAAATCTATAAGTAGAGACTTTTTACTGCAGAATATTATTTTAAACAGTTTATTAGACAGAGTTAAAACGGGAATAGTTTTAACATTGAAGCGTATGGGATTCGTCTGAATAAATCTGTCGAATGAAACCACCGAACAGCAGGGCAATTCGGCAACTTTTCACTGCTGGTTTTTGTTCTCTGAATAGCCGAAGCATTGCTTCTCTATGGGGATTTCACTGCACAAGAACAGGCACCGAACAGGCACCTTTCGGCCACAATTCGGATATCTTTGAATAACCTCCCCAGAGAGATGATGCTGCAATTGTGTGATATAACCATTGTCATGTTTCACAGATATCTGGTTTGTTTTGTCCTCTAGTGGTCCAATACCAACAAACCGTTCGCCACCATCACTATCGACCGACAGCTCACAAATACTGACTCAAGGCGCTAATACCACAGCTCGATTGAGATAGAAAAGTTAATAGCCTGCCACAAACGAAAAATGGCGTTTGTGTTTTCCATTTGTGAGCGACTACACCGGAAATGGGCCCTAGGTCTGGTGCCCTTTGTTTTAAGAAGCTTCACATGAGAACCTGTCCTGCTTACGCTCAATTATTTGACTAAGGATTAATAAATAAAAGGTAGTTCAATCGGATCGAATGGGCCACTAGGACGTGTTTTGCTTTTTTTTAATATATTTTGTTCTAATTTAGTCATGGAATTTTGGTCGTACTTTTATTCCCTTCCGGCATCTATTTCTTTTAACACTAATCTTGTCTTGGAAAATCTCTCAATAAATAAAAATAAACTGACAGGCAATAGCACATCGCCAGCTTTATTTTAGAAACCAATTTCGTGTGATCTTTAAACAGACTCTATATTTAAAGGATTTTATGTTCTTTTTATTAATACTTCTAAAAGAGAACAAAAAAGGAAACACCCCAAAACAAATATGGTAAACGTGCACCCCTGGAATCATAGAATGAATGTACATAGATATATATCATAATGAAAATACCTGTACATTTTGCAAAGACGTGAGACCAGGGGACGTGTTTCATGATATCCAATCAAGATGCTTTGTCTCACTTTTACTGTCTTCCTATTTTATTATATATGATTTTTTTTTTAGATTTTCCAGTCAATAAGTTTTCAGAACCCCTTCACTGCCAAAATCAACTACACTTGATCTGCAAAGCACCTTCAAGAGACCTGATATCGAGTGGAGCCGATATGGGGCTACATTATGATCCTAGCTTTAAAATGTGGGCGCAAGGGAGGAAAAACTGTGCCCGCAGTTTTGCCCCTTGTGCCCGTGTTTTATTTAATGCTAGATTACAATGCAGGCGCAAAAAATCCTGCCTGCATTATGACTGTGCGCTACAGGACAGGATGCTCGCGGCAGCGCTGAGCACAGCTGCGAGCATCCACTCAATGGAGTCCATAGGACTCCATTGAGTTTCCCCCTGGGTGACATTTTGGCAAGAGGCAAAGGAGGGAGATACCAAAAATTTGTGAAATTGATGAGATTTAGTCTACTTACTTGAAGTATCAAATTGATGACCAGACAAACAAAGGTGGCCATCCGGCCCACATGTCACCAATTCGATATAGAGCTTTGATAGACTAGCTTTCCTCCAGGGTGAAATGTTGGACCATAGTGGGAACCATAGCCTGATAGATGAGGCCATATTATTTTGTTGCCTTATACAAAAACGAAAGGGCTGCCTCAAAATCAGGTTGGTCATGGTAGGACGGGTTCTAGACTTAGAAGGCGGAGAGAGTAGAGAAGAACACACCCATGGGCCTAGTCAGTACTGTCTGCGCCAAATGCAATATTGTTGTACGTTGGGGGCCCCCAGTCCACAACACTAATTTACGGAGTTGTTTTTTTATGGATATGCAGCTTGCCGGATCCCCAGATGAACTTGGTAACAGAGCTTTGTAATGTGGAAAACTCAAAGAAAGCGAGTGAGCAGAATAACTATACAATAACTGGCCAAAGAGTCATATTTACTGCTGCTATTCACCAGTCTTAATTTCGTCAACTAAATATGACCAAAACTAAATGGCAATTTAGTGAAAGGACTTTGACTAAAAATAAATTAATCCCTCCCTAACATTTCCATCTAGATTATTAATCAATGAAAATATGAATAGATTTTCATCATAGTTTTAGTCATCATAACTGTAACAGCCGCTATAGCGCTCACACTGGAGTAGCGTAGTTGGGATGGTAATGGACAGATTTTTCTGATACCAGGTTACAGAGCAAAACAAAGGATTTGACCAGATCTCCCAAGCCAGGGAGTACAATAACAAGCCTGAGTAGCACCTAAGCTCAAATGGTTTCAAGACCAAAAGATCGCTTAGTGCAAACACATGAACTTCAGTCAACTGTAAACATAACCTGGGTACCTGAGTATAGTTATTTGCACAGCGGTTTATACACAGAGTTTTGTTGCGGTTGATGAATTGTGCAGACTGCAGGGCAGTCACACAATCAGCAGACTTAGTGTTTATGTAGCAACCGAGCAGGACAGAAAGCAAACCATTAGTAAATCCCAATGATCTCCTGGCACGGCAGATATTCACAGAATCGGATGCCTTGTGATAAGGACTTAGACCGGATGATGTAACCAACTGCGGCCAAAAGCGAGATGGGATTTGCTAAGGTGGCGGGCAGAACCCCAACCAAGACACATGCGGTAAAACATAAAACCGCTATACAGAACACCAACAGGGAATAAGCAATAGAATGGTCGAACGAAAAGCCGGGTCGAAAACGTGAGCAGGATCCTCAGACAGAAACGGGTTGGCAACGGGTAATCAAAGCACAATATACACAAGTGATGCGGGAACTAATCTCCACGTCAGGGCACTGAGCAATCTCTCGCGCCCTGCTTTAAATCCGGCGGCTCCTCGTGACCACACCAGGCCCCGCCCCCTCAGACGCCAATCGGCCATTACTAAGTGCTGGCACCCGGCCAGCCAGCGACACAGAACTATGCCCAGACCCCCAGGCAGCGCCGCGGGGGCCGAGGACGTAACAATAACTTCGTTACAGTCTTTTGTTCATCAATGAAAAAATTTAGTTGACCAAGTCTTGGACAAAAATTAATAGTCAACGAAATTAACACCTAATAATAATAACACCTGCTATTCACCTAAGCAGGAAATATGTTGCTGGCTTTATTCTAATAAATAGTTTGCTCTGCATGTTCTTTTTTTTGTTACAATAAATTTGTGCCAAGCAATATAAATGAGACAAAATCTATCCGGCTAAGAATGAGGTCCCAAACATCTCAAGTGAAGAAGCCTAACTGCATCCTTTCCCCTGCTCCATTAAATCCGCCTCCTAATGAGCATCAGGCTATAAATTAATAATGCTCCATTAAAACAGCAACCGTTTCAACACACTGCAATTATACATGTCAGGTCAACAACTCAATGGGAAAATGTTAATTCTGCCCTGCGTTCAGTTTATGGTGAGAAAGAAGCTGGAAAGACTATGGTCCAAAGCAGGGCCGGCCCAAGTCACTGTGCTGCCTGGCTGGAGCAAACGATGAATTGCTGCCCCCCCCAAAAAAAAAATGCAGTGTCTGTGTGTATGAAAGTATCACAGAGGCCACAGCAACAAGACTCGGGAAAACTGTATTTTAGCGTTGTAAATTATTACATGTGTGTCCGTGTTCTGTGTCCCTCAGTGTGTGTATCCGTGTTATGTGTCCCTCAGTGTGTGTATCCGAGTTATGTGTCCCTCAGTGTGTGTATCCGTGTTGTGTGTCCCTCAGTGTGTGTATCCGTGTTATGTGTCCCTCAGTGTGTGTATCCGTGTTATGTGTCCCTCAGTGTGTGTCCGTGTTCTGTGTCCCTCAGTGTGTGTATCCGTGTTATGTGTCCCTCAGTGTGTTTGTCCGTGTTATGTGTCCCTCAGTGTGTGTCTGTGTTCTGTGTCCCTCAGTGTGTGTATCCGTGTTATGTGTCCCTCAGCGTGTGTATCCGTTTTATGTGTCCCTCAGTGTGTGTATCCGTGTTATGTGTCCCTCAGCGTGTGTATCCGTGTTATGTGTCCCTCAGTGTGTGTCCGTGTTCTGTGTCCCTCAGTGTGTGTATCCATGTTATGTGTCCCTCAGTGTGTGTATCCGTGTTATGTGTCCCTCAGTGTGTGTATCCGTGTTATGTGTCCCTCAGTGTGTGTCCGTGTTCTGTGTCCCTCAGTGTGTGTATCCGTGTTATGTGTCCCTCAGTGTGTGTATCCGTGTTATGTGTCCCTCAGCGTGTGTATCCGTTTTATGTGTCCCTCAGTGTGTGTATCAGTGTTATGTGTCCCTCAGCGTGTGTATCCGTTTTATGTGTCCCTCAGTGTGTGTATCCGTGTTATGTGTCCCTCAGTGTGTGTATCCGTGTTATGTGTCCCTCAGTGTGTGTCCGTGTTATGTGTCCCTCAGTGTGTGTCCGTGTTATGTGCCCCTCAGTGTGTGTGTCCGAGTCATGTGTCCCTCAGTGTGTGTGTCTGTGTTATGTGTCCCTCAGTCTGTGTGTCTGTGTTATGTGTCCCTCAGTGTGTGTGTCTGTGTTGTTATGCGTCCCTCAGTGTGTGTGTCCAAGTCATGTGTCCCTCAGTGTGTGTGTCTGTGTTATGTGTCCCTCAGTCTGTGTGTCTGTGTTATGTGTCCCTCAGTGTGTGTGTCTGTGTTGTTATGTGTCCCTCAGTGTGTGTGTCTGTGTTGTTATGCGTCCCTCAGTGTGTGTGTGTGCCCGTGCTATGCCGCCTGTGTTAGGTGTGGGCACACATATCAGGGGTACACACTGTGGGAGTATAACAAAGACACACACACCTGAGGGATGCATAACACGGACACAAACACTGAGGGACACATAACTCGGGGACACATAACACGGGCACGCACACACATGGCACCCATGGCCATCCCCAGCTGGAACGGATGTCTTGCAGGCAGCCTGCCACGTGCCGGCCCACGTGCGAGCAGGCGGCACCAGCGGCTGCCTGGTTGCTTGTATCTGCGCTGAGACACGCGCCATACAAACCCCCCCTCTCAGCTTGGGGGGTGGGGGCGCCCCCCTTTCACTATGTTACTGGCAAGCCGATGAGCCGCCAAACAAAAAGTTTAAAACGCTTTAGGTACAATAAAAAAAAAAAACTAGCCTACCGGGATTCCTCCTGTCCGGCCCTGGATGAAGGTGGTGCTGGCGGGACTCGGGAGGAGACCTCCAGCGATCTCAGCTGCCGGACGCCCACCCACGTGCCAGCTGCGGTTTTTCTTTTTTTTTTAGATGTGTGACGCTAGTAATTACAGGTTAATTTTCTTATCCCCCTTTTTCTTAGGTTTTGTTTTGTTTTCGCTTTTTTCGTTGTCCGAGGCTCTGCTGCGCTCACCGTGGTCTCCGTAATCCGGAGATTCCGCCGGTCACCACAGGAACGGTGTTTCAGGTCCGCCCACGTGCCCGATTCAAGCCCCACTCGGAGCCGATGCGAAGTGCGGCCAGCTCTGATGGCCACCAGACGGAAGTGCCAGCCGTGTCTTAATACCGCTCTTTGTCAATCGGCTGGCCGCATCACTTGTGTGGGCGGGTCGGCGCGCAGTCACTGCTCGGCGCCAGCGCACGGTCACTGCTCGGCGCTGGCGTGCGAGTGATGCCGCCGGCGCATATAAAATAAAAAAATAGTGTGACAGATGGAAAAAAAAAAAAAGGGTGCTGCGGCGGCACCGGCGGATAGGCCCTGGTCCAGAGGCCCTAAATGTCTATAGAACAAGCCGAGTACTTAAGTAGCAGAGTTTCTGTTTTTTTTTCGACAAGCAGGAAACACAATTAAGTACCAAAACCTTCTACCTATAACACACGATAAACACAAAGGGAGCAGCATTAAAAGAGAATCAGGGTTATTCAGAGAGAGGTGAAAACCAGGAGAATGACTGGAGAAGAGAACAATGTAGACCAAATAGTCGATTTGGAAAGTGAGATAAATGGGAGAATTTTTCTGGTTTGGCTATTTTGACCTAGAATTTTCACTTCTCCAGTCATTCTCCTGGTTTTCACCTCTCTTCGAATAACCCTTGAAGAGAATAATGGTCTCCAATTGTCCGTCCTTAACCCCTAAGACCCTGTCTTAGGCACACCTTGAGTTAACTCTCCTTCTGCGCAGGGAGAGAGAGAAATCCGTTAAGAATACACACGAGGCATGTATTTTAGTCTGGCATCTCTCTCTGCCTTCCAACGGTTCTTGACACATATTTATACCTGTGTCAAGGCGTTGTCTTTTTTTATTTCATTGGCTAACATTTCAAAACATAACATAGTTCATTGGCCAGTTTCAATACAGGTCTGGTGACACATTTCTAGACAGTCCCGTGGCCTCGGCATGTGATTTCTTGAGATATCAGCATTTCTTAAGACATCAGCACTTTTTTTATCACTTCAGAGAAACTTGCAAACATCAGCATCATTGTCATTCTAAAGACATTTGCAAACATCTTGAGAAGTGAACCTTAATCCTATAATACTGCTGATTATCAATTTATCTTAAAACTATTTCTTATATTTTAAACCTTAATTTATCTATTAATATTATAATTCATGGGGTGTTATTTAACTACTTATAGGGTCCTTCTTATAGTTAGCAGATGGTGGTCTGAGGATTCCTTTTCCTTCAACCCTGATAGTGTTACTGCACAGTATTCCTGCTCTACCACTACAGATGTGCTGCTTGAAAAAGTTCCTCTGTGAGGACTGAAATGTTGCAGTTTGCTCCTATTAAAAGCTCTTTGCATGTTGAG
The DNA here is from genome assembly GCA_009667805.1 of Leptobrachium leishanense. Taxonomy (NCBI): domain Eukaryota; kingdom Metazoa; phylum Chordata; class Amphibia; order Anura; family Megophryidae; genus Leptobrachium; species Leptobrachium leishanense. The sequence continues at coordinate 348,409,768 of CM019065.1, forward strand.
CCTGGTGTAACCGGTCCCCTCCCTTTCTGTTAATATTGTGTTGAAGCTGTAGTGCTCAGAGCGCCCCCAGTCACAGCATCTCCGCCACTGAATTCCCAGGGTGCCCGGAGAATTGGAGATGATCAGTCTTATTAGATACCATTTCAATCACATTATGTGCATCGTGTATCTGCTTCCTCAAAAGACTTTCCAGTAAAGCAACTAAAGGGATTTAATTGTATTCCTCAATTATACTCTAGTCTTAACATATTCTTTCTTTATATTGAATGCTCAGAGGTTTAACAATAAAAACATAAAAACACGAGGTCAACCATTTAGACTGGACGAAACGAAATTCAGCCTGAAGCATAGGAAGGTTTTTTTTTTTATAGGGAGAACAATAAAGCTGTGGATTTCTCTGCCTGGTGAGGTGGTTGGGTCAGAGTCTGTACAGACTTTAAAAAAAAAAAAAATACTGGATGATTTCCTGCAAAAACATAATATTAAGGGTTAGAAAATTAAATATGTGGGTAAAAGCTGCTTGAGAGGTGATCTGATAACCTTCTAAAAATATATACGGGGCCTTAGAGGGGATCTGATAACTTTATATAAATATATACAGGGCCTTAGAGGGGATCTGATAACTTTATATAAATATAAAGGGGGCCATTATAAACCATTATCTGTGAACCTATTCATTAACAGATAGAGAAAGAAGGAAAACCCGGAGGTTATAGTGTGAAGGCGCTATAGAGTTAGATCAAAATAGCAAAGCAATATACTTTTAAGCAGCTCACTAGTTGAGTGTATCCTTCACTCCAAAACCAGAATCTAAAGAGAAATCACTATACAGTGAAATAGGAGCGCTAAAGTTTAAACAAAGATCACATGTATCTCAATATATATAAATGGGAAAAACAAGACAAAAAGAAGGTCTATTTTTCTTTCTTTCCCTTGTTCTTATTTCTTTCAGTGGAATAATAAATCTGTTAAATGGCATCGACTTCTAAAAGAGACAAAAAGAGAATCTCATTGCATAGTATCAGTGTACACCAAAAAATCAGAAAAAAAATAAAATTTTCCACTCACAAACAGGGAGTCTGCAAGACTCCAAATGTATGCCTTTAAGCCTCTTCTGGGGGGCTCCACCCATCAGCAGGAAAAGAGATTCAGGAAAAGAGATTCACAATCCTTATTCTTACAGGCTTGATAGTAGCTTTGGACCGGAGGTATACTTATGATCTCGAGAAAGGAATCAATAATAGTGTAATACTGTAAATTAATTGAGAATAAAAATCCAGAGAGGGTTACACTCACGTGTAACCCTCTCTGGATTTTTATTCTCAATTAATTTACAGTATTACACTATTATTGATTCCTTTCTCGAGATCATAAGTATACCTCCGGTCCAAAGCTACTATCAAGCCTGTAAGAATAAGGATTGTGAATCTCTTTTCCTGAATCTCTTTTCCTGCTGATGGGTGGAGCCCCCAGAAGAGGCTTAAAGGCATACATTTGGAGTCTTGCAGACTCCCTGTTTGTGAGTGGAAAATTTTATTTTTTTTCTGATTTTTTGGTGTACACTGATACTATGCAATGAGATTCTCTTTTTGTCTCTTTTAGAAGTCGATGCCATTTAACAGATTTATTATTCCACTGAAAGAAATAAGAACAAGGGAAAGAAAGAAAAATAGACCTTCTTTTTGTCTTGTTTTTCCCATTTATATATATTGAGATACATGTGATCTTTGTTTAAACTTTAGCGCTCCTATTTCACTATTCATTAACAGGTCTATACACAGGACACGAGGTCACCCATTTAGACTGGTCGAAAGGAAATTCAGCCTAAAGCATAGGAAGGGTTATTTTACGGTGAGAACAATAAAGCTGTGGAATTCTCTGCCTGTTGACATGGTTGGGTCAGAGACTGTACAGACTTTTAAACGATGACTGATGACTTCCTGTAGACACAGAATATTAAGGGTTATAATATTTAATATGTGGGTAAAAGCTGCTTGATCCAAGGAGAAATCTGACGCCATTCTGGGGTCAAGAAGGAATTTTTCCCCAGTGTGTTACATATTGGCGAGCGCTTCAGGCTGGGTTTTTTGCCTTCTTTTGGATCAAAAGCAATAGGTGATTGGGGATCGGCTGAACTCACTGGACGTACGTCTTTTTTTTGGCCTACATAACTATGTAGTAAACTATAGGAATATCAGGGATATTTAAAGGTATCGGTAGGTCTCTTGTCTTTATCCCCATTCTCGTAAAACGCGCCGGAATCTGTTGGTGCTATATAAATGCTTGTAACATAATGTAAAATAAAAATAAATGTTGAGTGTTTACAAATATAAATGATGGCATTGACAAAATGCAGAACTAATAGTTATACATCTGAAAAGCAAGATGGGTATCGAAGTGGAATTAGAAAATATACGCTATTAATTATAAACGGCATCATGGTTTTCTTTAAATATTTGTGAAGACTTGACCAATAAATATATTTTTTTTACCTGCTCGTAGTGGACTGGATACAGTGGAGCCAATAGTTCTTTTTTATATATATATCTTTTATAAGACATTTCTCTCTCCCTCGGTCTGTCAGATAATCTCTTTCTTCCTCTCTACCCTACCTCAACAAAATCCTTCCCCACCCAGTGGCTCAAGAATTGCATACTATACAGAGAGGAGGAATGTTGAAGAAAAAGGATAGTTCTCTGGAAAGACAGTAAATAATAAAAATTGCTAAAATGCTTCTTTTGCCAGGTTGGGTTGACAAATACAAATTATAAACCCCCCCTTCGACTTGCTGCATTGACCCTTTAACCACAAATCTTGCAACACATGGACACATGAAAAATGGCGACACACGACACATGGACCAGTTAGTGAGTAGTGAATTGCAGGCTGGCCATCTTGGCAGGTTACTTAAAAATAAAACCACAAATATTTAGATTATTCAAATATATATTATCAGGGTTATTCAAAGAGATTCGAAAAGTCACTACACGTTCGGTGACTTTTCGTTCTCTTCAATTCGGTTCCTTTTGCCGATCCCATTTCGGCGACCCTGCGGTGTATTCAGCAAGCACCACAGGGTCCCCAAATTGCAGGGAAAAGCTGCCGCAAACCTGCCGAAAACGAACCGCAAAACCCGGCGAATGCGCGCCGAAAACCCGCAAAAACATCTGGATTAACCTGTGAAAACCACGGAAAAAGCCCGAGCAGGAGCCGATCCCACACAGCCGAAGCAGCCGAGACGCAGACGAGGGAGGTGAATAAATTAGCAAAACAGTTTGTATGATTGTGTGAAAAGTGAAACGCTGTTTGCAAAGAAACTACTGAGCGAAAATGTCTGAAATTTACACAGGAGGTCCAGGGAATGATAATAAAGAGGGCTGTTACAGAAAAAATAAGTAAACTTGAAAAAAAAATAAAAAAAATCGGACTTTTGAAAAAAATAATAATAATTCAGAAAAATGCTTAAAGTATCCTAAAAAATCTATAAAGAGACTTTTTGCTGCAGAATTTTATAATGAACGGTTTATTAGATATTGTCTTAAAACGGGAATATTTTTAACATTGAAGCCTATGGGATTTGCCTGAATAAACTTGCCGAATTAAACCACCGAATGGCAGGGCATTTCGGGAACCTTTCACTGCTGGTTTGTGTTCTCTGAATAGCCGAAGCAGTGCATTTTCATGGGGATTTCACTGCCCTCGAACAGGCACCGTATGTGCAGGCAATTCGCCAGGATTTGGCGAATTGCCTGCTCTCTGGATAGCCGAATGGCCAGGAAAGGTAACCGAACGCTGATTTTCAGCGTTCGGTTACCTTTCTCAAGCAATTTGGATCTCTTTGGATAACCCTGTATATCTCTGCATTCACTAGAAAATCTGAATTTCCAGAACACATCAAGTGAACTTAAGTTCTTGAGAGCTGTTCATCATCATAATGCGGATACGAATCAGTTTACATGGACGTAGCGGGAATGCGGACCCTTCTAATGAAAGATTAGATTCGGAGGTCCTCAGTTTGGTCTATTTTGACTTTCTCAATAATCAGAGATAGTGTGGTAGCAAAAGTCAATATTTAAAATGATCCTTTAAAGCCAAATTAGCGAGGTCTAGCCCTGTAGTGCTCAACCTAGGCCCTCGAGATGTTTTGGAACTACATTTCCCACAAGGTCTTCTCGACCTAATAACCCTGGGGCAACACGGGCGCGGAAAGAACGTTCGTGAGCATGGACGCCTGTGTGGCCACCTCTCTGTGTTCACTAGACTAAATAGGAGACTCTCACTTTGTGGACCCATTGGACATTTGTCATATTGCGTCATGTGGATCTCCCAGCGGATCCAATGAAAAACGCTATGAGAGGGGTCACAACGGATCCGCTTAGTGCATCTGTATGGCCCCAGCCTTAGTGTTGGAGTATCAAAGAAGATGTAGCGCTAAAACATCTGGAGGGCCCAGGTTGAGCACCCCTGATCCAGACCAAGTAGACCCTCATGTCAACAACACCATGAAAGGAATTTTGATGCCATGAGGGTCTCATCGCCCACAGTGGATGGGTTAATTAGACCTCCTAAGTTACATGATCTCCTCGTGTGACACACAGTTTTCCCTTAGTCCTTCCAATAACCCGACTAGGCTGTCAACCGGATATCTGGAGGACTAGGGTGAGCGCCTGTTTAATGGACCTCCTGGTGATCAATTAGCCAATGCACCAGCACTGATGAAGCGCTTCTATGTGAACAAACAGCCCTGACTAGTAGTTCATGCAGTCATCCTGGCGTGTATACGCAGCGCGATAACATGCCTCCTTTTGAGTGTCCTCAACGTTAATGACGCAAATTGCATCACAACCCCTTGACGGCCAATGCCCCCACTCTCCAGGTATCAGACCTGCCAGAGTTGGAAGGTCAGCATACCACCCAAATTAAAAAAAATATATATTAAAAAAAGCAGAACAAGTGTTTTTTGCATAAATTGGGGCAAATCCTTTCCCTTGCATGTTGTGAATGTATCAATAGTATCTTACCAGTGATGCTCTGTCGCCTGACAGCCAGCGCGCCATCCGGCGTCTTCGACTGGTTTGAAGATTTCGTGTAAGGACCCTCATCTGCAAGAATAAAAGATACACAAAATATTGTGAAACGAAGTTGTCCCTCCAGGGTAACAAGTCTTAGTGTTGACATTTAGCAGTAACTATATTTTGTAAGAGTGAAGGTGTTGTCACCGCACAAAAATATATCCTTCATTTGAATAAAAATGTTTCTTGCTCCAATAAGCAAACAAATCATTACAGGTTTTATATCTTTCCAGCTTGGAAGGAAAAGTGGTAATGCATCAATTTGCCTGACAGATCTCTGAGACAGAACATCTTTTGCTAAATTACATGTAATGAAACGATGCTCTCTCTCCCTCAAATTACTCGAGAACAATAGAACAAAGAAGAGAAAGAAATGAGATACATGAAGGTTTGGTAATTTCATCTACATGTTTGATTTTATCCAGAGGGGGGAGAAATACAATGTACACTTCCCTGACATCTCTTCTGGTTTTAGTTAAAACAGAAAGAAATTTCTGGACCCTATAGGGTTTATTCTCCAAGAATCCGTGAGACATTCGCGTAGGAATTACAAGCAAAGAGAATGAGCAGGAGCAGTGACTGAAGAAGAGCTGCAGAATTGCTTCATCTTGGGTGTTTTTCATTAATATGTGCAATTTCTATGTCGATCTCCACTGTGAGAAGAGGGAGTGATAAAGCAGAAAGCCATCTCTGGCTTCTCAGATAATTGGACCCTATCTAACAGTCCTTACATATATTGCCCGCGTTCCTTTAATTAGCCCATACAATTTGCAGGTCAGATATTAAAGCTCTTGACACAAAAGGCATCATATACCGGATATGGCAGGGCTGTATGAAACAAATAATGGCATTTTCCATCTTTTATCGAGGATTTATTGCTTTGGTGTTCATTTCGGAGCGGGTCTTTTTGCCATTCATAAATGCTAAGCCAGGGACGTGCGGTGAAGTCAATGGCTGCGGAGGCAAAGGCTGAGAGATGGACCGGCGCAATGATTTTTGGACACACAGGCGAATATCTATTTTATGGTTTTATGCCCCACATTTCATGCCGCAACGTGAAACATTTGGATTTTGTGGCAGACGAGGCTTCGCCTCCCCGTATAAACTGACTGGACGTCCCCGAGCTCCACGCAGTCACCGACAGGTTGCACGCAAAGAGGCTGAGCTTGAAGATGAGCCTTTGGCGATTTCTGTCACAGCATGTCAGCTGTGACAGGAAAGGTTCTGCCTCCCCTGACCGCATGTCACTGCCCTAAGCGCTATAAAAAAGGTTATCAAACACAATTAAATTAAGTGGGTGCAGGAAATGTAATTCTACTTTTTACCATGACATATTAAAGTGGAGATATTATCCAAAATAATTGCATATTAAATGGTTCAGTGTATGAATGGTCTACAAAGATAAAGCAAAACGAAAAAATACCAGTCAGTCCATCAAAACTAGACTGGTCAGAGGCAAAGGATAACGTGAAATAGAGATTTGAAAACCGTCTGTACCGCTACTGGTTTTTAATCGCGGCTACAAGAGAACATCCAGAAACATCTATTTATTCAAATAAATCACTATATCTGTCACTATATAGCCAGAACTTCAAAGTTACTGTTATATTTTCTTCTAGCGATTTCGTTCCCTCGCAGTATCCGCATAGCCCTATTTCAGGGATGTCCCCATAAGGCCAGAGAACCTCCACTTCATGAAGCATTTCCAAGATCTAAGTGAATAATAGCTGTGTTTTAGCATTGCATGATCTGCAAGAACTACCCAGATCGATTCCTGAATCCGGTCCAAGCGTGGCCAGAGGAGAGAATGAAGAAAAGGCTTAAAAAGCGAAGATATCGGTACAACTTAATTTACCAGTACACATAATACAGTCCATAAACCACGCTGTGTCCCTGTAAGCATAAACCGTTTTTTCACATAAGGCTACAAAGACGATCGCATTGAAAATCTACACAATTATTTTATGTAATCTAAGCCAATGTATCTGGAAACACATTAAAAAATCAAAACCATTAGGTCTCTGTTTAATGTTTACTACCTTTGTGCCACACTAATTAGTACCCATATGTCCCTTATTTACTAACCCTCTTCTCATTACTACAGCTTCACTTTCATTAGTAACTTTGTGTCACATTGCTTGGTACACTTATGTCCCGTTCCTTGGTATCATGCACCCTATTCCATGGTACCCTTACATGCCATTCCTTGGTACCCTTGTGTCCCGTTACTTGTGCCCCTCTTAACAATCCCCTCAGCTTCATCATAGTATGCTCCTGTTCCCTGCCTTTTAAAAGTAATGCTCCTCTTACCTTGATGACCCAAGGGTACTGCCACTGGGAGAAGTAGCAGTACCATCAGTGTTTTACCTTCCTTGGAGCTAGAGACCTGTGCCACCACCCCACCCTCCCTGCCTCCCACTTTCCAGTCCAGAACGAAAATTCCTCCCTGCCTGCCTTCCACCCCCATTCCGGAGATGCCACATCTTCACTCCATTCAGTATGGTCCCTTCCCCAAAACTCTCTCTCACTGGTCCCTTCCCCCACACTCCCTCCCAACTTAGGGTCTGATCCCTTGCTCAAACTCCCACCCACCCACCTCTGGTCCCTTCACGCACTCAGTTTGTTCATATAACTATATTATAAACAAAGTTTCCGATTAATTGAAAAAGTAATCAGCCAACAAATCAATTATGAAAATAATCGATAGTTGCAGCCCTAGTCATTTCTGTGCATTTGTAACCCAAGCAATAAAAACATCCTCAAATACAAGCAGCATTGTTTAAAACCGTGTCTGATTAGGAAGGTATGGCAGCTCTCCGCTATATCAGCCAAATAGGAACCCTGCTATTCCTGCTAAAATAGTAAGGGAATTGTCTTTTAAAGCGTTCATGCTCATCTTGACCCCTGGATCTAACTCCATAATATGCAATACTGGTATATATCCTCTGCAACACCAAGGCTTTTATTCCAAATGAGTCGGGCAAAAAAGAAGGCATGAGCCGGTAACACATATCTACTTCATATTACCAGTTATATCACTAGTGGCGCGACTCTTAATAGGAATGAGCCTCTAATAGGTACTGGCATGCCATGCCGCCACCAAAATCATCTCTCCAAGAGAGGGGACGCTGGGCTCTGTAGAGACTACCCATCTCATATAAAATTAGACGTATTCATCAGGACAAAGTGAGTCATCACACAAATAACTGGCCTGGAAGAAAAACTTGGTGAAAGTTAAGTCAATTGCATACTTTTTTTATAAACCTATACTTATTCTTCTGCCACTCAGTGAGGACATTAATATATGCCTTGTGCACCGATGAGTAATGATACGTTTAACGAAATGCATTCTGAGCTGACCTTTAACAAGTCAATAGTCATTACGCTGCCTGAAATCACCAACAATCGCGAAATGGCCAATTTGAAGCTGTCTACCCAACTCATTTCATGAAATGCTTCTTTATTTAAATTCTTTTTCAGAAAATTAAATAGCATTCAAAGCAACACGTCAAGTTCCATTTGCAATGTCTTATCCACTTAGTTGCTCGATTTTAATAAGCATAAAACACGTTGCTTTAATTAACTTAGCGAGAACATCACGGACTGTACCCAGGATTAATATTGTATCAGTAAGCAGATAAGGGGAAAACAGCATCAGATGGCAACAGTGACAAGCAATACCAGGAGTACAATGCCCCCTAAAATGGTCTTGATGCTTTATAGAGAATGACCCCCCATATTGGACACTGGAAGATAAATAGTTAATCTTCTTATACAGACAGAAGAGAATGATCCTCAGGGGATGAACTGAATAAGAATACAAAAACAGGAGTCAAAGGTTTCATGTTCGTCTGAGCTGGTTTATAAAATAATCTAGCTACCTTTTATTTTTAAATACATCCAGTCCTGACTATAAAGTTCTCAGTTATCTTGATAATGACCCCATCTTTCTAAGCTACACAGTGCAAACCTAGTTCCCATTATAGTACCTCTTAACTGCATGGTAATTATTACATGGTGCACCATTCCCCTTAACAAGAGTGGGAAAGGGAAAGAAGAATGGGGAGCTGGAATAGAAGAGAATTGATTCATGGAAATTACATTGGCTGTCATGGTGTCCAAAGGGTAATCCCAGCTCTGGGTATTTCACAAGTAATATAACCACCCCCCCCCCCCACGAGCTATTGTGCACAAAAGTTACTTTCTTTAAAACCATAATAACATTTTAAACACTTTTTCATTCCATTCCACTTTTTCATTCCACAATCCATTATATTGTGTCAAGCTCCAATAAGTAGTTCATTTGTGGCATTTATGAGCCATATGAACAGTTAAACAGGCGTATAGTAACTGGGGGCGCAACAGTTTTTCAGAGCTGGTAATGTCACTGATGGCAATAAATTCTGAAGTGCCACAGTGTACAAAAACTACGAAATGTCAACATTTGCATTACTGAGTGGATTATGATTAGCAAACACATAAAATATAACACAAGCTCAATCTATGTCACTCATTAAAAATGTCAATAAAATATGGGAATATTTCTAAGATTAGCCCATTAAACTGGCTCTACTGCCATCGGGCTCATGCTACAGAATAACAGCTTCATTTTATAGACGCATTTCTCTCCACAGAGCATTTTGCTAACTTAGCTATGAGCTACCACCGGCTTTCAAACACAAGCACAGATGCAGGTTATGAAATTACACGCTAACTAACAGTCACTATGAATAGCACAGGGATGCCGCAGCCTGATATAATGTCTGCTCTGAAGAAGAGCTCACAGCGTGAATGCATCTTTTGAATAAATAGCCCTACATGTTCAGTAGTAACACACCTGCAAAACATCTCTTATATCAATCACAAGAGAGCTGTCATTATGGAGATCACTCCAGATACATTAATGACACTGCTTTAGAGATTTAAAGGGACACTACCACGTATATAAGCTGTAACTAGATTACTTGTGCCTTACAAATAAAACAACCTTATAAAACACAGGCTGCTGATTTCTTCTTTATTGTGAACTAATTGCATGTGAAAAGGAACAATAAAGATTTTTTTTCTCTTGTTTCCATTTTGTATACTTTTCCCATGATGCAACATTTACCAAAATCTAATAATGAGTTTTACACTGTGGGTGTGCTTTATTTTGCACAGTACTTAACAGTTAATGAGGTGGAGGAGGGATCGTTTAGATAAGGCAGCAGTAGTTTTACTGTATTCTACATGCTACCCCAGATAAGAGATGGCAGCTGAATGATATATGACAGGGAGATTAAAAAAAAACATCTAATCTACCCCGTGGATATGTCCTTTGAATACATCCCACACAATACTATGATTTGAGTCGGTGATTGACCAACAGACTCTATAAGATATCAGAGACACAAATTACTTTTTCCTTTTTTTGATGGCAGTGCCCCTTTAACCCTTTCTCTGCGGACGACGTGTCATGGGGGGTGTGCATCGGGTATTGTTGGGAGTCCAGGATGCAGTGATGAGGTATGGAGCCAGGCAGATTGCAGGGCAAAGCAGGTTTATTGAATTAAAGGGTTAAAGCAAAAGAGCAGGCTAGAGAGTAAACTGAATGTATAAATATTGAGGAGGTTAGGTGGGACAGGCTGGAGTTTAGGGAAAAAGACACAGCGCAGCAAATAAACTAAAAATGAGGAGGAGGAGGAGATACAGGAAATGGGCTGAAGCAATAGAAGAGGAGAGCTGAGAATAGTGGGAGTGGAGATTGGAAGAACTAGGAACTAAGGACACGATGAGAAGGTGGTTCTTGCTTTTGAGGAGGCATGGAATTCACATGAGGCACCATAGCAGGACATCCAGGCAGAATGTTCAGGAACCTGTATATTACATAACACAGATAAATAACATACATGTGAAGGGCTGAAAGAGGCTGCCAAGGGTCAGAGCGTATAGGTCATGACACAACGTGTGGGGGACGTCCTCATGTGTCACCTTGTATGCGGCTGATGTCCCCCACACATCGTTGGGTCTCCGGGGCTTCCCTCCCTATAGTCACCTCTCTGTCCGGGGTCCCACGGTGGTCTGACTTCCTTGAAGTCAGACCCCACTTTAAACACTTTTAGACAAGAATACACGGACAAACACAAAGTAATATGTGAGGTCAGGCAAGTCAGAGGCCGATCGCCAGAGGGTTTAGTCATACAAGCAAGTATGTCTGGACAACAGAAATCAGACAGGACGGATAATCAAGCCAAGTTCGGCTGAAAGAGCATCATGGAACAGATAGGAATGAACCACCATATGGCACAGCACAAAGAGTGAACTGGGTTTAAATAGGCAGCAGGATTTTCCCATTGGCATGCATTATATCGGAGCGCAAGAACCTCAAGAGGTGACATGGTTATGTAGAGGCACGTAACGGTGTCACTTGTGAATGACACATGGCATCAGGCGTCCACAGGTTCGAATCCCGACCAGAGCACCTCTCCAGTAAGTGTCCTTGGGCAAGACACCCAACGGTACATACTCGCCACCCAGGACATACTTGAAAACGAGAGAAATCTCAATGTATCCTTCCTGGTAAAATACTTTCTCAAAAAATAAAAAAAACACCTGATGTTTAGGTTGTTATGAAAGATCTGAAGAACTGGTCAATATAGGACACAGATGATGGTGGTGTCCAGCAGATAAATTTCACAGATGCATTTTAAAACCTATGGTTTATGGTTAATTACACGTTATACACCTGGAATTCCGTTTTTGCAGCTGGATGCACCTCTTGTAGCATTCTTTGGTATTGCACCTATCTTCCTCTAGATCAGGGATCATAAAACGTGGCTCTCCAGAGGTTTTGGAACTACATCTCCCATGATTCTCAGACACTTATTAGGTTAGCTGAGCCCCATGGGAGATTTAGTTCCAAAACATCTGGGGAGCCAAATTTGAAGCCCCCTTCTAGATCAGTGTTTCTCAAACCTGTCCTCAGGACCCCCAAACAGGTCAGGTTTGCAGGATATGTGAAGCACAGCACAGGTGATATGATTTGCTGCTCAGTGATTGCAGGATTCAGTCTGTATTTCCCCAAAGTGATCTGCAAAACCTGGCCTGTTAGGGGTCCCGAGTACAGGTTTGAGAAAACCTGCTCTGATCATAGGTTCTTCTGTGAAGCCCTCTTTGTGAGATCAAACTTTTTACCGATGTAGATTGTGTAACAAAGATATAATGAATAAACATCTCTAGAATGATTCAATGAGGGACAAAGGGGGGGGGGCACGTTTTGTAGATAGATCAGCAGTGGTTCCAAACCCTGGTCCTCAGGTCCCCCTAACAGGCCAGATTTTAAGGATCACCTTATGGAAATGCAGAAATGCAGACTGAATCCTGCAAGCACTGAGCAGCAAATCATTTCACCTGTGCTGTGCTTCACTTCACATATCTGCAAACCTGTCCTGTTAGCGGGCCCAGGCATGGGAATCAACGACATAAAAGATAGTATATGAGTAATATTGGAAAACCATTCTTTTGTTTGTTTACGGATTGAAAGAGCCGTAGATATATGGGAATGACATATCAGCAACAGAAAAGCTCAAGACGACTTGGAATATGGATACTGCTGTCCATTGGAGGGGAATAAATCCTGGTCTTCGAGTATCAATGGGCAGACAAGACAGGACAAATGGCTTTCATCCGACGGGAAAAGACCACGATGGTTTACCTGAGACGATTAAAGCGCAGGCGTGGTCGTTAATAAAATATTTCACATAACTGTGTAAATACAATGTGAACATGCTGCAATGTGAACTTACCAGAATCCTTTGGGAAATTCTGATTGAAGCCGCATAGAAGGGCCATTGTAGCATCAAGAAATGTAGATCATGGAAACAATCAGTTTCATCGATGTCCCACCATTGGCTTTTTCCAGGTAAAATGAGACTTGGGGTCTGCGCGCGCCTCTTCCCCATTCTAGCACCGGACGCCAGACATCCTGATACAGGCGTTTTCCGTGTTTAGAGGGGGATCACGCATCAAATTATATAATCGGTGGGATCCCTGAGAAATCACCCGAGAGAGCAGAAAGCTTCATGTCTCGCTGTAACCCAACACGGAGCCTGGACTGCAGGAACTAGTTTTAATTTAGCTCCTGGTCTCAGCCAGCAGATACTTGGCAGCTGTAACACTGACCCGCTGCTGCGGCTTTCACGCCTCTCCTCCTCCTTACAACTCTCAGCACGTTAGTCTACGCCGCTAGATGAAACTGAAAGGGGAACAGAGCTCTGCAACGGGGCTAGGAACCACAAGCATCCCAAGCATTAGAGCACCACACAGCCACAGCTTCCCCGCTTCAGCTGCTCTTGGCTGTCGTACAATTCTAGCATTTGACATTAAATTAAGTAAATATTTTTTTAATTATATAGATTGGTTGCAGCATGCTGGTAATTTTTTATATATTTTTTCGTATAATTAAAAATACAGATTCTTTTTCAGGTCTTAAAATACATTGTAATGGTGTGAAATTAAGAGCCCGTATATCTGTATCTCGTTTGGAAAGAGCCGAGGACTGTTGGCGAATGATGATGATGATGATTTTTTTTTAAGAGAAAGGATTTTTACCAGGATGGATACATTGAAATTTCTGTCATTTTCAAGTATGTTCTGGGTGGCGAGTATGTACCGTTAGGGGTCTTGCCCAAGGACACTTAATGGAGATGTGCTCTTGCCGGGATTTGAACCTGTGTCTCCACGGTCATACAGCAGTGATGTTACCTCTACTCCACCCAGCCGGTCAATAATAACAACAGATAGATGGTAACACCTAGAAAAGAGATACATGATAGACAGATAATGTATTGTATATAGAAAGAAGATAGATGGTCAAAAATAGAGGAGTACATAGAGATGAACGGATAGAGAAATTAATTCTATGAAGAGAGACAAAGTAGATCAATAATAAAGAAAGACACAGATAATTCGATATAAAGATGGATGACAGAAAATAGATTGATACATAGATATAGTAGGGATAGATTAAATATGTAGATAGAGGATATAAGAGAGAAAGAGACAGAGAAAGAAAGAAAGAAAGAAAGAAAGAAAGAAAGAAAGAAAGAAAGAAAGAAAGAAAGAAAGAAAGAAAGAAAGAAAGAAAGAAAGAAAGAAAGAAAGAAAGAAAGAAAGAAAGAAAGAAAGAAAGAAAGAAAGAAAGAAAGAAAGAAAGAAAGAAAGAAAGAAAGAGAAAGCAACAAAGAAAGAAAGAAAAAGAAAGAAAGAAAGAAAAAGAAGATAAACAGACAGTGGGATGGATAACAAGTTAGAGAGCTGGAATACATATATATACAGAGAGAGAGAGAGAGAGAGAGAGAGAAAAAGAGAAAGTGACAAAAGAGAGAAAGAAAGAACGAAAGAAAGAAAGAGAAGATAAACAGAGACAGTGAGATAGACAATAGACACCAGGGTTTCATCCCTGGTGATGCTCTGCCAGGCCTCTACTGCAACTGTCTTCAGTTCCTGCTTGTTCTTGGGGTATTTTCCCTTCAGTTTTGTCTTCAGCAAGTGAAATGCATGCTCAATGGGATTCAGGTCAGGTGATTGACTTGGCCATTGCATAACATTCCACTTCTGTCCCTTCAAAAACTCTTTGGTTGCTTTTGCAGTAGGCTTTGGGTCATTGTCCATCTGCACTGTGAAGCACCGTCCAATGAGTTCTGCAGCATTTGGCTGAATGTGAGCAGATTATATTGCCCGAAACCCTTCAGAATTCATCCTGCTGCTTTTGTCAGCAGTCACATCATCAATAAATACAAGAGAACCAGTTCCATTGGCAGCCATACATGCCCACACCATGACACTACCACCACCACGCTTCACTGATGAGGTGGTATGCTTAGGATCATGAGCAGTTCCTTTCCTTCTCCATACTCTTCTCTTCCCATCACTCTGGTACAAGTTGATCTTGGTCTCATCTGTCCATAGGCTCTTGTTCCAGAACTGTGAAGACTTTCTTAGGTGTTGTTTGGCAAACTCTAATCTGGCCTTCCTGTTTTTGAGGCTCACCAATGGTTTACATCTTGTGGTGAACCCTCTGTATTCACTCTGGTGAAGTCTTTTCTTGATTGTTGACTTTGACACACATACACCTACCTCCTGGAGAGTGTTCTTGATCTGGCCAACTGTTGTGAAGGGTGTTTTCTTCACCAGGGAAAGAATTCTTCGGTCATCCACCACAGTTGTTTTCCGTGGTGTCCCGGGTCTTTTGGTGTTGCTGAGCTCACCGGTGCGTTCCTTCTTTTTGAGAATGTTCCAAACAGTTGTTTTGGCCACGCCTAATGTTCTTGCTATCTCTCTGATGGGTTTGTTTTGTTTTTTCAGCCTAATGATGGCTTGCTTCACTGATAGTGACAGCTCTTTGGAACTCTTGAGAGTTGACAGCAACAGATTCCAAATGCAAATAGCACACTTGAAATTAACTCTGGGCCTTTTATCTGCACATTGTAATTGGGGTAATGAGGGAATATCACACACACCTGGCCATGGAACAGCTGAGAAGTCAATTGTCCCATTACCTTTGTTCCCTTAACAAGTGGGAGGCACATCTGCAAACTGCTGTAAGTCCTACACCGTTCACCTGAGTTGGATGTACAAACCCTCAAATTAAAGCTGACAGTCTGCAGTTAAAGCACATTGTGTTTGTTTCATTCCAACTCCATTGCGGTGGTGTTTAGAGCCAAAGATGTTAGAATTGTGTTGATGTCCCAATATTTCTGGACCTGACTGTACATACATACAAAGAGAGAGAAAGAAAGAGAAAGAAAAAAGATAAACAGAGGCACAGATGGACAGATGGCTTGATAGATTGTGTAAAGATAGATAATAGAGAGATGGATCATATACAGAGATAATCAGATAATGTTATAACAGACAGCTAGAAAGATTGGAAGCTATAATGGAGAGTGATATGATAAATCGACAAACACATACATGTACTGATACGTGCTTTTTGTCACAGATCCCAATCAAAATGTATGCAGGGTCTGTCTGTTGTAACAGCATTTCAAGGAGCAATAAAACATAAGCCATAACTGCCGCAACAGCCTGCGACTGAATGCAGCAAATCTCATCCGTTTGCTGCATCATTAGTGTCACTTTTATGGAAACGGGAGCTTTACCTCCCGCACCACTTGTTTTCCAAACTAACGACCGCCTGCGCGTCTTCAGACAAAGAAGTAAATTCTGTGTATCGCCCACCACGTTCCTCGAGTTTCCAAAAGGTTATGAGGGATGCTGACAATGTACGACAGAATCAATGTATATTAATGAATACAAAGAAACAAAATCCTGTCGCACAGGCGGAACGAGCGATTGCTCTTCTAGACTGTATGACGTACAAACATCTGGGATAAATCATACACGCTGCCCTATAAATGTGCCGGGGCTGATCCAGTGCCAATAGAATCAATGGGCTATGATGAGCTTGTGGCCCGCAGGCCTTGGTTGTGAGTGGCCCAAGGGGCAACTCTCACAATGCCTCTCTTGCCAGCCCTCCCCTGTATCAGAGGGCACCATTTCGAGGCTTTCAACCTACAAATCCGTAATGCCAGTTAACTTGTGGTTATCGCATGCAAACTGGGAACTGTAAAAAAAATACATATAATTTATATATATATATATATATTATATATATATATATATACATATATATGTATTTATAAAAAAAAATACACTGACAAAGGGTGTCAGAAGTGAATTGTTTAGCAAAAAATCTAAAATACTTAGGGCCCTGTTCCACTGGTGCTGTAAGACTAAACCATGGGTCAGCAACTTGGCCCTTCAGAAGTTTTGAAACTACATCTCCCACGATGCTCAGCCATGCATTAGGTTGAATGAGCATCAGAGGAAATGTAGTTCCAAAACCTCTGGAGGGCCAAGTTTGCTGACCTGTGGTCTAATGGTTTGAGCTGTTAACCTCCCTGGCGGTGTTCCCGTGTGTGCCTCGGGGTTAAATTTCACCGCTGAGAGCGGTAACCCCGAGACACACTCTGGCTGTATACATCACCTGTCCCTGCGCTCCCTCGCTGATCTCTGCAGTCTCCTCTGGCGATCGCGGCGTTTTACTTCCTTCTCGTGAGGATGGAACCAGGAAGTAGTGTGATCGCCAGAGGAGACAGCGGGGGACATGGAGGGAGCGCAGGGAGAGGTGATGTATCCAGCGGCATCCCGAGTGTTGCTCGGAGTTACCGCTTCCAACATAGAAATTTACTCCCGAGCCACACTCGGGATACCGCTGGGGGGGGTAAGAAAAAAATTGACCGCTTTTAGACAAGACATTTCAAAATAAATAGACCGCCAGGGAGGTTAATGTCAGCATGTGTAGTCGAAGCATCTGCTATTGCAACTGCGTTGTAGATCTTGCTTGGAGCTCAGATGTTGGAACCTCTTGCTGTAAAGTAACGCCTCATACTTTGTATATGAGCTGTTAATTTGTGGATTGCAGGAGACGATCAATCAAGACTCATTGTTCTCAGCTCGGACTGGTATTCTGCAAAATATCGTCTCAGACAGCTTGGTGTTAAGTGGTTTTACTTTTGGAAACACTACACCAGTATTGACATGTGGCGCCGCTGCTGGTATTGATCAGCCGCTCCCTAACGTCCTGACTCAGGCTGCTCATACATCAGCTCGCTCGGTATAGACTCGTTAATATCGAGTTGCTAACTGTTAACGGCTCACACATAATTTTTCCATTAGCGACTCATTATTATTTCTTTGTAATTATCCCGAAATGTACATAATGACAATATCACAATGAAAAGTGGAAATGTATAGCAGTATCCTCATTCATGTTAAAAGAGCTAAACTGGCCGTCGCTGGAGTCTAAACGCACCCTTCACCTTTCCAACCTGGTGTTTAAGAGCTTTTCTGGGAAGTTACCACCCTACCTGAATAGACTGCTTCCCCCGGCAGTTCCCTCATCCTATAACCTCCAATCCAGGACCAGCCCCTTACTTGCAATACCACAATACAAAAAGACAGTGGCTCGATCCTCATTTTCCTACAGAGCACCACAATTATGGAATAACCTCCCAGACACCATCAAATCTTCCCCCAGTCTTAAGTCACTCAAGAGCTCCTTACTAACATACCTCAATACGGAATGCACCTGTAAACATGTAACATAATGACTATATACAGAATGCACCTGTAAACATGTAACATAATGACTATATACAGAATGCACCTGTAAATATGTAACATAATGACTATATACAGAATGCACCTGTAAACATGTAACAGAATGACTATTTCCTACATATTTATTTTCTGTTAATCTGTATATTTGTGGTTTTTTTTAATATCTTGCATTTTATTACTTTGTATTTCTGTAACGACTGTAACATTTTAATGTTCTTGAACCCAGGACATACTTGAAAACGAGAGAAATCTCAATGTATCCTTCCTGGTAAAATACTTTATAAATAAATAAATAAACAAACACACTCCGTGACCCTTCGACTTGAATAGGTAAAATTCCAATTAACAGTCTATTATTTTGATGATATGCTAGGTTAATAATTTAATAGTTCTTTCCCATCTAACCACGGAGAACAGATTTCTGTAAAATAAAAATCTAAACTAATCATATTATTCATAAAGTGACCTTTTTCCATTAGTGCCTGATAAGTAATTTAACAAGATCATTTAAACCTGGAGGTATATATAATTTCCTGGCTTTAACTATTATTAACTTTGCCGCTAAACAAATATAGCACCTTCCCCGGAATAGGATTTTTACATGGAGAGGTAGGCAGGAAAATCTGCAAGCCCACATTTTGTAGATTGTAGATTTTTTCTAAATGCAAAGTTATGCACTTTTGAGCAAAGAACACAAAATCAACTTATACCCTAAATGGTACGGAGTTAGGGAAATCCAAGCAGGAGAAGGATTTGGGAATAATCATAGACTTCAAACTAAGTAACAATGTCCAATGTGTAATGCCCCGAGACGCCAGCACCGCAGGAAACCTAAAGGCAAGCCAGTTCCCTGTGGGGAGACTGGTAATTCTTCTAAACCAGGCTGAACCAGCAACCAGGTGCTGGCTAATGCACCCTTATTCCCCTCTACAAAAAGGAACCACTCCCAAGGTCCAATGCTTCTGCATTACCTTGGTAAACACCAAGCTGACAGGGAGCTACCTCCTGTTCCTGCCTAAGAACATTAATCTATTTTGTTTCCTCCAGCATTTCTTGCCCGCTGTACCAACATTCCATAGAATCCTTGGAGCCTGCTGCCCTGCACCTCGCAGAATCTTCAGCCCGCTGCCGAATCCTCAACCGCTGCCCTGCATCTCGCAGAACCCTCATTCCGTTGCCCTCTGTTCCTGCATTCCTTGGAGCCTGCTGCCCTGCACCTCGCAGAATCTTCAGACCGCTGAGGTATCCTCGACCTGCTGCCCAGCACCTCGCAGAATCCTCTTCCCATTGCCCTCTGTACCTGCATTCCTCGGAGCCTGCTGCCCTGCACCTCGCAGAATCTTCAGCCCGCTGCCGAATCCTCAACCGCTGCCCTGCACCTCGCAGAACCCTCATTCCGTTGCCCTCTGTTCCTGCATTCCTTGGAGCCTGCTGCCCTGCACCTCGCAGAATCTTCAGACCGCTGAGGTATCCTCGACCTGCTGCCCTGCACCTCGCAGAATCCTCTTCCCATTGCCCTCTGTACCTGCATTCCTCGGAGCCTGCTGCCCTGCATCTCGCAGAACCTTCAGCCCGCTGCCGGATCCTCAACCTGCTGCCCTGCATCTCGCAGAATCCTCAGTCTGCTGCCTTCTGTACCTGCATCCCTCGGAACCCACTGCCCTGCATCTCGCAGAACCCTCAACCCGTTACCTTGCATTCCCAGGAACACCTACAGACCCAAGACCCTTTGCCTGCCAAGACTCTTCTGCCTTTTTGTTTTCTATTTTTTCTCTAACGATCTCCTTAGCCTTCATTCTCATATTGTCTCCTTCTATAGTTTAGAGTAGCTTAGTACTATCCTTCTGTTTACTCTTTTCTCATCTTGCTTTCAGTTAATTATATATATATTCAGTGTCTTCCCTTCCTCCTCTTATCCAGCTCCTTGATATATATTTGTTTATTGCCTTTATGTTACTCCAAATAAACCCTCTCTTGTATATGTTTATCTGAATCTCTGTTTCCCTTATTGCATATTGGGCTCAATCCTACCACCCCAGAACCAGCACCTGACAAATGTCAAAAAGCAGCCGCCAAGGCCAGCAAAGTATTGGCATGCATTAAAAGGGGAGTTCACTCTCAGGATGAAAACATAATTTTGCATCTGTATAAATCAATGGTAAGACCGCACTTTGAATAAACCGTGCGATTTTGGGCACCGGTCTTAAAAAAGGATATTATAGCGCTAGAAAAAAAGTGCAGAGACGGGCAACTAAATTAATAAGGGGAATGGAAGATTTACGTTATGAGGATAGACTAACAAGCTTACACCTGTTTAGTTTAGAGAAATGGCGCCTTAGAGAGGATCTGATAACCTTATATAAATATATACGGGGCCTTAGAGGGGATCTGATAACGTTATATAAATATATACGGGGCCTTAGAGGGGATCTGATAACTTTATATAAATATATACGGGGCCTTAGAGGGGATCTGATAACCTTATATAAATATATACGGGGCCTTAGAGGGGATCTGATAACGTTATATAAATATATACGGGGCCTTAGAGAGGATCTGATAACTTTATATAAATATATACGGGGCCTTAGAGGGGATCTGATAACCTTATATAAATCTGTATGGGGCTTTAGAGGGGATCTGATAACTTTATATAAATATATTCGGGGCCATTAAAAACTATTGTCTGGGAACCTATTCATTAACAGGACTATACACAGGACACGAGGTCACCCATTTAGACTGGACGAAAGTAAATTCAGCCTAAAGCATAGGAAGGGTTATTTTACGGTGAGAACAATAAAGCTGTGGAATTCTCTGCCTTTTGAGGTGGTTGGGTCAGCACTTCAGTCTTGGGTTTTTTACCTTCTTTTGGATCAACAGCAGTAGGTGATGTGAAAGGCTGAACCTGATAGACGCATGTCTTTTTTCAGCCTATGTAACTAAATTATCATGCTTACCGTCCACAGTGGAATAGTGTTAGCATCCACAGTGGAATAGGACCCATACTCAAAGCACGTGACTGTACTTTTAAACAAAAACAGACACGTATGGTGCATTTTCGGGTCCATTCGGCTATTCAAAAAGTTGGCAGTTCGCCATATTTTGGCAAATTGTAAGCTAAATACAGTGAAATCCCCATAGAGAAGCAATGGTTAATCTATTCACAGAACACCGAACAGAAGAGAAATGGCAGAGAAATGCCCTGATGTTCGGTGGCTTCATTGGTCAGGTTTAATCAGGCGAATCCCATAGGCTTCAATGTAAAAAATATTCCTGTTTTTATCCAATATCTAATAAACCGTTTATTCTTTTAATTTGCAGCAAAAAGTCTATTTTTTAGTTGTTTTTTTTTATAGTTTCCGTGATCTTTTCAGCAATTTTTTTCAGACGTTCGTTAAAATAGCAGGGGGGGTGTGTGTAACAGACCTTTTATTATTCATAGGACTTTCTATGTTAATTCCAGGCATTTTAGTGCAGTAGTTTTTTTTTAAAACAGCTTTTAGAAGTTGCAGTGCTTTTTGTTTTTTTTCTTCTTTTTTAACTCCGTTCATCGACCTGTCGGCTTTTTCCGGCAGCTGGTCGACGCTCTGCTCGGTGGATCATTGGCTTTTTTCGTATGCGTTTGTAATTTTTTGCGGGGGATCGTCACGTGCGTTCGGCTTTTTTTTCGGTGGTTTATCAGATTGCTCTGATTTTTATTTGACTTTTTTCCGTTTGAAACAGCGGTTTTGCGGTGGGTTTTCGGATGCTCTTGGTGACTTTTCCCTCCACTTCGGGGACCCTGCTGTGAATGCTGAATTCATCGCAGGGTCAGGGAATTTGATTGCCTGAAGTGCAGGGAACGAAAGAGCACCGAAATTCCGGTGTTCTTTGAAAAACCCATATAAAAGGTATTCAGGGCAGAGATGACATGATCCTTTGGAAGTGCTGTTGTAGCAGCCAGGGACATCCAGGAGGTGAAGACCACTGACACGTCTACCACTTAAATGACAGAAAGTGGCCATGGTGGTTAGAGTGTCCCTTTAAAGTGATCTTTAAGGACAGTGTCAGACGAGCAGTTTTCAGAGCGGAAGGAACGTCTGTGAGAGTGGTCGCTCCTTCCACTCTGCCGCCCGTCTGCTCTGGCCACCTCGCTGGGTGCAGTTAGTCCGCTCAGCGCTGCAAGGCTTGATCGTAGGGTTGCCACCTGTCCAGTTTTCACCCGGACAGTTCGGGTTTTGAATCATGTGTTCGGGTTTCAGACCCCATCCCACCCGGACACCTGTTTCAGAGAGCTGTGTGGGAACACTGGCCTTTGGGAGGGACAGATACCTCCCAGTACTGTAAGTGGGGGGTATAGATTATCAAAACCCCAAGTTTTGCACTTGCACTCTTTTTTTTGCTGCCACTGATGGCAGTTTAGTTGCAAGTGCATGTGTGTGTGTATGTATGTGTGTTCCCACAAGCAGAGGTCTGTGAGGTTTAAATTGGTTGAAAGCTCCCTGGCCTATACCCCCCATTCAGCAGTTGAGTGAAACAGTAGGGGATGCAGATAGGGGACGATCTCTATTAGAATCACTAGAATAATAAAGTGGCAGGAAAAAGAGAGGAAGGCTGTGAATGCCTGTGTCTGCTCGCTGCTAATCTATGGCTCCATGAACCAGCAGTGAGCAGAAGAGAATTCCAAAGGACTGTGAAAGGTAGGCAGGTTGTCACTGAGCTGCCTGGCACTTGGTGAGGTGCTACATGCAGAGGACCAGGCTTTATTAAAACTCTGCCAACACAGACGCACCATCAGTGGGGGGCCTCAGTCATCCTTCATACACATCGTGTATATGCTACATAAAAAAAATGTACCACGCCAAAGTGTTCGGGTTTGGCTTGAAGGAAAGGTGGCACCCCTACTTGATCCAGGATCGTGCTTTGCAGCCCTGCCGAACGCGCGTCGTAGTGTTTCGACGGGGAGGTTTTCAGCACGTCGCTACAGTATGTGGCTGGCCCCGACAAAATGTCACGACGCTGCGATGGGCGTTGGAAGGCACATCAGTCCGGACGCACGTAGACACTGGCCTAAGACAGAGCTAGAATTTCTGCCTCCTGTTCATAGAAAACATAAATTTGATAAATGAACCTGATTCTCTTCCAGGAGCATTCACTCCCTCTGTCCAATGTCTTCGTTGATCAGAGATAACGAATGCTGACATCCCCAGAAATGTATTTAAAAGGCTCTGTGTAAAAATCTCTGCAGGGAGGCACTTACATTTCCTATGCACATACCAATTTTTCATGCATGAGAGTGAGAAATCTTTTAAGAGACGCAATGCCGCGTTTGTTTCTTCTGCATTACAAATCCATCCCCAACCATGCCGGAGGGCATCTTCGTTTGGCAAGGAATAAGGATCCTCCATTTTCATCCAGTCCCAGCGTGTTCAATGTTTGAAAAGTATCCCCTACTGAACGTGGCAGATAAAGAGACACCGGAACGTAGACGCTTTTTTAAAAAAACTGAAGAAGAAGAAAAAAGATCAGACATGTGTTAAAAAAAGCCAAATGTGGCCTACGGGGATATTTCACGGCTCGTTTTGCTTTAATTAAAATTTTAAAAACAAAGAAAAGTAAAATAAAAGGCAGTGATTCTTCTTTCTCCAGAGGAATGTGCATTATTTATGTAGTTGGACAAGCAAAGTGTGGTACTGTAATGCATATACTTGCAGAAACGCAAGGAACACATGGAATGTTTGGAATCCATGTTTTTTTAGAGAGAGACAAAGCAAAGGTTCCTGGGACACAGCAGTCACCAAATCCACTCAACTCTACATGTTTCATTAAATATGGGGGAGATGAGAAAGTCTGGGTGGACTGATCTTTTGCCGAACCAATCAAATTCAAGTGATCTCCCCAGATAGCCCCAATGTGAAGCCGCCATCACTACATTGGCCATGAGGAGAACGGAAGACCGCATCATGCTTGAGAAAGGTTGCTGTGCCAACCCAAAACTTGGCATCCTCCATAATTAAAACCACTGATCACTTGGGAGTGCCTGGTACGTTGCGTTCTCCTTAATAAAAGGCACCCATCAAGCTGGAGTGCCTGGTACGTTGCGTTCTCCTAAATAAAAGCCACCCATCAAGCTGGAGTGCCTGGTACGTTACGTTCTCCTTAATAAAAGCCACCCATCAAGCTGGAGTGCCTGGTACATTACGTTCTCCTTAATAAAAGCCACCCATCAAGCTGGAGTGCCTGGTACGTTGCGTTCTCCTTAATAAAAGCCACCCATCAAGCTGGAGTGCCTGGTACGTTACGTTCTCCTTAATAAA
The DNA here is from genome assembly GCA_009667805.1 of Leptobrachium leishanense. Classification (NCBI taxonomy): domain Eukaryota; kingdom Metazoa; phylum Chordata; class Amphibia; order Anura; family Megophryidae; genus Leptobrachium; species Leptobrachium leishanense. The sequence continues at coordinate 348,434,303 of CM019065.1, forward strand.
AGCCACCCATCAAGCTGGAGTGCCTGGTACGTTGCGTTCTCCTTAATAAAAGCCACCCATCAAGCTGGAGTGCCTGGTACGTTGCGTTCTCCTTAATAAAAGCCACCCATCAAGCTGGAGTGCCTGGTACGTTGCGTTCTCCTTAATAAAAGCCACCCATCAAGCTGGAGTGCCTGGTACGTTGCGTTCTCCTTAATAAAAGCCACCCATCAAGCTGGAGTGCCTGGTACGTTACGTTCTCCTTAATAAAAGCCACCCATCAAGTTGGAGTGTCTGGTACGTTACGTTCTCCTTAATAAAAGCCACCCATCAAGTTGGAGTGCCTGGTACTCCAGATCGATGGGCAGCTTTTATTATGGAGGACATAATGTTTCAGTCAGCACAACAGCAACATTTCTCAAGCGTCACGTTTGAGAAAGGTCATTGTGCTGAATGAAACGTTCTGCCCTCCACAAGAAAAAAAAAATAATCCGAGTGCCCGTTAGCATCTTTACTTATCAGGGAATGTCTGGTGCTACCCTTCGCATCTTATGGGCAGAGGAGGCCACATACAAACCTGTACGGTCACTGTCTCTGCCTTTCCTGCTCACGTCTTGTACTTTTGGGATCTATGTATTTCTGAGAAAAAGATTGCGTGATGTACTAAAAGACTTCAAGCTAAATACAGCACAAGTGCCATAAATGACACATAAATAACTATAAAATCAATGAATCAAGAAAACCAGTCCGAGAGGTCCAACCAAATTTTTCTGAAGGCTATTCCAAGAAATGCCCCATTCTGCACATCTTCAGACCCCATGTGACAAAATATTCCAGCTATTTAGAACACATACATCTATTGATTTTCATATCGAGTGCAGGAACATTTTCACTGTCATTATCATCAGTGCTATGATTACGCCAATTTAAATTCAACGTCCTGTTTCGGGGGAAAAAAGTTCCATTATCGAGAAAGCAGAGATTAACAGGTTAATCAGAAGGCCTTGCTAATACAGCGTAAGAAGTAGCACCGTTCCTGCTAACCCCTGATCTAATGAGTTTGTAAATTATGTGGAAATTATTATTATAAATTTGGTTTGCCAGTTCTGAGAATCTGAATACCAAGACATATTAATACACCCTCCACGCCCACTCTCCCGTTTTAACTCTTTAGATTATTTTAAAAGACACCTTGAGTCCATAGACTCCCTCGGCATTGCTCCGGATATGACATCCTGAAGGCTGTCCGCAAGTCACCACAGTCACGTGACCACGTGGAGGGGGGGGGGGCTGGAAACTCCACCAAGCATTCAGCCAATCACTCTCAATGCTGGGTGGAGTAGAGGTAACATCACTGCTCTATAACCGTGGAGACCCAGGTTTGAATCCAGGCCAGGGCACCTCTCCAGTAAGTGTCCTCGGGCAAGACACCTAACGTTACATACTCGCCACCCAGGACATACTTGAAAACAAGAGAAATCTCAATGTATCCTTCCTGGTAAAATACTTTCTCAAAAAAAAAAAAAGTGTTAAGTGATTCTGCTTTTGCAAAATCACTTAACACCAGGTTTTGAAAGCCAGCATTTTCTTTTTGTTTTAAAATACTGTATCTAAAAGAAGAACTCGTTATGATGCAAACGTTTATACTTCTACGTGAAAATTAAAGGCTCTAATATAAAGTACAGGAGAAAATAATTTATAGTAAGCTGACGAAACACCTGAGCCATAAGCAGAGCTTGCGGTTTGTTTATAAGATCGGAAGAATGCACTAAAATCCTTTCTCAATTTTTTTTTTTTTTTTTAAAAAGTACTGCTTTGAGAGCCGTTAGGGGGAGCTTATTTCTGAAAGGTGTCCCACTTCTGAGACTCAATCCATGAAGTTGAATCAGCCTCCTGAGATATCAGAGGGGTGAAGGCACTCAGGTCACTGTGACCGTTCAATTTACAATGAGTGGACACAGTGTCAAGACTGTCCTTTTAACCCTTTCCCATCGCAGGGCGTACTATGATGTCCTCGCGGTGGGTGGGTCTAAACCCACCGACTCCCTAGACACGCCTATGTCTCACCTCCCGTTAGGCTTGTGCACCGATTTTTTTTTCGGTTCAATTCGGTTCGGTTCGTTTCGGCCGATTTTCGGTTCGGTTCGTCTGGTTTTTCGTAGCGACTTTTTTTCGTGATTTCGGAAATTTTCGTGTTTTTCGGAACGTCTGTTCTCCTCGTTTCAAAGTGTCTATTCATTTTGACATAAACTAATGGTTTTTCGGATACGATAATTATACGATACGATAATTCTGCCATTGAGATTTCTAATGTTTTACAAGAAGGATACATTGAGATTTCTCATGTTTTACAAGAAGGATACATTGAGATTTCTCATGTTTTACAAAAAGGATACATTGAGATTTCTCATGTTTTTCAAGAAGGATACATTGAGATTTCTCTGGTTTCCCGGGAAGGATACATTGAGATTTCTCTGGTTTTACAAGAAGGATACATTGAGATGGGAATGATACAAAATTTAATTACAGAATCAGCGTTATAAATACGTTGTCCGAAATTACTGAAATGGAACTGAAATCAGGAATGGAGCCGAAATCACGAATGGAACAAAAATGAGTTTCGATTTTACACATTTCTAGTCCATTCGAAAATCCTGAAAAGTTTTCGTTTCGGCATGAAAATTTGTTCGGATCTGCCGTTTTCGGATCCGAAAATTTTTCGGAAAATTGGCCGAATCCGAATGTACGAATCGGGAAATTTCGTGAAAATTCCGAAATGCACATCCCTACCTCCCGTGCACACACATCGAGCGCGTCATTGGCTGCCATGAAACTGTTTGAACTCAGGCGGCCCGGCAGCAACCAATGACACGCTTGCCCCTCCAGGGTAACTAAAGGAGGGCTTCAGAGCCTCCAGGGATTAAGATAGACTATAGTAGAAACCAATAAAGACCCCTTGCGATAATGACGACACTATGGGCCCGGTACCACTTGAGCCTTTATACTTAACAACTCACTCGTTAATGATCGCACCTCCCTCTATTCCAGTAGAGCCCCATACGCAGTTGCACAAAGCATGAGTAGAATTTCAGTCAAATCTGTTAATCCTTTATAATATATATACTTTTTAAAGCTGTTACTAATTTTGATTATGAAAATCCAATCACCATAATTATATTTAAAACACTCTTTCCCCATCTCCTCACATCTGCCACCAGTTTATGATGCAAATGATATACTTAAGTATAATTTCCACTGATAGCGGAGACCAGGAGACAAGGCTAGTAATTAGGAGTCCACAGTCTTAAAGGGACAGTCAAACCCAATTATTATTATTCTTAAAGGCACCAGATGAGTAAATCAAAGCTGTCATTTTTATTCTCTCTTCGCAAAATATGAGTAATTTTATATCTTCAAAATACATTTGAATTCCAAAGACAAAATTGCATCCTCAAGCCGGAGGAGCATCCAATGAATGGTATTTATTCAGATTGAAGCAGAGACGACCTGAATACAAAACAAATGTTTTTCATGACACATGCAATAAAAAAGGAGGTACTGTATACAAATTAAAACTATGAAAGCACAATAGACACTTGTTACCTCAATAAGAAGCAGTATTTTTTAATATATTGTATGTATGATATATATACACATATAGAATGTAGCACATGAGCTCTGTAAAGCAGTTCTCTGAATTGCTGGGATGTGTAAATGTCTTTTACAATTATAAACTTTATTATTTGCTGTGTGGAGGCTTCTAAGCTCACTTTTTCCCCTTCACCAGGACTTAAAGGAGTATTGATTTGCCCTATGCGTTCAGCATTATATAGCAACCAGTTACAGTCTATCTCCTGCTGATGAGGGCATAATAAGCCTGAAACAGCTGTACAGGAGTGACTGTGGCTCGTTGCATAACCCGACCTTTGCTAAAAAAAAGACAACTAGTATGGCATTGCTCTGGCAAGGAAGGTTTTGTGCTAAGACAGACCCAGGATACAAAAAGTTGCAGACTTCATTTGCATGTCCTTCCCAGAGTTCCTTGCTGCATATGGGGAATGTAAAACATGAGCTCTGTAAAGCAGTTCTCTGAATTGCTGGGATGTGTAAATGTCTTTCACAATTATAAACTTGATTATATATACACACACACACACACACACACACAATACAATCTAGAAGGGGAGACTAGTAATCAACAGGATTTAAATCTTTGAAATTCCGCGGTTGCGCATCCATTTACACACAGAAAAGGTGCAAATTAAAAAGGTCTATTTTAAATGAGATCGTTACACCAACAGCTTTGCTTTCCCTGACTGAAGAACAGTTTACAGACATAGAGAATAGTTTTCCAAGCTTTTCCACGCAATCTTTTATTTATCACACAGCATATGGCCATTACGTGCTAGGCCAGTGGTTCCCAACCGCGGTCCTCAAGTACCTCTAACAGGTCATGTTTTAAGGGTTACCTTGGGGAACATGCAGACTGAATCCTGCAATCACTGAGCAGCAAATTATATCACCTGCGCTGTGCTTTGGATATCCTGCAAACCTGGCCTGTTGGGGGTACTTGAGGATGGCGGTTGGGAAGCATTGTGCTAGGCGAATAGTTTCAGAAATTCATAGTGAGAAAGTTGTCATTGAAGGAAGCAGCAAAGGGAAAACAATTATTTGTTCATATTAAGCAACAGATGCAAAGGCCTAAAGATGGGGTGATCTCTGGATGGCCACCTCATACCCTCACCCTCCTTTGTTGACTGATCCCTAACACCACCGTTGGAACGAGAAACAATGATAGCAACTCCGAGGCTGACAAAATTTGTAGAATATTTTTTTTTGGTTTCTTTACATTGCGTAATATATATTATATACATATGTACACTCGAAATACCAGCACTCTATCTTATCCGTAATTCTTTGCCCAGGTGCCGAAATCCATAGAAAATATAGAATGCAGGAATCTGGACGCACTGAGTCCGGGACTTGTATAAAACAACAACATTTATTCAACAACTCATATATAAAGCCGACATTTCTGCCCCACACCGGGCCTTTTTCAAGTATATATATATACACAATAAAATACTTTAAAAACTGATGAGTCAGCTCTTTCTGAGCCATTATCAAGTGTACGTGAAGTAATCCCGCATAGCTCTCACAGAGTGCGGTGCAACAGGAAGAGGAGCACTGCTCTCCTTCCACTAAAACATCGGATTCTCCCAGATTCTGAGATCCGGAATGCTCGATGTGCCAAGCCCCCCCCCCAATCAACCGAGGTGACCTGATTGGGTCCTTTTATATTTATATCAATTCGGCAATATTTTATTCGGATGCTTCCGATAATCTGATTCGCCGATATTTGCCAAACATCAGTTTGGTCCAAACGGAATCGAGCAGGTCTACTTTGTACAGAATTCCCAGACTCTCCCCTTTTCGCCAAATACTCCCCTTAGTCCAACACTTGAGAGGACTCAATGTCCTCTCTACAATCCAGGTCCAATGTATAATTTTCTTACCAAATCAAACTCACAGGACTTTTTTTCTCTTTTCCAATTCGTGGATTTTGTTCCGATAATCTTTTTGTCAATGTCCTCTTGGAATCTTTACAATAAGCAGTTACATACTCGAAAATTCCATATTTTCAAGTAAGGCTATGGTCAGACTAACACATTTTTCGCGTAGTCCGTGAAAAAGTGCGTTCGAACGAATGGACGTGTTTTTCACGGAATACGCGATAGCGGTCATACGATGCGCATTTTCGTCCGTAATTTTGTACGGATCATCAATAAAACCCTTTTTGCATCTGGACGTTATGTAGGCCGGACATTAGCAGCGTCTGACGTCTCCTAATCACGCACACACGCCGCTAGCGGACGCAGCGCACTCTGTACGTCAGTACTAGCGGTATCACGTTCTCGAAAAAAATGCGTTTGTTTGCCGCTTGCATTGCGCGGCCGCACTTTTGTGCGGCCGTACTTCGTACATTGCCCGTCATTTGCTGCTACTACGGCCGTGATATAGTGCGGCTGCACACGCATTCGCACTGCGTTCGTCTGACCCTACCCTAAACAACCATTATGTGATTTTCTGGGTTTAAAGTCATGTACCGCTTGAAAGAATTTTTTTGACCCCCAATTTACCAACACTTGGACTCGTGTATATAGACACATCATTCCCATTACAACTCGCCATCATAATGCATAGAACTCAGCTTTATTGATCGCGTTGCGCATCCCCAACGCACCACTACACAATATGCTTTAGAAATACCACAAGATAATACACATTTAAACTGGAGAGAGAAAAAATCAATGAGCAGAAAACAAGGATGACAGCACACGAGAGGCAAGAAACAAACACCACTTCAAATTTTCATACACACAAAACCCTTGAACTCTCCCTTTATCCCCCCAGATATCCGACTGCGTCAGGAAGTTATGAATTATTTAATTCAGCATTATGCTGTCATTTGAAATTCATATGCCATGTTCATCAACTTGCCTAATATTATTCACAGCTTTACAGCGGAGTTGGTTTCTTCACAGGAAAAAGAGAAGACGGGAGAAAAAAATGAGGCACATACACAGCATAATAAACACTCCAATATGTATATACACATGTATTTAGCAATATATCTCCATCCGTCTCTCTATCCATCTATATACATATATATCATGATAAAAGTCCCAGGACGAGACTGAAATCGATGATGAGTTTGTAACCGCCCATCGTTTGAATAAAATAGACTTTCTATTTCACATTAAGTTGATCCAAGAGTAATTTATGTCTATGTAAAGAGATAGATAGATATATATATATGGTGTGTTTAATATTGCAGAAGCCACCTGCACATCATAGCAATTCAAAGAATTGCATCCCAGAGCTCCTGTGCCACATTCCCCATATGCAGCAAGGAATTCTGGGTAGGATATGCAAATGACCTCTATACACACTCACACACACACATACAAGGTGTCCATACAGTCTCTTTACAATTTCAAAAAATTATTACAAAGGCAAATGAAAAGACAGATAAGTGAAAATTATTACAATATGAGACGTATATATTTAAGGTTTTTTTGCTCTTTTTTCTAACAGAACGCCATAGAAAGAAGTGGAGGGGAGTGATATCTGGTGAACGAGGTGGCAGGGAATTGGGCCTCCCCTTCCAATCCCCCGGTCTGGAAATGTTTCATTTAGGAAGCCACGAACATGCATTCCCCAATCTTGCTGGAAAATGATGGTTGGTTGAAGGTCATGTAGTCGTGGTGCCGCATATTCAGTCAAGAGGTCAAGGTAATCATTTGCAGTAATTGATGTCTCGCCGAAGAAAAACGACTTCTATGAGGTTATGTTAAAGATATGGTGTATGGAACAAAGTTCCGGGACATCACTAATCTAAAGCAGAGGATCACTGATGCCATTGCCACCATTGATGAGGGGATGCTACAGCCAACATGGCAAGAAATCGAGTACCGTCTTGATGTGCCTCGTGCAACTAATGGTGCCCATATAGAGGTGAATTAAATGAGGTAAAAAAAACTTAAATATATACGTCTCATTTTGTAATAATTTTCACTTATCTGTCTTTTCATTTGCCTTTGTAATACATTTTTGACATTGTAAAGCGACTATATGGGCACTATATATATATATATATTCTGAAATGTTTCCTGCAACATTCTCACGCACAGCAGCAAACGAGAGAAACATTCTTTGGACATTTGGCAATATGTAATTGATGATATTACTGGAGAGAAACCAGTAACCTCATACTAGCTTCCTTTGCGAACGTAGTAAAGTGACACCATGACGACATATTTGAATTTAAACAAATATGGAGAGCTGAGGGTCTGCCCACCCACTCCTCCACAGAACTGTGGTCAGTGACAGCCTTCCAAATTGCATGGCTTTACTCCACCCGTAAGGCTATCAATCAGGCCCCACTGGGCAGCCTTCCCGTGTTGCAGGCTCTGGGTCATCAAGCCTCTGGCCAAATAGTAAAGTGGTGAAGTGCCGCCTCTTAGACATGTGCACAGCACAAAATTTCGTTTTGAACTATTGGATTATTCCTAAAATGCAATTTATTTAGTTACTAAAGAAATTCGTTTTCAGTTCTTTAGTATGAAAACTAATTTCATTCATCCGAAAACCAGTGGATACAATTACTATTGTAGTGGCTCCTCAGAGGCCTGAGATCGCTGCTTGTTACAGTATTTCTCACTCTCAGCACAATGTGGCCCATATTACATAGTTGGTGCTAACTTAACCAGAGCTGTTGTAAACTTCCCAGAGCTATTGTAGCCTATGGAGGTTTTCAGTTTACAACAGCTCTGGTTAAGTTAGCACCAACATTGTAATACTGCCCCGTGTCAGGCAAAGCTGTTACAGTAACTGACTGCTGCTCATCACAGCACTCAGAGTTTCAGTAAAACTAGTAAATAATATTTTTATATATAAAAAGTTTAGAACAATATTATTTCCTTGTTTTACTGAAACTCTGAGCGCTGTTACAGTCAGTTACTGTAACAGTTGAGCCTGATACATTGTACTGAGAGATAATGTAACAAGCAGCTGATCTCAGCGCTCACAGACACTGGATTTAAAGGGCTAAAAAAAAAAAAGGCTCCTCTCTGTATAATGTTTAGATCATCCTCCTGCATTAACTAATACCCCTCTATGTATAATATATAGAACATCCTCCTGAATTAATTAATGACCCTCTCTGTATAGAACATCCTCCTCAATTTATATCTTTCTCTGTATAATGTATATAACATCCTCCTGCATTACTACCCCTCTCTGTATAATGTATAGAACATCCTCCTGCAATAATGAATGCCCCTCTCTGTATAGAACATCCTACTGCATTGGCTTGTGGAGGGTGCAGAACTTCGGATGTTGCGATGTTGCACTCTTCATTGCTGGTCTCCTTCACTCAATGTAATATCACAAAAAGGACTGAAACTAAAATGTAGTGCATTTTATTTTAGTTTCTTTAGTTTTTTGTACTGAGCAGTTTCGTTTCTCTTGAGTCATACGAAAACTAAATTATCCCAAAATTCGGACTAAATCGTTTTAGTACTAAAACGAATGCACACGTCTACCGCCTCTCTCGGTTCTCTCTTTGAGGTAACCTGTGTTGTTGAAAGAAGGGATGTGCCCCTCTTTATTTTGCCAGAGGCTTGAGGACCCAGAGCCGGGATTTATTAGGCTCTGGAAGATGTGAGTTGTAGTGTTCTCAATTATATACAGTATATATGACCTGTATACCACAGTTCTGCACAATTTGTCCCCTTTTTATTGAGGGGACTAGCGACACAAAGGACTCATCCATCAAAAAACTGATACGGTGGACCTGGCCTGGCATGGATGCAGAAGGGTGTGAGCTAAATATGCAGTGATCACACATGAATACAGACATGAAACAGCAGCAAGAATTTATTTATAAGCCAGACTAAATAAACAGATAGCAGGGATCCAGAACAAAAAGCACAAAATATACACGTGAAACTAAGACTTGAGAACTTACAGCAAAATACAGGACTAAACCAAAAATACAGAGATGCAAAACCAATACAGGGTACATACAAAAAGCAAAGATGTAGACAGACCTGATCTAAAGAGCAAGGATATACTAAACCAGATTAACTCATAATATAAATGACCAAGAACCCAAATAACAAAGATCAGACAGTGAAATAAACATAACTAAGCAGGGGTTAGCTATGAACGAACCTGAAAGGAAGTCATACAGAAATACCATAAATGCAGACAGGAGATCCAGAAAACAAAACGCACCTAACCAGGAATGACATGAAATGAGGTATCAGATCAGAATGAGGCTTGGATCGAAATGAGGTAGCGCCCTTCCTAGGGTGATGCCTCCTTATAAACATTGTTCAATTAGAACTGAACAGAGTCCAGGTGTGGTTCCAGGGCTTGAGATCCAAAAGGAAAATGAAAGTCCAGAACTTAAATGCAATGTTCCTGATACCAGAGGGGGCGCCAGGGGCCCAGAACGTCACAAAAACTTTATATAAGTATTATCCATTGGACTATTTTATACAATTTTTCTCTCTTTTCACACTTGTACTTTCTGTTCCCATACTAAGGGCTCTCACACCTCGTTAATGCTAGCACTGACATAAATGAGTGTTAGTGCTCCGCCTGAATCCCCTTCTGATCCCTAAGAGGTTAAAAAAATTCTTTAGCAAATCGGTAATAGTGCTTTTTAGCACACGTCTACTGTACTTTGCGCTCCCTATGCTTAACATGGGGAGAGCAAAGTGTAAGCACAGAGTAACTAGCGCTAGGATCACAAAGTCCTAACACTAATTACAAAGAGCTGTCTCCAGGCATGTACTGGCCATAGGGACTACAGGGAGATTCCCGGTGGGCCGATGGCTCATTGGGCCAGTGTGAATGCCGTTTCACCGCTCGGTTCGCACTGCCCTTAATGGGTGAGGAGAGAAATTCCTCACCGTCTGTAAAACAGATGTAGCCTGCCACAATCTCATATTGGGGCCACCGTGTTGGGGAGACCCGCTGCACATCTGCCTTAATTTAAGACACGGTACGCACTCAACCTCAGTGCCGCTGCGTTGCTCTATCCAATCGCTCTGCAGCAACACTGGTAGCTGTAGAGCGATCCGGTTGGTTTAGCAATCCAGTTACTTTATATACCATTTTGTGCATGTTTGCATAATTAAAATGGGCTGGTCTGGATGAAGTCCAGGGCTGTATTTTTATCCCAGTCCAGCCCTGGCTGTCTCTAACTAAAAAAGTTTGCTACAGCTCAGAGCTGGTGCAGATTCAGTTAGAGGAAGCTGAAAACTCCCCCAAAAACCCAAATCTCACGGCATGAACAGCGGCGCTTTACAATAACCAAAGGGAACGAGATACAGATAAACGGACATAGGATGGAAACAAGAGGTGAAGTAGGCCCTGCTCATAGGAGTTTATAATCTAGATGTATGCAGATTAAATAAACAAGAGCCACAAAGCAAAGCTTTCAGTAAATGTTGTATCATGGGAAAAATAAAAATAAAAGGAAACAAGATTAAAAAAAACACCTTACTTTATTTTTCCTTTTTTTACATGCAATTACTTCAAAGAAAAAAACAACCCCCAGCAGCATGTGTTTCTTAAGTGGTTTTATTTGTAATGCACAAGTAATCTAGTTACAGTTTAAGTAGGGGGTAGTGTCCCTTTAAACCAATAAAACCAATTATTTGAACATTATGTAATAAAAAAATATAAGAATTGGCTAAGGTTCTGTCCTGTTATACCAAACGCAAGAATTACAAGCAGTGGAAGCAACTGGACAGAGATGCAAAAGACACTTTGAGTGAAACACACACTGTATTACAGAAAAAATACTGCATACCATAGCAATAACAAAAAGATTATGACAACATATGCCATTCGAAAACTACACAACTGCAGGCTATATTTTCCAGTTGCATCCTCCCAGGAACCCGTGGCTCGCCCGATCAGATTTATGGTTTGCAAGTGTGTGTCTCCATTACACAGGCTCTTGATTCATGGATAGTGTGTAACCGGTGGTAATAAATCTCCGGCTCTACAGCTTTGCCACTGTCATGTTTAACAGGATGAAGGGAATTACTCAGGTAGACATGCTAACATTTAACTTATTGCCCCCATTATCAGATGAGTTGTGATCCTGTACCAATGGTGAGAGGCGATGAACGCCCATGCCGACCATTATCAGGTACTGAGGATGGAATTATGTTGGGCAAGTGAGTCACAGAGCTATAAAAACGTGTTTCCTATAGTTTTATTTTGTTACCTTATTTTTCCTTTGAATAAAATGTCATGCATATTGTTGTTTTTTCAGAAAACCCATACACTTTGATTGAATGTGTATATATATATAAATAAAAAGTTTATAATTGTGGAAGACATTTACACATCCCAGCAATTCAGAGAACTGCTTTACAGAGCTCATGTGCTACATTTCCCATTTGCAGCAAAGAACTTTGGGAAGGGCATGCAAATGAAGTCCGCAATTTCCCACTTTTTTGCATCTGGGGTCTGTTTTAACACAGAACCCTCCTTGCCAATACCATGCCCTGCCATACTAGATGACCTTTTTTTTTTTGCAAAGGTCGGGTTATGCAACGAGCCACAGCCACTCCTGGACAGCTGTTTCGGAATTATTATGCCCTCATCAGCAGGAGACAGGCCATGACTCGTTGCTATTTGATGCTTTACCCACAGGGCAAATCAATACTCATTTAAATAAGAGATGTGCATTCGTTTCGTAAAAATTCGGAATTTGGAGCGAAATCCATTAATCCGTATTTCGGAAGTACTTCCGAATAACGAATCGATAAGATACGAATTTGAAACGAAACAAAATGGTATAACGAATTTATTTCGTTTTACACTGTGTCATCATCATAAAAGAAAAATGTTAATAGTTTTTTTTTGGTGTTCCAGAATTCGAATCGATATCAACTACCAAATTGATACTGAATTGATATATCAACTATCGAATTGATCTTAACTTACAATACAAGTAATAGTCAGCAAACAACTTCATGAAACAAATTAATTTTGTTTCACTGTTTAATTTGACTCAAATACTAAATCTGTGACACCGCTTAATATTTAACCCTAGATTGTCTTTTAACAGTAAAATCTGATTAATTGGGGTTTTATTTAGTGATCCAAAATTCGAATTGATATCAACTAGCGAATTGATATTTAAAATTTGAATCGATTTGAAATTTCAAATCGATACAAAATTTTGAATCGATCCAAAACGAAACACGAAACGAAATTCGTTATGAAATTCCGAAAACGAAATTATTTAAAAACAAAACTAAACTAAACTAATTTTTCAGCCGTGCATATCCCTAATTTAAATTACAGTGGAGGGGAAGAAGTGAGATTAAAAGCCTTCACATAGCAAATATAAATATATATTCTTAAGCCTTCTATAAAATATCAATGTCGTGAGAGATCGGTAATGATGACAGCACAATGACTAGCAATGAGAAAAAAATAATAACCTGCAAACGCAAAAAACAAACAAGAAAAGTGGTGTCTGATGAACTGGTATATACATTGCATAGGTTTACCTATACCGTTGTCCATTTATATATTTAATTTTGTATGCATAAACATATCAGTGAATTGTAACTGAAATTCAAACCCGCAAAGCGTAAAAAAAATATTTATATCATTTTGTTTTGATAGAATCAAAATGCCATTAAATAAATGTATTGTAAATTTTGCAGGTTTGACTTTTTATTAAATGTATTCTCTATATTCTTTTGCCTTCTATAAACTATCAATTTTATGTGAGGCTGGGGATGATGACACACGAATGACCAGTAAGGAGGAAAAAAAATAACCCGCAAACATAAAAAAGGAAAAAAAAAACACAAGAAAAGGGTTGTCTGAAGTGGTAAATACATGGCATAGTTTTTACTGATCCCTGTGTCTATTAATACATTTAATTTTGTACATTGGAACAGATTGGTGAATTGTACAGTATGCGTTAAATGAAAGTAAAATCTGCAAAATTTAATATAAATGTATTTATTAAGTGGCATGAAATTCTATAAAACAGAATTCTATACATTTTTTGCAGGTTTGACTTTTTATTAAACACACGATGAACAATTTAATTAGTTTCCACGTACAGAAATATATATATATAAATAGACAAAGGCATAGGTAAACTAGTAAATTGTGCCAACAGTGCACATTTCCCAAGATACACCTGTCATTGATTTCATTAACATAAAAATAAAAATGAATACTTCACACAGGTCACCACTTACTAGCACAATGGTGATTCATTAACATTTTTATTTATTTTTATGAATACAAACACAGTTCATGCAGGAAAAGTGTATGACATGACAGACTTTCAATGATAAATTTGTCAGTTCTTAGTCACATACTCATTAATTCATAACAGAAGATAATGAGACACCAAGGAATGGCAGAGAGACCTCAGCTGGTTTCTGGTATATGACTACAACGTCCGTTACTAAAAGGGAAACAGATTGCAGAGGAAAAATGTAAAAATACTGAACTAAAAAAAGAATTTTCTGAAAATCCTTTAATTCTTTCCAATTCCCATATCAAATATCTGGGGAAAAAAAAAAAAAAAATATGGGTTGTAATTGTACCCTGGGGTGTAGTAGTTCTGAAAACATATGATTATAAGAGTTTGCAGGAAAAAACAACCAAAGGGAAAAAACTCCACGCTTGTATTAACCATTTTGGTTTTTATAGTATTTCTCCCGTTCATGCATAAATGTGTGAAATACTAAAATATTGTGCCTTACGAAAAAGCAAAAATATAATTTTCTACTTTCTTCCCCCATTGTACTATTTTTACTAGTTGTTTACATTAGCTCTTGAGGAAGCCATGTGTGATGATGGCGAAACGCGTGTCCTAAAGATGGGTATTTGTTTTTAACAGTTGGGTTCTTCATTAGGTGGTCCTTCTCCTTTTATTATATGAACCACTATATTTGCTGGTTTCAATATGGCGCTGCTTACCACTTGAGCCCTATTATGGACAGTCACCAGGGACAGATCAGAAATCATATAAGATCTAGGGTTATTTTGCAAGGAAACATTTAGTATTTACTTGTTTTGGTTCCTTGCTAACGCCTTGCTGTTATTCTGTGGTCCCCTTTGGTCCTCTTCATTTTATTTTTGTGGATCTTGCTCTGGTGGCAATCATGGATGTTATGTGGATATGATCAAGGATATTCTGTGTATTACCTATATATTTATTTATTTATTTATAAAGTATTTTACCAGGAAAGATACATTGAGATTTCTCTCGTTTTCAAGTATGTCCTGGGTTCAAGACCATTGAAATGTTACAGTCGTTACAGAAATACAATGCTAATAACATGCAAGATATTAAAGGACAAAACACAAATATACAGATTAACAGAAAATAAATATGTAGGAAATAGTCATTATGTTACATGTTTACAGGTGCATTCCGTATTGAGGTATGTTAATAGGGAGCTCTTAAGTGACCTAAGACTGGGCGAAGATTTCATGGTGTCTGGGAGGTTATTCCATAACTGCGGCGCTCCGTAGGAAAATGAGGATCGAGCCACTTTCTTTTTGCATTGTGGTATTGCAAGTAAGGTGATCGAAGGTTATAGGATGAGGGAACTGCTGGGGGAGCAGTCTATTCAGGTGGGGTGGCAGCTTCCCAGAAAAGCTCTTAAACACCAGGTTGGAAAGGTGAAGGTGCATTCATAAGTCTGCCGCATTCATCACCTAATTTGAATGTTACCCGTGTATATGCAATCTTGAAGACTCATTTTTCAAATCAATG
This sequence comes from Leptobrachium leishanense, assembly GCA_009667805.1. Classification (NCBI taxonomy): domain Eukaryota; kingdom Metazoa; phylum Chordata; class Amphibia; order Anura; family Megophryidae; genus Leptobrachium; species Leptobrachium leishanense. The sequence continues at coordinate 348,449,631 of CM019065.1, forward strand.
TATTCTACTCTGGTCACTATATATATGTGTGTATAAGAAATTATTTTTCATCAGTTTTTGTATTTGACTAATAAAGTTGCATTACTACTAGTATTTCCTTTGGGCACCCACCCTACAAGGGGAAGACCTGACTTTTCAGATCTCCTCTTTTTTCTATGTTCAATATTGAAGGGTTCAAGCTCTACATGTTTGTTGGGTACCTGACCTCCTAGTTTATAGGAATCACTGTCGATGACAGCGTTTCCACTGTATCTGTTGCTGTAGGTTGTAATTGTACCATGGGGTGTAGTAGTTCTGAAAACATATGATTATAAGAGTCTGCAGGAAAAAACAACCAAATGGGAAAAAAATACAAGCTTGCATTTAACTATTTTAGATTTTTATCGAATTTCCCTGTTTATGCATAAATGTGTGAAATACTGAAATATTGTGCCTTAGGAAAAAGGAAAATATTAATTTTTATACTTTCTTCCCCATTGTACTATTATTACTATTCATTTGGGAATATATATTGCAAATTTTATTTTAAATACAACTGAACTGACATATTACTACTTCCTGTAGAGGGGAGCACAGGGAAAGTGCTGCCCTGCAACCTGTATAATTTACAAAATCAAGGCAGGTCACCTGGGATTCCTCTTTGATTTCTTACCTGCAGCACATGGATTCTACATGCTCTGGGGTGGCATTTTTCATGCACTGCCCATCAGCATGAATAAACAATGTGTGTCCAGGAAAACATGGCCGATCTGGTCACCCTACTTTGACGTTTCCCTACCGGACCTCCCACCATATATTAGTCTGAGCTGGTTTAATTGACTAGAGGCTTGTAAAGCTTTTAGAATTGCTCAGACATTTCTTATTAGGTTGAAGCTCGGCCGGGTGGTTATGGGAAGTCAATAAGTAGAGAGAATGTATAGAACGTTTAGACAATCAGTCACCCATTGACTGTTTGATTTCAGCTGGGAACATGCAATAAGAAAAAAATAACAACACCTTAGAAACTTTTATTCCTACATATTTAATAGATTTTGACATCTTTTTTATTGAACATGAAATTATTTTATTGTCTCCTTGCCCTGGGAAGGCAAATCCAGGGTTTGTGAGCTATCCATATCTCAGCAAGACATCAATCAATATCAAGATCATTGAGACTTGTTCTCTGCAAGAAAGTTATTGGCTATCAACCTGTCAAAGAGAGGTTCAGGGATGTGATTTAAAAGATTAGCACCTGTACACTCTGTTCCTTTTGGTGCAAGGCAAAGCCTTGCCGTAATTTCATTCTGTCTTGTCTGCTTTTCCGTCTCCATTCAATGACCAATTACTGGACGGAGCCTGAAGAGCCCCCCGAGAGCATAATTATATGAATAAACACACAATGTAACATTACAGATAATTTTTTAAAGAAACGTGTAGAAACATGGGAACTATCGATTAGTGGGCGTCCAGAGTTCAGGCAGGGATGCGTAAAAAATATATGGTGGGCAGTACTGACACCGCAGTAATATATCTTGACGCGTTCTTCTCATGGACCTCTGATAAGTCATAAGTGGTGCGGAGGACTGGACGTAGTGATTTACTACGGTCAATAGGGCAAGCAGAGTTTAAAAACATTGTTCATAGTCTTATGGACTTGATGTAATCTTATGGACTTGATGTAATGCATTCTCACCTCCCACATGTCTTTGGGTCATCTTGGTGTTCTAAATCATAATGGTTTTATTACCGAAGCAAATTTTATCAAAAGCTTCTACATCCAGAAAATGATACTCAGGTTCCCCTAACAGGTCAGGTTTTCCAGATATCTGAAGCACAGCACAGGTGATATGATTTGCTGCTCAGTGATTGCAGGATTCAGTCTGCGTTTCCCCAAGGTGATCTGCAAAATCTGGCCTGGTTGAGGGTCCCGAGGACAACACTGCCATAGAGAACGCCAACGGTAGCGTTCGGGTGAGTAGGTGTTAACGCTAGGATAAGTGACTTAACGCATGAGCCCCATATTACAACCCTGGCACTAAACCCGTGAAAAATCTGTCATATCAGTGATTGCACTAGCTTGCTCGAGCTTACTGTACTTTGCGTATCCTATAGTTTACATTGGGAGTGCAATCACTAATTAGCGTTTTGATAAGTAAGGTATTACAAAGTACTAGTGCTAATTACTGCAGGGACGCGCAAGCCAAAATTTTATCTACACCTACAAGTTTGTGCTAAATGATTCTGTACTTGCAAAATTATTTAACACCCCCCAACCACACCCCACACCTCTCATCTTGCACCGACAATGGCGGCCCAATTTGCCGCTTCTCCTGGCTGTGAGAAGAGTGAGACTGGAAAGAAATGGTTCTCAGTCTCCCTCCAAGATCACTCTGTGGCACTGTGCAATCTCGTGAGCTCGATTCTACTACTCAGGTGGAGATTCTTGGAGATCTGACATGCCTATCAATTTTGTCAAGTCATGTTAGATATAGAAGTTGGACAAGCATTTTCAAGAGAGCCTTAAATTTTCCTTTTTGGCATTTCTTTAGTGCACCACAGTGTGCTTTGTGTACAGGCCTGGACTGGCCATCGGGTAACCCGGGAACCCGTCTGCCCGGTAGCCTCCCGGGCCGGTCTGCCGCTAGCCTCCCTTGCTTGTTGGCCGGCCGACATAGCCAGCCTCCCGGCATGGCAGCCTAGACCGACTGAAGAGGGTGGCTGGCCATCCAACGGGCCCTGTGACCTAATCAGATGGAGACGGTCAGGTGTCGACCCCCGCTGATTAGGCAGCACTGGCTGATTGAAGAGAGCGGCCGGCAATCCGGTGCACACTGTGACCTAATCAGAGGGAGCCGGCCAGTCGTCATATGCCCCCAGCACATCAATTTAATCAAACCCGCCCCCAGCACATCAATTCAGTCAAACACGCCTCAATACATCAATTTTTATTTTTTTGAGAAAGGATTTTACCAGGAAGGATACATTGAGATTTCTCTCGTTTTCAAGTATGTCCTGGGTGACGAGTATGTACCGTTAGGTGTCTTGCCCAAGGACACTTACTGGAGAGGTGCTCTGGCTGGGATCGAACCCATGTCTCCACAGGCTCTCTCCACACAGAGCAGTGATGTTACCTCTACTCCACCCAGCCGGTACTAATTCAGTCAACCCCCCAGCACATCAATTCAGTCAACGACCCCAGCACATCAATTCAGTCAATCCCACCAGCACGTCGATTCAATCAACCACACAGCAATTCAGGCAACCCCCCCAGCATATCAATTCAATCAACCCCCCAGCACATCAATTCAGTCAACCAACCCAGCACATCAATTCAATCAACCACCCCAGCACATTAATTCAGTCAACCCCCCCCCCAGTACATGATAAGCTGAACCCTGCCGCCCGCACATACGGGAGCCAGGAGAGAGACGTCCTGGCATATGCAGTAGGAAGGATCCGGCCCACACACACTTTAATTCCAGGTGGCATGTGTGTGGGCACACCCTGTGACCTAATCAGGGGGAGACGGCCGGCCGTTGGCCCCCACTGACATCACACGGAGTGTTGGCTCCCTCTGATTAGGTCATAGGGCTCACCGGATGGCCGGCCGCCCTCTGCAGTCAGTCTAGGCTGCCTTGCTGGGTGGCTGGCTATGTCAGCTAGATGACCGACAAGGGAGGCTAGCGGCCTACAGACCCGGGAGGCTGGTGGCCTACCGGGCAAATGCTCAGTTTGCCTGATGGCCAATCCGGGCCTGTACACAAAGCACACTGTGGTGCACTAGAGAAATGCCAAAAAGGAAAATTTAAGGCTGACTCTTGAAAATGCTTGTCCGACTTCTATCTAACATGACTCGTCAAGATTGATAGGAATGTCAGATCTCTAAGCCTCTCCCCCGGACTAGTAGAATCAGACTTTATTGTCCTTTCAGTTATATAAGACTTGTCCACAGTGACACAAGACAACGTTCCTCCAGAAACCTAGTGCTACATAAGAGTGTTACCATAAAACAACACAAGAGTAACCAAATTTTACAAAACAAGCACATCTAACTGGATGCTGGTATCCAGAATGTTATGAACTGACCCGTGATTCCATGAGGATCAATACGCAGCAGTCTCTAAACTCATGCCAAGTAGTCTGTTGGAGACATATGTAATCCGGTTTATTATTCAGCAAGTGAACATCGGAAAGCAGAATAGGTAGGAGAGTCGGCCGGACAGGATTTGCTTTTAGCCTGGCATGAATTCCCACTCTCTTGACAGCCCCTTTCAATTCTCACCATTCACACCACTTACGGCGTCTTATCCCTCAACTACCAGCATCAAGAGACTCCACTGGGGACCAGGCTCATGCAGCAAGCCAAGATCCCCCAACTTCTTCTGCAAATTATCCTGCAGCTTGATTATCAGCTTGTATTTTAACAGAGCCTGGCAGTGGTAGACCTGAATAGATCTACTACTGCCATGTCTATGTAACATAAAAATAGGCAAAAAATTGGTTAAAGATAAAAATAAATAAGGACATGCACTCGTACTGCAAAAAGTCAAAAGTTTATTCTTACAAAACAAACCAAAACACACTACATTGCTATCACACCCTAATGCACATAGACCTCTAGATGCAAAATGACAGTATATACAAATATATACATATATGTAAAAAATACAGCAAACAATATATATCAACTATAAAAACCAATTCATATAATAGAAGTATAAGCAAGACATTCACATTGCATCATAGCCAACAATGCACCAAGTTAAGCATAATAAATGGAAAAAGGCATTGTAAATGAGTCTTCCATACTACCCGTGTCACTTGGAAAAAGGGCAAAAAGAGCAAAACCAGGGTACCCCAACATTTTGGCTCAAATAGCCTTTACCAAGGGAAGAACAACTAAATTGTTTGTGTTGCAAAAAGTTACTTAAACCCACATCGCAAAATAACACTTGTAGATCTGAATCAGCCGCCGTAGCAACTGCCGCTCCACATTCTTCAACTGTCCGCTTCTAGAAAGAGTGTGGTATAGTCCGCTAACATTATTTAAGCTGTAATAAAATGCTGACAGCTTCTACAGGCTTAAATAATAAGACAAGGTCAATTTTGTTTACCATTAGATGAAGCAATTAAATAACAAAATTTGAAGTTCAGGAAGTGGTTATGTAAAGAGCATCGTTAGGTTATAAAACCAACCTTTTCACCGCTCATTAGAGAACCAAAGAAAAGCAGCAAATACTCCTCCTCCTCCATCACTCAATATTTTAGCAACATCTTTCCTTATGCATGTTCTCGGTTATTGTTTGCCCTTCTCCGTCCTTTGTAAGGTTCATAGCAGTCAAAGGACTGTGCACGATTCTGTCCATCTCTAAAAAGTTGTGATTGATGAAACTGATGCTTCCTGCTACTTTGCAGATGGCTGATTGGTGTAACCGACACTTGCTATCAGTTTGCTATCAGCCAATGTTAGCTGCACCCAGGGCCGGATGTATAACTAGGCAGAGTAGGCATGTGCCTACAGGCGCCTGCCACAAGGTGGCACCTTGCTCTGTAAAAAAAAAAAATATATATATATATTTTTTTACAATTTACAGTCATTTAGACCACTGTATCTCTGGAGCCCTATAGGCTAGAGGGACATATGAGGTATCATTGGAAAGGCCAGATTATGTCCTTTCCAATGATACCAAATATAACCAGGTAGATTTATGAAAAAATAAAATATTAATTCTCTTTTTTTTCTAACGCAGCACTAGAAATCAGTTTACAATTATAAAGAGAACAGTGATGCTGCGCTAACTCACCTTCTCATTTCCCTCACTGCCAGCAAGTGTAGAGCTGATGATGCAACGCATTGTTTCATCGACAACCTAGCCCGTGGCACTGCAGTGAGGAGGAGTGACTTTGGAACCTGCATCTCTGAATTGCACACCGCACAAGGTTAAGCGAGGTGTCATTGGAAAGATCAGAGTCTGGTCATTACATACAAAGATACCAAACGTGACCATGTAATTTGTAAAAATACAAAACTGGAAAAAATTAAATGCAAAATGATTTTTTTTCTCTGGTCTACACTAGAGGCAATAAATGCTTTTACATATAAAACAAACAATGCCGCTGCGCTAACTCATCTAAGACAACAGATTCTGCCCTTTCTGATTTGAGCGCAGAGAAAAACTGTTTCAGTGTTTTTAATTTATTAGTTTGCCCCAAAACAAAAATTTAAAAAGTCATTTTGGCACGTTTCTTTTTTTGTTTGAGGGAGGTAGGGGGCGCTCCACATTTCTGTGCCTACAGGCTCCTGAGATGCAAATCTGGCCCTGGATGCACCACTTTTGGAAGATTCCACATGGAATTCATTTCTTCTAGCAACTGTCGAGATTTCTTAAAGATTTTTTAAAAAAACAGGAGAATTTGGCAAAGAAAAGTTATATATAAATGATTGTTAAACCAGTTGTAACAAATATATACCCACTTGCGCACACTTTTTTAAAAAAAAAATTAAAAAGGTTTGTTTGAACATATGACAATGCTGAATTTATTTGGCGACTATTGCACTGGTGGAAACGGAAATGTGGATAACTAATTAAAAAAACAAAGAAAGAGCAGGAAAAAAAACAAAACATGGTGATATCAGGATGCTACAGAAAGAAGACAAGCCTGATGCCCCACATCCCACAACAAAGACAGAACAAAGACAAACACTTGTTCTCAAAAAACAACAGGTTTATTGGAAATAATTGGCAATGTTGCAGCTCTACTTGGGTCTTTCTCAAGCCTAGGCTTCAGTAAAGCTCGCTAAGAGCGGAAATGTTGTTAATTATCTCCAATAAACCCAATGTTGTTGGAGACTGACAGGTCTCTTCACTAAAGGTGAAACTCAGGAGAATGACAGAAGCAGAGAACAATCTAGACCAGTGGTTCCCAACCGCGGTCCTCAGGTTCCCCTAACAGGTCAGGTTTTCCAGATAGCTGAAGCGCAGCACAGGTGATATGATTTGCTGCTCAGTGATTGCATGATCCAGTCTGCATTTCCCCAAGGTGATCTGCAAAATCTGGCCTGTTAGAGGGGGACCTGAGGACCACGGTTGGGAACCACTGATCTAGACCGACAGGGTTATCCAAAGAGATTCGAAAAGTCACCGCACGTTCGGTGACTTTTCGTTCTCTTCAATTCGGTTCCTTTTGCCGATTGCATTTCGGTGACCCTGCGGTGTATTCAGCAAACACCACAGGGTCCCCGAATTGCAGGGAAAAGCTGCCGCAAACCCGACGAAAACTAACCGAATGCACACTGAAAACAAGCAAAAACATCTGGATTAACCTTTGAAAAACCCGAACAGGAGCCGAACAGGAGCCGAAAAGGAGCCGAAAAGGAGCCGAATCACACAGAGCCGAAGCAGCTGTGACGTAGAGGAGGCAGTGAATAAATTAGAAAAACCATTTGTATGAATCTGGGAAAAAGAAACGCTGTTTGCAAAGAAACTACTGAGCGAAAATGTCTGAAATTTTCACAGGAGGTCCAGGGAATGATAATAAAGAGGGCTGTTACAAAATAAATAAGCAAACTGAAAAAAAAATAAAAAAAAAATCGGACTTTTAATTTTTTTTTAAAAAATTCTGAAAAATGCTTAAAGTATCCTAAAAAATCTATAAATAAAGAGACTTTTTGCTGCAGAATTTTATAATGAACGGTTTATTAGATATTGAATTAAAACAGGAATATTTTTAACATTGAAGTCTATGGGATTCTCCTGAATTAACTTGCCGAATTAAACCACCGAATGGCAGGGCATTAGGGGAACCTTTCACTGCTGGTTTGTGTTCTCTGAATAGCCGAAGCAGTGCTTCTCTATGGGGATTTCACTGCCCTCGAACAGGGACCGAACAGGCACCGTATGTGCAGGCAATTCGACAGGATTTGGCGAATTGCCTGCTCTCTGGATAGCCGAATGGCCAGGAAAGGTAACCGAACGCTGATTTTCAGCGTTCGGTTACCTTTCTCAAGCAATTCGAATCTCTTTGGATAACCCTGCAAGTAGCCAATTTGGAAAGTGAGATAAATGGGAGAATTTTTCCGGTTTGGCCATTTTGACCTAGAATCTTCACTTCTCCTGCCAATTTTCCTGAGTTTCACCTTTAATGAAATCGAGTTGTGAGTGCCTGGTCCTTCTTTGTTCTTGGTCAAAATAAAGAACAGCAACCTGGAAACTTGAACGAGGAAAAGAAAGAGGTAGGAAAAGAAAGAGAAAACAAAAATGGTAAAGGAACTGAGAGTGAGACCACTGGTGAACCTTTTCCAAACTTCATCTCGTTTGAGGTTATCTAGTAGATTAGCAGTTGGACCTTAATCTGGTGCCTAGGGTGACACAGTAAGATCAATTATAGACAAATTCTTTGATTAAATCAGGGTCACAGCTAGCAAATCCTGGACTACCCGACTATTCCTTGCGATGCAGTAGTCTGTTGGTCCTTTGCCAGCATTGCCAGCACATTCAATGCTTTTAGTACAGAGTTTTCAGATCATTTTAGCTAGTAAATATTGTAACAAAAAGTCACTCATAAAAAATATCAGCGTAACTGGCTGAAAGCCATCATTAAAAAAAACTAAAAAAAAAAAATCACTACACATGGCAACGGACAAAAGATCTAAAACGGAAAAGCAAATTCAAGGCCGTAAGAAGAGAGTTTGAGCTTTGTAACGGGATTTTAAACTGGGTGAGTGACTTCAAAATGCTTTATCCTCTGAGAACATATCACAGTTACATAATGGAATTGATTGCTTTGACGTCCGCCTGCCGATATCGAGCGGGTGTTCTCATTTCACTCTCCCATTCACCAAACCTCTGCTTCCCAAGTTCATTAATACACTTCAGACAGTAAAATTGAAGTGTGGGTGACTTTACAAAGGCTTGGAAAAAGCCACAGAGTCTCTCCGATGCGCTGGGCAGCCACGGAAATCACATTTGTATTGACAAAAAGCAGGAAATACCTTCCTCCACCCCCCCACATCGCCCTCCGTTAGGGATATTCACATTAAGCATGGTGACGTGAAGCTTTTTTTCAATCAAATGTCTTTTTCGTTGAAAAATTATCCTTATTTTAACAGACACATAAAATAAAAGTATGGACATTGAGAAATATTATTGTAAATGAAAATGTCGAAGGAGACGGAGCAATAAAATGATGTTCACTCTCGGCTCCCAGAAAGAACGGTATTCGCAAACTGAAACCACTTAAATACTGACCTATTTAACTGCGAATATAAAATCCAGAACTGTAACAAGAAATGTCCAAAAACGACGCTATTATTAAGCATCTTATTACAACCAAATTAGTATTTTAAAGTAATTAACGTCTCCTAATCCTCACAGCTTTTTCCTTCCACTCCCTGTTTTCAGCATAGAGTGTAACAAAACTCACCCCCTTCGTCCCGGCAGTGCGGTCTCCCACAGCACTCTTCTGGATGGATTGCACCTGATGCAGGAAGTGGTATGGAGCTGTATCCCATCGACATGTGCACAACTGGCGTGAACATAGCCAATCAGATGACAACTCATTGCACAAGTGGGAGCCGAGTGACAGCCGTCAAGGCAGAGAGAAGTTAGGAAGTGGCAGACACCGAGCACATCATGATAACCGAAATTCAGAGAAGTGGTCACGATGCTAGTGACTGTAGAATATGTGTGTTGCATATATACATAGCTGTGTGGAGACATGGGGGTGGAGACAGGAAGTGTAAGGGTCTTAGAAGAAACAGGAAGCAGAGGCTGACACACACAGAATGCCAGGAGAATAAAGCAGTTCTTCATAAAGCTTACCCGGTGACTCCATCGTCGTCTGTGCAGATCTACAGTGACCGTTTAAGGCTGGGGTCAGACGAACGCTGTTTGAACGTGCGTTTAGCCACACTTTATTACGGCCGTGGTAGCAGAAAATGACGTCCAATGACAACCAACACACAAAGTACGGCCGCACAAAAGTGCGGCCAGACAACGCAAGTGGCAAACGAACGCATTTTTGCAAGAACGTCAAACCGCTAGTACTGACGCACAGAGTGCGCTGCGTCGGCATAGCGGCATGTGTGCGTGATTAGGAGACGTCAGACGATGCACATGTCTGGCCTACATCACATCCATTTGTTTTTTTATTGCTCCGTCAAAAATCACGGCCATAATTGCGCACTGTGTGACCGCTATCGCGTCTGCCGTCCATGAGTCCGAACGCACTTTTTGACGGAAGACGCAAAAAATGCGTTAGTCTGACCCTAGCCTAAGTCAGGGGTCAGCAACCTTGGTCCTCAAGAGGTTTTGGAACTACATTTCCCCCGCCCGAGGCTCGGTCACCCTGATGAGCGCCTGAGAATGTTGGGAGTATTTCCAAACTATCAGGAAGCTCAAGGTTGCTGAGCCACAGTTTAAGTGGTCCTAGTCGCAGGATTGAGCCTCCCACAGCTGTCAGTCAAAGCTGGCATATCATTTCCACCTTGAAGGTTGCCAACGTGTACCTCGCAGATCCAAAATGACATCACTAAACAGTTTAACATTGGTGAAGTTTAAAGGGCCACGACCACCAAAAAATGAAATGTTCCTATTGTGTTTATTTTATGTTGCTGATATCTTCAGTGTGCTTTGATTTTCTCTTGTTTGTTTAGGTAAGAAGTTATTTTACTCTATATGTGTCACTGGGTGCATCCATTGTGTGAGCTTTTGTGTAAACTGGAACCCCCCCGTATCTTTGCATCACTTGTTCCTCACTGGGTGGCAATGGGCATAGAATGGAATTAATGGTTCAGGTCAATCAAATCATTTTATTGTGTGGGATGTATTGAAAGGATATCAGCAGGGTGTAGATTAGAAGTCTTTTTAGCTCCTTGTCATATCTCATTCAGCTGTCAGCTCTTACATCGGCAACAGAATAGACCCCCTGCAGCCTTATCTAAACATTCCCTCCTCCACCTCACATAATGTTAAATACTGTAGAAGATAAAGCACAGCAGTAATGTAAAACTTTTGCAAAGATTTTGGTAAATGTCGCTTTATGGAAAAAATCCTCAAAATGGAATCAGGAGAAAAAGAAAACCCTTTTTTTCTCTTCGTTTTTACATACAATTACTTAAAACAAAGGAAAAAATATCAGCATGTGTTTTGTAATGTAGTTATATTTGTGATGCACAAGTGATAGAGTTACAGTTTATGTAAGCGGAAGTGTCCTTTTAAAGGAGGAGTTTGTTGTGTGAACTAACGTTACTCCAGCCCGCTCGTCGTGCCTTTCAATGATTGTGCATGGATAGGCATCTAATTGGTTGTGTGTGGCTGCATTGATCATCGTCATCAATACAGGTCTATTCTTCTGCAGGAAGAAGTGAATAATTTGCATGAAATTACATTCCACAAGAAGAGAAACAAGCCTTTTGTGTGGTGTGGTTGGACTTTCTAATTATGGGATCAAACTGGGAAGGAGCCATTTCACTTTTCATATACAGTATAGCATTTTTGTCATTTGTTTTACTGGTGCATGTGTTTAATTAGGGACTATTTTACAGTTTACAGGTAAAAAAAACTCTCCATACAAATATACTTTAAAAAAAACGGATATGTTGATCCTGTTCGTATACCCGTCCTATCACAAGGCTCTGCCAAATTCTGTGAGGAGGTTTCTTTCCCTGCATGTTTCACGTGTACATGTGGATCCCGAGCGTCTGATGTATGTCAGTGCAGGAAAATAAATAAATTACCATTCATTATGTCCCCTGAGTAAATCAGTGCTCTGCAAATACAGGATGCTAATATTTCTAATTATAAGCTGAATTTTGCACACACTCATTAAAAATGTCAAAGCACTTGAAAAAAGGAGTTCTCACGTTCATTTCTCCTCACTTATATTCTTGCTTTGTTTCCTTTTTTTTTTTATTACTTTTACCTGATATATACAGCTTGAGGTGTCCTATAGCCCCAGCTTTTTATTTTTTTGTCTTCCCTAGGCACTTCTCCTCATATGAGTGCTTACACAGTCAGGTCTAGAAATATTGGGACATCGACACAATTGTAACATCTTTGGCTCTATACACCACCACAATGGAGTTGGAATAAAACAAACACAATGTGCTTTAACTGCAGACTGTCAGCTTTAATTTGAGGGTATGTACATCCAACTCAGGTGAACGGTGTAGGACTTACAGCAGTTTGCAGATGTGCCTCCCACTTGTTAAGGGACCAAAGGCAAGGCCGCCATCAGGGCATTACGCCCCATGCTGCCATAAGGGGCCCGGCCTCGGCAGCGGCGTCGCCCTTTTACAGCTCCGGTATCGGACTCGAGGAGTCCGAATCCAGAGCTGTGGCTCTGCTGCAGGAGCCGGAGGAGACACTGTGTCTCTTCCGGCTCCTGGCAGCTTCACTGGCTGGCTGGGCGGGGTCAAGCAGCGTGTGGGGGCCTCCCAAGCACGTTGCTTTGGCTCCGCCCCCTCCACTCAGTGAAGCTGCGCGCCTGAGCTGGAGGGCCCGGGCTGAAGACAAGAAAAGAAGATTGAAGAGAAGAGAAGAAAAGAAGATTGAAGAGAAGAAAATCAGAGAGAAGAAAAGAAGAGCTGAAGAAAAGAAGACAGTGGAGTGGTGAGCCAGGGCCCAAGACCCAGGGCCCACACCCCAAGGCCCAGACACAGACCCCAAGGCCCAGACCCAGGGCCCAAACCCCAAGGCCCAGACATTGGGCACAGACCCCAAGGCCCAGACCCCAGATCCTAAGGCCCAGACCCTGGGCCCAGACCCCAGACCCCAAGGTCCAGACCCTGGGCCCAGACCAAAAAGGCCCAGACCCTGGGCCCAGACCCCAAGGCCCAGACCCTGGGCCCAGACCCCAAGGCCCTGGGCCCAGACCCCAAGGCCCAGACCCAGGGCCCAGACCCCAAGCCCAGACCCCAAGGCCCAGACCCTGGGCCCAGACCCCAAGGCCCAGACCGAGGGCCCGACCCCAAGGCCCAGACCTTGGGCCCAGACCCCAAGGCCCAGACCCAAAGGCCCAGACCCAGGGCCCAGACCCTAAGGCCCAGACCCTGGGCCCAGACCCCAAGGCCCAGATCCCAAGGCCCAGACCCCTGGGCCCAGACCCCAAGGCCCAGACCCAGGGCCCAGACCCCAAGGCCCAGACCCTGGGCCCAGACCCCAAGGCCCAGGGGCCAGAACCCAAGGCCCAGACCCAGGGCCCAGATCCCAAGGCCCAGACCCAGGGCCCAGATCCCAAGGCCCAGACCCCTGGGCCCAGATCCAAGGCCCAGACCCCTGGGCCCAGACCCCAAGGCCCAGACCCCAAGGCCCAGACCCCAAGGCCCAGACCCAGGGCCCAGACCCCAAGGCCCAGACCCCAAGGCCCAGACCCCAGACCCCAAGGCCCAGGGGCCAGAACCCAAGGCCCAGACCCAGGGCCCAGATCCCAAGGCCCAGACCCCTGGGACCAGACCGCGAGGCCCCGACCCCAAGGCCCAGACCCTGGGCCCAGACCCCAAGGCCCAGACCCAGTGCCCAGACCCCAAGGCCCTGGGCCCAGACCCCAAGGCCCAGATCCCAAGGCCCAGACCCAGGGCCCAGACCGCAAGGCCCAGACCCTGGGCCCAGAACCCAAGGCCCAGACCCCAAGGCCCAGACCCTGGCCCAGACCCCAAGGCCCAGACCCCAAGGCCCAGACCCTGGGCCCAGATCCCAAGGCCCAGACCCCAAGGTCCAGACACAGGGCCCAGACCCCAAGGCCCAGACCCCAAGGCCCAGACCCCAAGGCCCAGACCCTGGGCCCAGATCCCAAGGCCCAGACCCCTGGGCCCAGACCCCAAGGCCCAGACCCCAGTGCCAAGACCCCAAGGCCCAAACCCCAAGGCCCAGACCCTGGGCCCAGCCCCCAAGACCCAGGGCCCAGACCCCAAGGCCCTGGGCCCAGACCCCAAGGCCCAGACCCTGGGCCCAGACCCCAAGGCCCAGACCCCGGGCCCAGACCCCAAGGCCCAGACAACAAGGCCCAGACACAGGGCCCAGACCCAGGGCTCAGACCCCAAGGCCCAGCCCCATGGACCAGACCCAGGGCCCAGACCCCAAGCCCAGACCCCAAGGCCCAGACACTGGCCCAGACCCCAAGGCCCAGACCCCAAGGCCCAGACCCTGGGCCCAGATCCCAAGGCCAGACCCTGGGCCCAGACCCCAAGCCCAGACCCCAAGGCCCTGGGCCCAGACCCCAAGGCCCAGACCCTGGGCCCAGACCCCAGGCCCAGACCCCAAGGCCCAGACCACAAGGCCCAGACACAGGGCCCAGACCCAGGGCTCAGACCCCAAGGCCCAGACCCCAAGGCCCAGACCCAGGGCCCAGACCCCAAGGCCCAGACCCCAAGGCCCAGACACTGGGCCCAGACCCCAAGGTCCAGACCCTGGGCCCAGACCCCAAGGCCCAGACCCCAAGGCCCAGACTCCAAGGCCCAGACACTGGGCCCAGACCCCAAGGTCCAGACCCTGGGCCCAGACCCAGACTCCAAAGCCAAGACCCCAGGGCCCAGACCCCAAGGCCCAGCCCCATGGACCAGACCCAGGGCCCAGACCCCAGGCCAGACTCAGGGACCAGACCCCAAGGCCCAGTCCCAGGGACCAAACCCAGGGCCCAGCCCAGACCCCCAGGCCCAGCCCAGACCCCAAGGCCCAGAGCACAAACTCCAAGGCCCAGGGCCCAGACCCCATGGCCCAAACCAGACCCAGGGACCAGGCCCAGACCCAGAGGCCATCATATACAGCCCGTTACTGTGAGATTTATTGCTGTGGATTCTGTGATACGCTCATACACACTGCACATTACTGGGAGTTTTATTGCTGTGGTGCTATGTTATGTTCTTTTTTTTGAAGGGGGAGAAAAGCTGTTAGAGTTTGAGGGAGTGCCGGGGGGGCCCATCGTGAGGTTTAGTAAGGGGCCCCATCATTTCTGATGGCTGCCCTGACCAAAGGTAATGGGACAGAATAATAATCATAAATCAAACTTTCCCTTCTTAATACTTGGATGCAAATCCTTTGCAGTCAATCACAGCCTGAAGTCTGGAACGCATAGACATCACCAGACGCTGGGTTTCATCCCTGGTGATGCTCTGCCAGGCCTCTACTGCAACGGTCTTCAGTTCCTGCTTATTCTTGGGGCATTTTCCCTTCAGTTGTGTCTTCAGCAAGTGAAATGCATGCTCAATGGGATTCAGGTCAGGTGATTGACTTGGCCATTGCATAACATTCCACTTCTGTCCCTTCAAAAACTCTTTGGTTGCTTTTGCACTATGTTTTGGGTCATTGTCCATCTGCACTGTGAAGCGCCGTCCAATGAGTTCTGCAGCATTTGGCTGAATGTGAGCAGATAATATTCAGCAGATAATTGTCAGCAGTCACATCATCAATAAATACAAGAGAACCAGTTCCATTGGCAGCCATACATGCCCACGCCATGACACTACCACCACCATGCTTCACTGATGAGGTGGTATGCTTAGGATCATGGAGCAGTTCCTTTCCTTCTCCATACTCCTCTCCTCCCATCTATCTGGTACAACTTGATCTTGGTCTCATCTGTCCATAGGATCTTGTTCCAGAACTGTGAATGCTTTGTTAGGTGTTGTTTGGCAAACTCTAATCTGGCCTTCCTGTTTTTGAGGCTCACCAATGGTTTACATCTTGTGGTGAACCCTCTGTATTCACTCTGGTGAAGTCCTCTCTTGATTGTTGACTTTGACACACATACACCTACCTCCTGGAGAGTGTTCTTGATCTGGCCAACTGTTGTGAAGGGTGTTTTCTTCACCAGGGAAAGAATTCTTCGGTCATCCACCACAGTTGTTTTCCGTGGTCTCCCAGGTCTTTTGGTGTTGCTGAGCTCCCCGGTGCGTTCCTTCTTTTTGAGAATGTTCCAAACAGTTGTTTTGGCCACGCCTAATGTTCTTGCTATCTCTCTGATGGGTTTGTTTTGTTTCTTCAGCCTAATGATGGCTTGCTTCACTGATAGTGACAGCTCTTTGGATCTCATCTTGATACTTGACAGCAACAGATTCCAAATGCAAATAATACACTTGAAATGAACTCTGGGTCTTTTATCTGCACATTGTAATTGGGGTAATGAGGGAATATCACACACCTGGCCATGGAACAGCTGAGAAGCCAATTGTCCCATTACCTTTCGTCCCTTAACAAGTGGAAGGCACATCTGCAAACTGCTGTAAGTCCTACACCGTTCACCTGAGTTGGATGTACAAACCCTCAAATTAAAGCTGACAGTCTGCAGTTAAAGCACATTGTGTTTGTTTCATTCCAACTCCATTGTGGTGGTGTATAGAGCCAAAGATGTTAGAATTGTGTCGATGTCCCAATATTTCTGGACCTGACTGTATATTGCAGTTTAGTATGATTAGTTTTTCATGTATCTGCCTAATCAATGGAATGTGTTAGACTGTACATATACATGTAGTGTATACTGTGTTTCTCCGAAAATAAGACACAGTCTTACAATTTTTTGGCCCAAAAAAAACCACACAGTCTTATTATCGGGGTAAGGCTTTTTTTTTTTTTAATGTTCAACAATCCACAGTTATTTCTGTACAACAGGAGTTCTCACGTTCATTTCTCCTCGCTTATATTCTTGCTTTGTTTCCGGTTTTTTTTATTACTTTTACCTGATATATACAGCTGGAGGTGTCCTATAGCCCCAGCTTTATTTTTTTTTGTCTTCCCTAGGTACTTCTTATAAGAGTGGTTATATATCGCACAGTGTATTATGATTAGTTTTTCATGCATCTGCCTAATCTAAGGAATGTGTTATACTGTACATATACATGTAGTGTATACTTTGTTTCACCGAAAATAAGACAGACACAGTCTTATCATTTTTGGCCCCAAAAACATCACACGGTCCCCAGTTCAAACTGTGCGATTTGAAAATCATGCATTTTTCCGCCCAATTTTCATGTTGCGCGACAACGTGATTTTGGAAAACACCACCAATGGAAATCGCAAAATTGCGAAACGCAAATCGCAAAAAAAAGGGTCATATACCCAGTGGTGTCGCTACGTGGGGAAGGCGGGTGCGGCCTGCACCAGGTGTCACCCGCCCTAAGGATGACACCATAGCGCGGCGTGCAGAGGGGGGACGGTGGCCCCAAGCATTCAGTTGGGGGAGCACCCAAGCGCTCCCCCCAAGAAGATCCTGCCAGCGGCCGCGTGCTTTTTTCTCTTATGTGCGGCCACCAGCATGAATATCTGCCGCTTGTCTGGTGTTCTATACACCAGCCAGCCGCGAGATCGCGGCTGGCTGGTGTATAGAACACCAGACGAGCGGCAGATATTCATGCTGGCAGCCGCACATAAGAGAGAAAAAGCACGCGGCCGCTGGCAGGATCTTCTCAGTGGAGCAGACAGGCACCCTCCCGGTGTACCAAACAGGAGGTGAGAGCTGGGGGGCAAATATACCCATATGAGCTGGGGGGCAAATATATCCATATGAGCTGGGGGGCAAATATATCCATATGAGCTGGGGGGGCAAATATATCCATATGAGCTGGTGGCAAATATATCCTTATGAGCTGGTGGCAAATATATCCATATGAGCTGGGGGCAAATATATTCGTATGAGCTGGAGGCAAATATAACCATGTGTGAGCTGGTCTGGGGCAATATATCCATGTGTGATCTGGTCTGGGGCAATATATTCCACGTGTGAGCTGGACTGGGGCAATATATTCCACGTGTGAGCTGGACTGGGGCAATATATTCCATGTGTGAGCTGGACTGGGGCAATATATTCCACGTGTGAGCTGGACTGGGGAAATATATTCCACGTGTGAGCTGGACTGGGGCAATATATTCCACGTGTGAGCTGGTCTGGGGCAATATATTCCATGTGTGAGCTGGTCTGGGGCAATATATTCCATGTGTGAGCTGGGGCAATATATCCATGTGTGAGCTGGGGCAATATATCCATGTGTGAGCTGAGGCAATATATCCATGTGTGAGCTGGGGCAATATATCCATGTGTGAGCTGAGGCAATATATCCATGTGAGCTGGGGCACTATATATCCATATGTGAGCTGTGGCAATATATCCATATGTGAGCTGGGGAAATATATATCCATGGGTGAGCTGCTGGGGGCAATATATAATTGTGAGCTGGGGCAATATATCCATATGAGCTGGGGGGCAAATATACCCATATGAGCTGGGGGGCAAATATATCCTTATGAGCTGGTGGCAAATATATCCATATGAGCTGGGGCAAATATATTCGTATGAGCTGGGGGCAAATATAACCATGTGTGAGCTGGTCTGGGGCAATATATCCATGTGTGAGCTGGTCTGGGGCAATATATCCATGTGTGATCTGGTCTGGGGCAATATATTCCACGTGTGAGCTGGACTGGGGCAATATATTCCACGTGTGAGCTGGACTGGGGCAATATATTCCACGTGTGAGCTGGACTGGGGCAATATATTCCACGTGTGAGCTGGACTGGGGCAATATATTCCACGTGTGAGCTGGACTGGGGCAATATATTCCACGTGTGAGCTGGACTGGGGCAATATATTCCATGTGTGAGCTGGACTGGGGCAATATATTCCACGTGTGAGCTGGTCTGGGGCAATATATTCCACGTGTGAGCTGGTCTGGGGCAATATATTCCACGTGTGAGCTGGTCTGAGGCAATATATTCCACGTGTGAGCTGGTCTGGGGCAATATATTCCATGTGTGAGCTGGTCTGGGGCAATATATTCCATGTGTGAGCTGGTCTGGGGCAATATATTCCATGTGTGAGCTGGGGGCAATATATTCCATGTGTGAGCTGGGGCAATATATCCATGTGTGAGCTGGGGCAATATATCCATGTGTGAGCTGGGGCAATATATCCATGTGAGCTGGGGCACTATATATCCATATGTGAGCTGTGGCAATATATCCATATGTGAGCTGGGGAAATATATATCCATGGGTGAGCTGCTGGGGGCAATATATAATTGTGAGCTGGGGCAATATATCCAGAGCTGCTGGGGGCAATATATAGCCATGTGTGCCTTCACTTTCACTGTCTTCGAACAGGCACCGTACTTGCTGGCAGTTGGCCAAAATTTGTGTGTGAGCATATGAGAGAGCTCCACAGCAATAAAACTCACAGTAATGTGTGCTGTGTGTATGAACATTCAGTGTTATATGGGAGCACTGATTTATGAGTAAGAGTAGTTAAAAAAAAGAAACCGCAAAACTCGGGGGGGGGGGTGACACCATGAGTTACCGCACCGGGTGACACCAACCCTAGTGACGCCACTGCATATACCAGCGACATGCTACTGCGACGCGCGAGGCAAGATGTGAACAGCTCCATTGAAACGTATTGGAGATGCTACATAGCGCGACATCGCACAGATTTTGCCGCGATTTTCGGCAAAATCTGTGCGATAAATGGCACAGTGTGAACGGGGCCTTATTATCGAGGTAGGTCTTATTTTTTTTTTAAATGTACAACAATCCACAGTTATTTATGTACAAAAATATACTGTGCATTAAGGCCCGTATCAGACGAACGCAGTGATCACGTCCGTGTTGCCGCACAGTTTAAAGTCTGTCGTAGCATAGAATCATGAGCAATAGAGACCCACACACTAAGTGCCTTTGCACAAACTGCGCACGCACAACACACGTGGCAAATGGACGGAAGTTAGGCAAGAACATAAAACCACTAACACGGACGCCCAGAGTGCGCCACATCCACCATGTCCGTGTAGCGTTCTGTGTGCGTGATGAGGAGACGTCAGACGCAGCACATTTGCGACGTCCAGCGACGCACAAATTGCCTTTTCATATCCTTTTTCATATTCATTTTGTTTCCCATATTTCCCTTTTTTTCTACGTCCGTCATAAAAAAACGGACCGTGTGCTGTCTACAGTATCTTCCGTCAGAACGTGTGTCCGTTGTGAACGAACGCAGAGTGCGCTCAGATTGCGTTCGACTGACTCTAGCCTAATTCAAATACATACCATAATACCACACAATAATAACATAGAATGATACCGTACTATAATACCAGTAGAAGACTTACAAGACAGGAGTGAGTGGCAAACTTAAGAATATCGAGATCAGAGCAATCAGGGGAACCGTACCTTTTCAAGAGCAATTTGGTAGCCAATCGCTGGCCAGAATGAGTGAAGGTGCGCTTTCACTATGGATTCCCCACAGGCGATGTACATCTGGTATCACTCCGCCTGTGATAGGAGGCGGTGCTGGTGGAAGCATCGGCTTAAGCGGCTCTGCTCGCTCTGCTGCCGCCTCGTTTCCTCTGGCACCGGCAATGCTGATTCTCTCCCGCTTTTCCCGCAGCTATTCAAGTTGCCCTTTATGCCACCACCAGTCCTGGGAATGTTCACAACTAGCAGGGTTATTCAAAGAGATTCGAAAAGTCACCGCACGTTCGGTGACTTTTCGTTCTCTTCAATTCAGTTCCTTTTGCCGATCCCATTTCGGTGACCCTGCGGTGAATTCAGCAAACACCACAGGGTCCCCGAATTGGAGGGAAAAGCTGCCGAAAACCTGATGAAAACTAACCGCAAAACCCAGCAGAGGCAGTAAATAAATTAGGAAAACAGTTTGTATGAATGATTGAAAAGTGAAACACTGTTTGCAAAGAAACTACTGAGCGAAAATGTCTGAAATTTACATATGAGGTCCAGGGAATGATAATAAAAAGGGCTGTTACAGAAAAAATAAGTAAAGTTAAAAAAAAAATTAAAAACAAATGAGACTTTTAAAAAAAAATTCATAAAAATGCTTAAAATATCCTAAAAAATCTATACATAAAGAGACTCTTTACTGCATAATTTTATAATGAACGGTTTATTAGATATTGAATTAAAACGGGAATATTTTTAACATTGAAGCCTATGGGATTCTCCTGAATAAATTTGCCGAATTAAACCACCGAATGGCAGGGCATTTCGGGAAGCTTTCACTGCTGGTTTGTGTTCTCTGAATAGCCGAAGCAGTGCTTTTTCATGGGGATTTCACTGCCCTCGTACAGGCACCGAATGTGCATGCAATTCGCCAGGATTTGGCGAATTGCCTGCTCTCTGGATAGCCGAATGGCCAAGAAAGGTAACCGAATGCTGATTTTCAGCGTTCGGTTACCTTTCTCAAGCAATTCGGATCTCTTTGAATAACCCTGTAGGTCTTATTTTCGGGGTAGGTCTTATACTTTAGCAATTAGCAAAAACAGTACTAGCAGGGTTATTCAAAGAGCACCGAAATTCCACTGGTATTCAGTGCCCTTTTGTTCCCTGCACTTCAGGGAGTCAAATTCCCAGTCAAATTCAGCATTCACCGCAGGGTCCCCAAAGTGCTGGGAATAGCCGCTGACTACATCCAAAAAAAAAATGCCGGAAAAAAATCAAGAGTCGTCCGATAAACTGCCGAAAAAAAGGGAACCCACCCGCCGATCCACTGCAAAACCGCCGAACGCATCTGAAAAAAGCTGACGATCTGCTGAACAACAGCCGCCGGATGGGGTAAAAATATAACAAAACAACACTACAACTTGAAAATGCCTGGAATTAATATATACAGACCTCTGAACAATACGCTAATACTAAAAAGGTCTGTTACAGAAAAAATACAAAACGCTATTAAAAAAATATATGTTGGAAAAAATTTTTAGCAAAAAAAAGCCTAAAAAATCCTAACAAATAAATAAATAAGAAACTTTTTGCTGCAGATTAAAAGAATAAATGGTTGAATAAATATTTAATAAAAAAACAGGGATATTTTTTATATTGAAACATTTTACATTTATATGGGATTTGCCAGATTAAACCTGCCGAATGAAACCACTGAAAATCAGGGCATTTCTTTGACATATCGGCGCTGTTCGGTGTTCTCTGAATAGATTAACCATTGCTTCTCTATGGGGAATATCACAGCCGTTAAACAGCACTGTATTTTGCTGCAATTCACCAATATTTGGAGAACTGCCTACTTTTTGAATAGCCAAATGGCTCAGAAATTGCACCGTACAGGGAAATTCACTGTTCGGTGCAATTTCAGAGCCAATTCGGCTCTCTTTTAATAACCCTGTCTTATTTACACGACATCCAGTTGAGATGTAGGTACTTTAGTCAGTCTAATAGAAGAATCTTTGTAACGATTGTTAAGAAATGAGTGTTTTATCTTTAGATCTTGAGGTTGTACAATCTTCATGTCTCTATTTAGGCATTTACAAGCGGTTGCGGTAGAACCCTTTCTGTAGGTTTGGCACCCAGTATTTTGTTCTTCAGGGCACAGTATATATTGGTTTGTTTTATTTGTGAACTCAGATATCGGAACTCTGGACTCTCCAGACTCTGATCGGTGGTCTTTGCCTTTACTGCCGCTTTTCCCGAAAATAATGGGCAGTGTAAGTGGAATCAACTAGAACTTTCAGAAATACCTCTAATACCATGGAATCCTCCATAACTCCAACTCTTACTCTTGGCACCATCCACTGCTCGGTTTTAGTGTCTCTGTACTAAGTGTCTTCCAAGCGGTGTTAATTTTGTTGACTAATAATTTTCATCAAAGACTTACAGGGTTATCCAAAGAGATCCGAATTGCTTGAGAAAGGTAACCGAACGCTGAAAATCAGCGTTCGGTTACCTTTCCTGGCCATTCGGCTATCCAGAGAGCAGGCAATTCACCAAATCCTGGCGAATTGCCTGCACATACGGTGCCTGTTCGGTGCCTGTTCGAGGGCAGAGAAATCCCCATGAAAAGCACTGCTTCAGCTATTCAGAGAACACAAACCAGCAGTGAAAGGTTCTCGAAATGCCCTGCCATTCGGTGGTTTAATTCGGCAAGTTAATTCAGGAGAATCCCATAGGCTTCAATGTTAAAAATATTCCCGTTTTAATTCAATATCTAATAAACCGTTCATTATAAAATTCTGCAGTAAAGAATCTCTTTATTTATAGATTTTTTAGGATATTTTAAGCATTTTTCTGGATTTTTTTTTTTTTAAAGTTTACTTATTTTTTCTGTAACAGCCCTTTTTATTATCATTCCCTGGACCTCATATGTAAATTTCAGACATTTTCGCTCAGTAGTTTCTTTGCAAACAGTGTTTCATTTTCACAGATTCACACAAACTATTTTGCTAATTTATTCACCTCCCTCGTCTGCGGTCTCAGCTGCTTCGGCTGTGTGCGATCGGCTCCTGCTCGGGCTTTTTCCGTGGTTTTCGGCGGGTTAATCCAGATGTTTTTGGGGGTTTTCGGCGTGCATTCGCTGGGTTTTGCGGTTACTTTTCGTCAGGTTTGCGGCAGCTTTTCCCTGCAATTCGGGGACAATGTGGTGCTTGCTGAATACACCGCAGGGTCACCGAAATGGGATCGGCAAAAGGAACCGAATTGAAGAGAACGAAAAGTCACGAACGTGCGGTGACTTTTCGAATCTCTTTGAATAACCCTGTTAGTCGTCTAAAAATTTTTTGAGACTAAAACTAAATAAAAACTAAGCTATGACGAATAAAACTATGACGAAAATCCTTTGACATTTTAATCAACCAATTAAAAACTAGACTAAAATGGTAGGGAGGGACTATATGGGAAAAGATCCATGCAGAACTAATCTCAATTAGTGGAAAATTATGAATTTTCTATAATCGGGTACGTTGTTACTCCAGGAGTATAGAAGGAGTTTGGAAATTCCTTAGAAATGCTTAAATAATACATAATACACTTTAAACCAATTCGATTTTCGGTGATTCAACTCAACTCTAGATTAAGTCGACTAAAATCTTGTGACATTAAGGCTAGGGTCAGACGAAAGCATTTTTCCCTGCGAACGTGAAAAAGTGCGTCCGATCGCATTGACGTATTTTTTCACGGAATGCGCAAAAACGGTCAGACGACGCGCATTTTCGGGCGTGATTTTGTACGGATCGTCAATAAAACTCTTTTTGCATCTGGACGTTATGTTGGCCGGACATTAGCAGCGTCTGACATCTCCTAATCACGCAAACACGCCGCTATGCCGCAGCTGCGCACTCAGTACGTCAGTACTAGCGGTTCAGCGTTCTCAGAAAAATGCGTTCAAATTCCACTTGCGTTGCACGGCCGGACTTTTGTGCGGCCGTACATCGTATATTGGCCGTCATTGCCCGTCATCTGCTGCTAGTACGGCCGTAATTATGTGCGCCAGAACGCACGTTAAAAGTGCGCTGGTCTGACCCCAGCCTTAGTCGACTAAAACTTGAATAAAACTAAAACAATTCAAACGACTAAAACTAAATTATAATTTGCTGTCAAAATTAACATTGCTTCCAGGTGGAGTCAATCCAAGCATGACTTGTACACATGAGACGTAACACCATGGTCCCGTATAGCGTGTGGTATGACATGTTCCGTCCCACTATGACATCATGAGACACGCACTTCCTATTGTACCGTTTCTGTCGCAGTTATATATGAAAATTTACGGTGCGGAGTTGGTAAGGTGGCTGCTTTGACTCCCAGTTGCTTTCTGGAAAGATGTATTATTAGCGTTTCATAGGTGTTATTTGATGGTAACTAGGTCAATAGGTCAATTTTTCTTTTCTAACCGGCGTTTCTACTAATACAGCTGAAGCGGAGAAAAAAATTAAAAACAAAACAAAGGATCCAGTTATTTTTTTTCTGTTTTGACCTTATAATTGGCAATTTCATGGTTTAGTAAACAACCATGCCAATCAATGAACAAACAGACTCAGTGTGTCCTTACACCTGTGCGATGAGTTAAAGTCAACCTACATGTTAGCAAAGCCATGAAGATTTATCCGCGACATGAAAAATTGAAAAGGAGGGGGGGGGGGCGTCAACATTTTGGCCAAATAAAAAGAAATATTTCAATGTATTCTCTATCGTCAACACAACTGTTGGAGTACTGTAGATGCTCAAGTATACCGCTAGATTTTGACAAAAATTTACCTTAAAATTGGAGGGGTCGCGTTATATTCGAGAAATCGCCAAAAAAACCCACAAAAAAACACGTGCCTTGTTCTGGATCCCAAATTTCCCGGAAGTTCCGGTAGTCTCGCTGAAGTGAATGTAGACTCCCTGATGCTTGCAAACACTTCAGGGACTCCCAGATTCCGGAGTGGTGGGATCCATCACAGCCAGAGGGTACGCTCGGTTTAAGCCAATCATTCAACTCGCTCGCCTCCGCCGGCCATCTAATCACTAGTAAAGAAGACGGGTGGCGGGCAGCTTCATACTTAGTAACAACTGCAATCATTCTAGAGCAGAGAATCCTGAGGGGGAGTCTGACTATGTTAAGAGAACCTGGAAGGATTTAAAATTGTTTACCGGTACAGTAAAATTTTTCTCCTCGCGTTATATTCGAGTCTTGAGATTCTCTCATTTCCATAATAGATCTCTATCCACCACGTTATATTCGGGTCGTGCTATACTCGAGTAACTACAGTAAACGTGCTAAACAGTCGCCTGGGTTGCACAGGTACAGTATCTATGTATTCACTGTTTATAGCTTTCTCACCACCTCACTTTGGAAATGGAGACAAGGTGTGAAATTAAGATGCAGAAGGTTTGGCGTCATGCAGAGAATCTGGGTCCCCCCCACCAAATGAACGCTTTCGATGAGAATTCAATGATGAATAAGAAAAAGGTTGGTGTTTAACAAAATATTATGGATTAAATTTTATTATGAATGGAAAATGTACAACTACGTGCACACTGGAAGGAACGGATACAGATCAGATATACCTTCATCCGGAATGTCCAAAAACTGAAACGTTCCAAAATCTGAAAAGCTTTTGCCCAATGGCGTGACAGCACATGTGGAAAATTCCACATCCGACTTCATGTGACGGGACTAAAGTATAAAATAACCTTCAGGCTGGATGTGTAACGTGTATAAAAAATAAATGAATTTCGAGTTTATTAGAATATTTCGAATTTCGGGTCCTGTCCAATATGTAAATATTCCAAAAATCCAAAAAAAAAAAAAAAAAAAAAAAAACCCCAAACATTTCTGGACACAAGCATTTCAGGTAAGGTACATTCAACATGTATAACTATATAACGTGCATTCAGTTTGTGGTGTATGACCATCACATGGTTGGACACCTCACCAAATATGAAAGTACTTCTCACCAGACAGTCGCCATATACCCCATCCAAAGCCCTAACTTCCAATCCTTTCTAGAAAAAAATACTACATAAAAATCAATATACTCTATAGCAAGCCTCTCAGCTTCCACGGACACCTACAAAAGCAGCAAAACGATTTCCCATAAACCAGGACGCGGAGCTGCGACGCACGGTTTACCAGTTAAACGCGCAAGTTCGTAAACCTCTGTGCGGATCTGCTGGTTATAAGGCAGCGCAGACTGCAACGCGAATATAAAAACAGCGAGTTCATTACCCGCAATCTATAACCTCCACACAGCACAAACAATATAAACAAGCCTTGCCGAAAGCGCTATGGGAAACACAGGTCCAGAGACATCCCCAGCCCTCTGAAATATCGAGATCGAGACGTACACAAGGTTCCGTGTTGGAACACTGTGAATCCTGAGCTCATTCTATAACCGTTTCACAGAAATACCATGATCGGGTTGCTGCTGCTGCAGAGAGCCTGGCGTCACATGAGCCATTACCAAACGCATGGTGAAAATAATCTAAAACACAAATACCAAAAGCAATAGGATTACCGTGAGGCAGAACCCCCTGGATTTGTCTACAAGAAGAAAAAATAAAGGAAAAATACAAAAAAAAAGGAAAGGAAAAGAGAAAGAAAAGCAGCCGGCTGTGTTACAAGGAGAGGGAACATGGAGCCTTGATCACAGAAGCTTTGCCTCCATAACTGAAAAGGGTTTTTGTTTTTTTAAGAGTCCGATAGAAATAAATTACTTTTGTGTCATTATGGGGTTTTTTATCCTCAGTTGGACCTGTTTACAGAGATTTTTGCTTATTTATGGTGCGTAAAGTTTTTGCTGCTTTTGAATAAAATTTGAACTGTATTTTCAGCCCATCTACTGCTGAAACCAGTAACTCATCGG
This sequence comes from Leptobrachium leishanense, assembly GCA_009667805.1. Lineage (NCBI taxonomy): Eukaryota > Metazoa > Chordata > Amphibia > Anura > Megophryidae > Leptobrachium > Leptobrachium leishanense. The sequence goes on from CM019065.1 coordinate 348,476,677, forward strand.
ATGCGCCAGCATGACCGGTGTAAATGGATGCGTTACGGTACGGGCGCGCTATAGCTTTAAATCAGGCAAACACAAACAGGGTTATTCAGAGAAAGGTGAAAACCAGGAGAAAAGAGCAATCTAGACCAAATAGCTGATTTGGAAAGTGAGATAAATGGGAGAATTATTCTGGTTTGGCTATTTTGACCTAGAATTTTTACTTCTCCAGTCATTCTCCTAAGGTTCACCTTTCTTTGAATAGACCTGAAAATACACGAACGGAAAGCAAGACTAAATACATATTTCCCAGGATTCTTCCAGCATGTTTCATGTATCAGATTTAGTAAATCTGCCGCGGCTGGCAGACAGTAACGTAACATTATCTTAACAATTCCGCTATACCTTACCTTCCCTGTACATTTAATACTGATTTTATTTGGTTGCTGCTTTCTCTGAAGCCGTATCGACTGGCAGAAATAGGATGCATATTATTATTAATGACACAGGAGATCAATAGAAATATACCTATCCATCCCTCCTCACGTACATCACCAGGACTTTGAAATAATCCATTTTACAAAGGAAAAAACTTAATTTTCCTGAATTATGCTACCTTTTTTAAGAATGCATAGGAGAGTGATAAATTAATATACATTTTTAATTTTATTGTTACAATGTGTTATGGTGAACATAGAAACCCAAGAAGAGACCAATGCTCTGCCGGTTTATTCTGTAAACTGGGAAATGTCAGGAATTCAGTTGGGGAACTGCAAATTTCAGGCCGAAATAATCGAGTTGGGAAAAATAACTGGAAAAGAAGAAAAAGGAGAAGATTTTGACTGAAAATGTATCAATCTCTGGTCTATTCTCGACAGTTCTCCAAGTACATGAGTAACCCAAGTCGGAATCAGGAAAGCCCATTCGCCCCAAACCCCAGATGTCCCGGAACTACAATTCCCATGATGCTCGGACAGTGTCGTAGAGGAGTAACCATCATGGGCATTGTAGTTTGGAAACCTAGTGCGGTGCCAAGGTTAACCATCACTGCTGTAGAGGAAACCGCGTGTTAAGACACAGAGAACTGGACAGACAGGGGTTGCAGAGAGCACCTGCAATGCTAAAAAGGCCCGCCGTCCAGTGCCTTACGAAGGGACCACAGCGGCATGTAGACTCAGCTCCTTGCAGCCTGGCTATAAATTGTTAAGCAGGCATATTTGCGAGTCGAAAGCACGAGCCAGTGCGTTCGGAAAAGAGCTGATGGTCAGGGCTCGTTAAGAATAAATTGAATACAAAACGTACCTTTAACCAATCTCCGCAGGATTTGACATCGGCATTTGAAAGAGACGGCTATCATTCTTCTCCACTGCTGTCCACAGGCAATGCTCATTCACTGCCCCGATCGAAAAGCTGTAGCAACGGCAGCAGCACAAGCATACGAATTCCTAGCGCGTCGAACAGAAAGAAGGTAGTCCCAGAGGGGAGTGACACAGTTTGATTCCTCCTGGCTGATGCAGAGATCAGCTCCGTGTCATCTAATGACACTGTATCAGTCACACGACTCGAAGCTGCCACTCGAGCAAGTCACCTGCAGAGCTCGATCAATTGCCTAACGGACGGGCGATACTTCCCTCCCTCCGTCGTCCCTTGGTCCTGCAACCATCACACGGAAGGAAAAAAAAATGATGAAAAAGAAAAAAAAAAAGGATCGATGATGAGAAAATCAAGGAAGGTAGCTCCTTTTTTTCCCCTGAGTGCGTTACACTTTATCCATGCTCAGTGTGGCGGACACATGGACGAGCTTACGCTTGAAGAGGGCTGTGCGTGCAGACATCAAGAGTCATCCTGCACCGCGTTCCCTCTCCTGCCTTCTCAATGAGATGCTACTCTGATAGGTGCCTTAAAGGGCCACACACAGGATTTTAAAGCATGTGTTTTGATTTTAAAGCATCTGTAAAATAAAAATAGATTTTGAAGGGTTCCTCCCTAAATTTATATAGACTGTTCAGTAAAATTTTAATGGAGATTGCCATTCATTAAAAGAGAATATATTTCGGATTTCAGTTGTGGCTATTCTATGATCCCTCAGACAGCGTTTTAGGTCAATGGCCGCAGTATGATTAGTGCTGCTTGGTACATGCACAGGAACCAACACTCAGTTTAACGATGGATAGAGAAGAGACATCCAGGCAAATATCACTTAAAGGAAACCGACAACAAAATGTTTTTTCAAGTATCGCATCAACATTGTGACTCATTTTTCAAGATAGGGGCAGTATTACTTACTCTGCAGGTTTCTCCTTAGCGTCCACGTTTTAGCTCCATATTACGGGACAGGTGATAATTCAGCAGCCTGCCCCGTAACGCAGTGCTAAGCCTCAGGATGCTCGAGGCAGCGCTAATGCGCCGCCCCGAGCATCCCCTCCATGGAGTCCATAGGGCTCCATTGAGGCTTTGACTGCAGGGTCACATGACCGGCAGGATCTCGCCTCTTGTGAGATCCTGCAGGTCGGCGGAGTGATCGTGGAGGGACACTGAGGACTTTTTTCCCCAGTCTCACTCCGGTGGCCAGAAGCGTAGGATTGAGCCGCCGTTCTCGCTACGGGATGGGAGGTGAGTATCTGATTTTTGATGTTTTTTTCAGCTGGTGCTGATTCTGCAGAAGCGGTATCAGTTAGCTCCAGCTCCAAGCTGTGGTTAATTTTTTAGTTAACCACAGCTTGGCGTAATTAGCATTAGGACTTTGTAATCCTAACGCTAATTAACTCTTTGCACTCCCCATGTTAAGCATAGGGAGAGCAAAGTACAGTAAACTCATGCTGAAAAGTGCAACCTCCGAATCGCTAATGGGCTTTTTAACCAGTTAGCGTTCGGAATGTAATACGGTTGGTCTGTGCTAGGGCCACTTAACCTAACTTTAACGCTCACACAGCTGAACTCTGACATTACAGGTAAGTATGTAATATTGCTCAATAAGTTTTATCTTGTAAAAAGACTCAACATTGATCTGAAACATTGGTGAAATAGATTTTTTTTTCAGACTATGAGTGTATCATTTGGGCCAATATATTAACAGATTATCAAAGAGTGTGGTCTATGCCAAAATTGCCAATAATAAATGAAACTCCTACAAATACCTGTGTTTTACAAAGGAAATCCAAACAGCCACAATGAGAAGCTTCACTGTGAAGCTTCTCCTGCTGCTGTTTTTATTTTGCTTTCTTGAAAAGCCGGCATTTCCCGTCATCGTAACTACAGCGATTTTCACCAGTGTTTGCAACTTTGAAAACACCATCACTACTTGAATGACCTTATGTGTTAATTGATCTATGCACCTGGGAAAATGTGAATATTCAGTGTTACAAGGAAGACTGCTGAGAGAGATAGATATAGAGTGCTATAGGTAGATAGATAAGATAGATAAATAGATGTGGATTGTGATAGGTAGATGTGGATTGTTAAATAAATATATGTGGAGTGTTATAAATAGATGTGTATTGTTATAGATAGACCAATGACCTTGCAACCGCTATATCCAATGGGTGCTACTCACTGCTGATCCTTCTTGACCTCTCTGCCGCCTTTGATACAGTTGACCACTCAATCCTCCTTCAAACTCTTAGGCCTTCAAGGTACTGTTCTTTCATGGTTCGCTTCCTACCTGTCCCAACGATCGTTTAGTGTCTCATTTTTTGGAAGTGCCTCCTCCCTGCAGCCTGTCTCTGTTGGAGTGCCCCAAGGGTCAGTACTGGGCCCTCTACTTTTTTCAGTCTACACGGCCTCTCTAGGCAAACTGATCAGCTCCTTTGGATTCCAGTAACACCTATACGCTGATGACACTCAAATATACCTCTCATCCCCTGATCTCTCTCTAGGTCTCCTGGATCGAGTCACGGACTGTCTCTTCGCTGTCTCAAGTTAGATGGCTTCCCGCTTCCTTAAACTCAATCTTGCCAAAACTGAAATTCTCGTCATTCCTCCCTCCGAGAAGAACCCTATACCAACCATCTCTCTCTACGAGTAAATGGAACACCCATTAGCCCCACACCCCAAGCTCGCTGCCTTAGTGTCACTTTTGACTCTGACCTAATGTTCTCTTCCCACATCCAGACAGTGACCAAATCCTGTTACTTTCAACTCAAAAACATTGCCCGTGTCTGCCCCTTTCTGACACAAGTTACCGCAAAAGTGCTAGTTCATGCTCTTGTCATTTCACGACTTGACTACTGCAACTCACTCCTTATTGGCCTCCCCAACTCCCATATCTCCCCTTTGCAATCTGTAATGAATGCAGGGGCCAGGCTTATTTTCTCACTAAACGCACCTCGCGTACCTCCCCACTCTGCCGGTCCCTCCATTGGCTTCCTGTATGTTTCAGGATACAGTTTAAAATACTGATGGCCACGTTCAAATCACTCAATAACTCAACCCCTCCATACATGTCTTTGTTACTCCGCAAGCACATCCCATCTAGACAACTCCGTTCAGCAGGTGATCTCCACCTGTCATCGGTCCACACACGCACGGCCAACTCTCACCTCCAAGACTTCTCAAGGGCAACTCCGGTCCTGTGGAATGACCTGCCTCGCCCTATCAAACTCTTCCCTATCCTTCAGACCTTCAAAAAATCCCTCAAAACCCATCTCTTCAGATTAGCGTACCATATCACTGATGCAACTCATCCCCCTGCTCACCTACTCACAATTGATTGAAGCTGCTTCTATGGCCCCACCATTCCTAAACCACTGGCACTAATGATCCTGCTATCTAGTGAAATTCCTCGTCTTCCTCAACCCCAATCCCTCTAGACCAGTGTTTCCCAAACCTGTCCTCAGGACCCTCCGCCTCGCCAGGTTTTCCAGATATGTGAAGCACAGCACAGGTGATATGATTTGCTGATCAGTGATTGCAGGATTCAGTCTGCTTTTCCCCAAGGTGACCTGCAAACTCTGGCCTGGTTGAAGGTCCCGAGGACAGGTTTGAGAAACACTGCTCTAGACTGTAAGTTCCTATGAGCAGGGCCCTCTACACCTCGTTTCCATCTTATGTCCGTTAATATGCATTTCGGTCCCTTTGGTTATTGTAAAGCGCTGCGGAAACTGTTGGCGCTATATAAATGATGACAATGATAATAATAATAATAGATAGATGAAGGATAAACAGTGTAAATAGTTAGGCTGAAAAAAGACGTGCGTCCATCGGGTTCAGCCTTTCACACATCACCTACTGCTGTTGATCCTAAAAGAAGACAAAAAGATAGATGGAGGTATACATGTAGAAAGATGAAAATAGATAGATAGGAATCCTAAATGCCAGAAACTCTTTGCACAAGTCAAAGACTGTAACGGGGGGATATCTCATTTATATTTCACATATCTTACCCCAAGTTACACACACACACAAACACACACACACACACACACACACACACAGTTACTGGCACACAGTGCAGAAAGCAATCAATGGCCTGTTCTCCTCTAATAGTCTTGTATCTTTGCGCTCATGTCAAGATGTCAGATTGCAGGCCACGTTCAATCATATTTCATTATGATTTTTATTACTGCATGCAATTTGCCTTTAATCCATGTAATGATAATCACATTTTCGATTTGTGAAGCTATGCACAGGACATTAGCCATTTACGGCAGGATACGATAGGTACCTTTACATGAAAATAAACAGATGGACAAGTACATCAAAATGCCAAACTGGTGGCAAAAATTATAAAAATCTAGGAAAAGAAGTGGTTTATAGTGAAGATGCCTATAATTATATCTCCAAATCGATCATCAACAGCATTTGATATGCCCACATAATATATATAATATACTTGTAGTGCTCACTCCCGGAGGAGCCGCTGAATTTAAACCTCGGGTCAGTCTCCCCGCACTAGGGAATAAATATACACCAGCACTGTTGTGGATTTTATAAATTATATAGTTTACTGATCTCAAATAAACTGGCATATATAGAGCAGCACGGTATACATATATATTTACAGAAGTTCGTAATGCGAGAAACGCGCAGCGGAAAAGAAAAAGGAATTTTAACCCCTTCGTTGCTGAAATGTGAGTCCCGTACAGGTTGTGTCCCAAAAAGGTGTACGTGTATGCGTGTGTTGGTACCCGGGTACTAGATTCAACTGGCCAGTGAATGATTTCAATGTGTCTTCGACTAGTCACATTGGGGCCCTGTAGGTTTAGACAAACTGCAGCGTGCTTTATTATTTTCACTGTGGCCGGGAAGGCCTCTCACCCATCCATCAGATACTCTGCGCTCTGCTCGACTCAGGACGTCTTTCCGCTCGACTTGACTGGGACTCTGTGCCACCGGATCCGCTTGTCTTGCTTGTCCGTTTCTGTCACAAGATGCTCAGCTCACCGCCTGCACTCCCGTTAGATCAATCGCGGTCTCCTCACTCGGGGTCCTTCTGCAGCTCTGTATCTTTTAAACTTCTCACCGATAGGTTAATAGGTCTTCTGGCAAGTGTTTTGGGCCGATCTCCAGCTCCGCAAAGCAGCACCTGCGCTCCGGCCTGGTCACGATCGCTCCTCGTCTCACGTGCGTCTTGCTCTAATCACCCCTTGGCGCGCACTGGCTCTCCTCTGCACGAGGCTGCGGATGTCTCTCGGTTCTGCCCACCCACTTCCTGTTCCTGCCCCAAAGCATGCTGGAAAATGTAGTCCGAAAGTGTCCAGTATCAGTTTACATTGCGTTCGTCTCCCCCTGGTGGCCAGAAACAAGTAACTACAGCGGCAGGATTTAAACCAGCGCTACATACTTTACACATTGAATTTTTTTTTGTCTTCAATAGCCTTTTTTTATACAGTAACAGTATCACGAAATCCTGAGTGTAAGTGCTGCATCAATGCTTTGTTCACGCTGTTGCCTTTTTCCAGATTCTGATTTGACATGTTGTATTTTCTTACTTTTTACATTGTTTTTAATAAAATCTGTATTTCAAGGAACCAGGGATTTTCTATTGCGGACATAAATCAGTCTGCAGGAGCTCGTTCACAGTAGGAGGAGATTTTGTGTCGCTGGTTCAGTGTTGTGGAGGAGAGGGGTGGGAGTTTTAAATAATTTTGCAAAGAGAATTGTGATGTGGCTTGGTAGCAGATAAAATGTATTTAACCTCTCATGTAGGTTTAACATAAAGCTTTGGTACGTCATACTTGAACACGGATAGGTTTTCTTTGCCAGTCTCTAACCTCCCATATGATTACAAAGGGGGATTAGTAGATACAATTCCATGGAGGACATGACACATCATCTCGATTCTGTAGAAGCACGTACACAGAGCTGGAAATGTTTCCTTCATAACGAAACTATGAATGCGAGCCACTGAATCCAATGACCTAATAACCGAGTGTTGCAAAGTAACTGCAGCAAAGCTATACATTCCTCCAGGATTTCTAGGATGTGTACAATGCACTATGGTTTTTTTCCCAGCCCGTTTATGTTTCTATATTTTCTGTCATTTCCATCACGCAGGAGAAGGAAAAGAAAAAGGCGAGAATATTTACAGTTGCAGCCCTGCACTTCAGATGGTTGGCATACTGTTTGAAGAGGGGAACCACTCCACAGATGGTTAATTGGCCGGGTGGTGTGTTATACCTTTTCAAAAACTATGCCCTCCTGAAGGTTTTCATTGCAATTATGGACGTGGCTGCACATAGCACCTACAAAACATTATGGATCTCACCTTACATAAAGACGTGCAGTGATATGGACAACATGCTGCCCATTCCCAGTTCCTGCCTGGGTAGAGTTTATATCCCTGTAAAATGCATTATACACAACAGTATTCTTGTTTTTCCTCACAAACTAGTGTAGCGCTGCCTTAAAAATGTGCTTTGGTGTACTGGACTATGGCTGCCACTAGAGGGAGATAGTTCTGGAGACATTGTGGACTATGCTGGACAAAGCGGACATCATCTCCCAGCACCCTTTGCGTGAGAACAGGAAGTGGGTGGGACACAGCGGAGGATATACATCGGCAGCCTCGTGTTTGGCGCGGGGAGTGTGAGCGGAGCAACGAGAGGTGTAGGACGCACGCTGGAGCTGTCAAGGACCACAACCAGGCGGGAGCGCGGACGCTGTTTCATTCGTGCTGGAGATCGGGTCGGAGATCTTGCTGTGACCTACATACTCAGCGCTGAGAGATTTGGAGGACAAACTGGTTCCGGCAGGACCCCGAGTTAGGAGGCTGCGACGATCGAACAAGAGTGCAGGCGGCGGATCGTTTGTTCCAGTTGCGGAACCTCTCCGTGAGCATTAACGTTTGCGTTAAGAATGTAATTTAGCCCCAAGTGTTTATAACATGGTTTCTCAAGATATTTGACACCAAAGGTTTTAAATTTTGGACTACAATATCCATTTAAAGCGTTTTTTATATATGCTCCATACTTACAACCATTGGCTTCTCCCCGTATCGGATTGTGGTTTCACCATCCATGGTAAGAAAAAGGAAAATGCCCAGAAATAGCATACTTTTATTTTATTTTCTCAGAGAATCTAAATAATTTGCACGTTTTATTGTTTCATTGACAAGATGCTGCTAAGGTGGCAAAATTAAACAGCTTTTTTCTAGCGAAGATAAATTAAGTTGAAATAGAATTAATTCCACAATGCATGCAGTCTCTTTTTATAATGTAACCTGGGCCTAGACAAACCAAGATCCCATCACTAGATATCAGCATAAAGTGAAGACACAGGGTGGAATTTCAGTGCTCTTTCATTCCCTGCACTACGGGGAGTCAAATTCCCTGACCCTGCGGTGAATTCAGCACTCACCGCAGTCTTCGAAGTGCAGGGAAAATCCGACACAAAACCACTAAATCAAATGTAAAAATTGCCGTAAAACATCGGACCTGAACCGATAAGCCTATGCGAAACCTATGAGATTAACCCCATCGTGAACTGGCGATTTTACCATTGTCATTGGAAAGGCCATGACCCTTTAGCTGCTGTGGATTGGGAGATATGGGAATCCAAAGGATCCCCTTAGCTCCACTAGGCAGATAGGGGGTTAATTCCCATCATCGCACATATGGCGACAACATCGGTGGGTGTGGGGGGGGTGATCCAAGATGTCAGCCACCTCTGGGAGCGAATTGGTGCCAAATCGCGATCCGGCACCTAAGGGGTTAAAGAGAGGCACCGCTGGAAAGGGCAGACTCTACCCTCTCCAGCGGTGACTTTCTATTTTTCTTATCTGCAGCCGTTCAGGAGGGAGAGGGCTCCAAAGAAGCCCCCACTCCCATTTCACTTTCTTGCCTGCAGGCGCCCGACGATTACATCATTGTGCACGGCGATGGCGTCATTGCAATGGCCGTGGCCCATAAAACTGTCGGGCTGGCTTCAAGGAAGCCAGAACGAAGTGGGACCCCGGCCAGAGAGGGGAGTATAGGAAGGGAGGGGGGTTAAAGGACCATGATGCAAGTCCTTGGTCCTTAAGGGAAATTTTCCCCAGGCCGTACTATGTACATCAGTGGTCCAGGAGTTAAACCTGTCAAATGAAACGACCACCAAAAATCAGGGCATTTCACTGACATTTCTCTGCTTGCTGTTCGGTATCTCTGAATAGATTAACCATTGCTTCTCTATGGGGGATTTCACTGCTGTCGAACAGGCACCGTATTTTGCTGGCAATTCGCAAATATTTGACAAACTGACTGCTCTGTGAATGGCCACGAAATGGCACCGTACACGTAAATTCACCGTTTGGTACAATTTTGGAGCCATTTCTGCTCTTTGAAAAACCCTGACAGTGTAGAATTATGGATTTTAATGTTCTCACTACAGAAGCATGCTGTACAGTTTTCTGAAGGAATTCACAGTATACGCTATCACCAGGGCTTCACGGAGCACGATGGCAACCATGCACCAGGTGGCGAATGCAGCTCATCATCCTCTGTCTCTCGACAAGCACTCTTGATGTCCATGGATTAGAGTGAACAGAAAGGATGGAAGGCGAACAGGTTCCCATGCCTCTCAATTGGTGGCTTAGAAGTCGCTGGAGAATGCACCTGTCCTGCTCCTGTGCCACTCCAGACTCCCATTTTAACCTTAGAGAAGGGGCAAGTAACCTTGGCCCTCCAGATGTTTTGGAACTACATTTCCCACGAGGCTCAGCTAATCTAATGAGTAGCTGAGCAACACAAGATATGTATGTCAACTGGCGCCAAGGTTGCTGACCCGTGGTCTGGAGCAAGGGTCAGCAATTTTGGCCATCAGAATGTTTTGCAACAACATCTCCCATGATGCTCAGCTACTCATTAGACTGGCTGAGCCTCATGGGAAATGTAGTTCCAAAATATCTGGAGGGAAATGGTTGCTGACCAGTGCCAAAGAGCATCCCTAAAAGGACAAATAACGTAAATCAGGGGTGTCAAACTCAAATGTCATCGGGGCCGCATCAGCAGTTTGGTCACCCTCAAAGGGCCAGTTGTATCTGTAGGACTACGTGTCCACTCTTTATTATCATAAATTATTGTCACTGCATTCAATTATTACTGTTTTTTGTAATAATGTAAGTAATAACTAGCTCTGAAAGCAGAAACAGTCAGAATAATGGCAAGTAGATATTCAAATGTACAATTATTGTACACAATTTATTGAAAAATTAGTTTTCGATATTGCCCCAGCTCTCACATGGATACTGCCCCAGCTCACACATGGATTTGCCCCAGCTCACACATGGATTTGCCCCCAGCTCACACATGGATTTGCCCCCAGCTCACACATGGATTTGCCCCCAGCTCACACATGGATTTGCCCCAGCTCTCACATGGATTTGCCCCAGCTCTCACATGGATTTGCCCCAGCTCTCACATGGATTTGCCCCCAGCTCATGGATTTGCCCCAGCTCTCACATGGATTTGCCCCAGCTCTCACATGGATTTGCCCCCAGCTCATGGATTTGCCCCCAGCTCATGGATTTGCCCCCAGCTCATGGATTTGCCCCAGCTCTCACATGGATTTGCCCCAGCTCTCACATGGATTTGCCCCCAGCTCATGGATTTGCCCCCAGCTCATGGATTTGCCCCCAGCTCATGGATTTGCCCCAGCTCATGGATTTGCCCCCAACTCATGGATTTGCCCCAGCTCATGGATTTGCCCCAGCTCTCACCTGGATATGCCCCAGAGGCAGCCAGCTCTCACCTGAATACTTGCCCCAGCTCCGGCAGGGGTTGAGGGGGCCCAGATGCCGGGCAGCGGGAGTGCCTGCCCGGTCCTGAACAGTCCGTCCTGTTGAAGGGGATGCGGCTGCGTGCGCGCGCAGGTCACGCGGTCCGGCCAGTCAGGTGGTACAGAGACTCAGTACCACCTGATTAGCCGGACCATGTGACCGGCTGTGCCTGCACACAGCCGCCTCCCCTTTAACAGGACGGACTGTTCAGGACCGGGCAGGCACTCCTGCTGCCCGGCATCTGGGTCCCCTCAACCCCCGGGCCAGTTTAAGGCTGGCGGGCCACATGACGAGGTCTGGCGGGCCGGATTTGGCCCGCGGGCCTTGTCTTTGACACCCGTGACGTAAATACTCGAGTATAATGTGACCCGAATAGAACACGATAGATAGAGATTTATTATGGAAATGAGAGAATACTCAAAACTCGAATATAACGCGAGGAGAAAAATTATAAAAGTATACTGTACTAGGAAACTATTAAAATCCTTCCAGGTTTTTTTTAACACAGTCAGGCTCCCCCTCAGGCCAGGATGCTCTGCTTTAGAATGATTGTAGTTGTTACTAAGTATGAAGCCGCTGGCCACCCATCTGCTTACTTGCAATAAGATGGCCGGCGGAGCGAGATAAAACACAGTGAATCATTCACCAATAGCCAGCACACCGGGAGGTGTTGTTTTCTGACCTCCGGCTCCAGCAGGCAGGCTCATCCACCGCGTCATCCACCGATAGTCAGGAAGACTTGGGATCCATGAGCAAGCCACTTTTTTTTGCACACCATGCAGATGTCTCGAATATAACGCGACCACTCCAATTTTAAGGCAAATTTTTGTCACCAAAATCTAGCGGTATACTCGAGTATTTATTTAACATAATGTTTGGCAGCACATGATATCAATTGTTTTAATTACATGTTAATTATAGGAGTGCCTAAATTCTGGTTTGACTCCTATGGATAATTTCCAATATTCACCCATTCCTTGAAAAATGTTACCAGTCTGCACTGGTTTTTGAGTTCACCTTGCAAAATGTCTAAAACCAGTTGAAAAGGAAAGCTATTGTGACCTTAATTTATTCACTAACAATTTGCCAAAAAGCATTTTCCAAGACGATGATATCTGCTTGCCTCCAGAGACACAAACATCAAAATGATTGCAGGGAGGCTGAACAGCGACAGGCGTGTGATTAGAATCTCAGGAAACACAAGCTCCAACGCAGCTCTGGAAAACAATCCCAGAGACACCTCCGCCATGCAAAACACAAACATCCTTGCATCATACATCAACGAGACACCTCAAAACCAGGAGGAGAGAGAACCAATCAGTCCAAGCATTTTTCATATTTTATTACAAACCAAAAGGGTTTATATAATGACCAAAAATTACACTAAAATTATTAAATATATATTAATAAACCGGTACTGGCTGGATGGGGTAGAGGTAACATCACTGCTCTATAACCGTGGAGTCACAGGGTCGAATCCTGGCCAGAGCACCTCTCCAGGAAGTGTCCTTGTGCAAGACACCTATCCCACAATATCGGCTGTGGAGTCCAGTGGTAACATCTCTACCCTTCAACCGTGGAGAAGCAAGTCTCGACTTTACGATCTAACCACCAGGTCGCTGCTCTACAATCATGGAAAGAAGTCTCAATACCACTCAGAAGACGCCACCAGTGAGTGTCCTTGGGTAAGACACCTAACGATATGGATGTGCCTACCTCACAAAATACTTGTACATGTCATAGATTATAAATTCCCTTGGGAACAGGGTCCCCCTGAATCAGGTCGTATCATCCATGTGTGGTATTCTAATGTATCAACTCCTTGTACACTAATCTTGTAAAGCGCTGCGGAATATGTGGCGCTATATAGATAAAGGATAATAATAATAACTATGACAGGGTGGACAAATCTGTTGTATTGTGGGCAGAGAAATATCATTGTGTACATGGTACTGTTGCCGTTTCACTCCCTGTTGTAGGTTGTGGGTGAAAATAAGCCATAATTGGTCAAGAAGCCACAGCTGCTTCTTTCCTCTATATACCCGAGTATGGGTTTCACGTACTTAAGTAGATTACCTGACATCTGTCCTTTCAATATATAGAAATATAAATTTTTCAGATACTGAACTCATGTGAGGCTCTTAATACATTATCAGGGTAATTCAAAGAGATTCGAAAAGTCACCGCACGTTCGGTGACTTTTCGTTCTCTTCAATTCGGTTCCTTTTGCCGATGCCATTTCGGTGACCCTGCGGTGTATTCAGCAAACACCACAGGGTCCCCGAATTGCAGGGAAAAGCTGCCGCAAACCCGACGAAAACTAACCGCAAAACCCGGCGAATGCACGCCGAAAACCCTCAAAAACATCTGGATTAACCCGTCGAAAACGCCGGAGCAGGAGCCGATCACAGGCAGCGAAGCCGCCGGAAAAAGCCGACACCGCAGACAGAGTGAAGTGAATAAATTAGGAAAACAGTTTGTATGAATGATTGAAAAGTGAAACGCTGTTTGCAAAGAAACTACTGAGCGAAAATGTCTGAAATTTACATATGAGGTCCAGGGAATGATAATAAAAAGGGCTGTTACAGAAAAAATAAGTAAACTTTAAAAAAAAAAAAAAATCCAGAAAAATGCTTAAAATATCCTAAAAAAATCTATAAATAAAGAGACTCTTTACTGCAGAATTTTATAATGAACGGTTTATTAGATATTGAATTAAAACGGGAATATTTTTAACATTGAAGCCTATGGGATTCTCCTGAATAAACCTGTCGAATTAAACCACCGAATGGCAGGGCATTTCGGGAACCTTTCACTGCTGGTTTGTGTTCTCTGAATAGACGAAGCAGTGCTTTTTCATGGGGTTTTCACTGCCCTCGAACAGGCACCGAACAAGTACCGTATGTACAATAAATTCAAATTGAAATCGCTAAAAAGCCAATATTTCCATTGAAAGGTATAGCTATAAGAGCCGATAGTTGAGCCAAATTTTTAATGGGAATAAAAGGTCAGTAAGCCCAAATTTGAATCACCTGAACTGAAAAATAACCGAAAATTGGCTGAAAAAGGTGCCGATTTATATTATCATTCTGAATTTAGTCGAGATCTAAATCAGGTGGATCTTAAAGTTACAAGAAACGTCTAAATTCTATTTATTCTGGACCGGTTCCATATACATCCAGCATTCAATAGTTTGGATTTTGTGTTTTGTAATTAAAATGGATACATGGTAACCTTTCACCTCCACGTCTTACTTGACCTTAGGTCAAGGATCAGAAACCTTGGCCCTCCAGATGTTTTGGAACTACATTTCACTTAAGTGGCTAACCTGATGAGTAGCTGAGCATCATGGGAGGTGTAGTTCCAAAACATCTGGAGAACCAAGGCTTGCTGACCCCTGGTTATCCACAGGGTTGCCAGTCCGGCCATGTTATCCTGGACACCTAGTGTAGGTGTTCAGTGCATTGGAAAAGCGTGGTTAAGAAGCTGCCCCGCAGCATGCATAATCCAAATGCTGCGGGAGGGAGATAATTATATATAAATAATGGATCCAAGGCACCTCATCTGTGCTTCCTCCTTGATTTCTTACCTACAGCACGTGCATTTTACATACTACAGGCAGAATGTTTCACACAGGATCCATCAGCACAAATAAATTACATCTCTCCAGGAAAATACGGAGGATGACATAGGTTGTAATTGATTAACCAGATATTGATTCTATTTTTTACGGTCCCAATATACACTACACCTTAGAAAAATGATGTAAATATTATACTTTATCTTGTAGTATGCTTGTAACACAGTAATTCCAGAGCAAAAATCTCTAGGAATGGTCTGGGACATCACAAACCACTGCCAGTAAACCCCATTCACACCCAAAGTCGAGTTATCTCGATCTTGCATTGTAATACATACCAAAACAACATTTTCACACCTTTTTAAAGACAGATTAGTGTGCTCCCTCTGGAGAAATGAATTCCACTGTCTTAAGTCTATCCAGGCACCCTGTAGAGAGATAAAACAAGCTGCAAACAGCAGCCCCAACTTCACTGTAACAAAAAGTTCAAACACATTACTGTTGCAGCTCAACAACCAGGAAGTGGTTAGAATACAGGGAGACCTCTGGGGTCACTCACTGCTGCACAATAATAAGATTCAGGGGGTTATGAGTGAAAATCCCTGTACAGTACAGATACAAGGTGTTACTGTCATTTCCATACACAGGCATTATGCCACATGCAGATATTTTTGTATTCTTTTGGTATTTTTTGGGAGCTGCATTGCTAATAACCTTATTGTGATCACTAAAAATCCCCTCAACCAGCTTATATGTCCATTTTTATTATTTATATTTATCACAGTTACAGTATTTGACACAAAGGCCATACTGGCAGTATGTGGATAATGCAGACCCCTTGTGACATTGTCAAATAAGGTTATATTTATTATACCATATATATACCATCTTGAGTTCAGAGCCTTTCATTCCAACAATATTTCTGTAATGGATAAACGAATACATGAAAAATTTAAAATGAGCAAATTTACATTATTATCTCAAAACAACAATCTCTGTGCATAATTTCTATTTTAGAATAAAGAGAAAATGTGGCAGAGTTGGCCCTTCAGATGTTCTGGTGGTGGTATATTCGCAGGATCTGTGCTTGCCTCTGGGGTCCTCTGTAGCCCTTAAAAGCAGAAATCATATATGGCGTAGCACAGTTTGAAATAAAAGTGCAAATGTACCATAATTTATGCTACTCACGTTTACTGGGGTCTCAGAGCTCAGACACCAGATTTGAAGGCAGCCAGTGATATTATCTAGGTGCACCGGATCACCTATCAGCCTCAGCCACCTTCTTGGTATATGTAAATGAGCCAGGACCCAAATAGGATAAAAAGGTTGTTTTATTAAAGCTTAACCTCCCTGGCGGTCTATTTATTTGGAAAATTCCTTGCTGAAAACAGTCTATTTCTCCCCCCCCCTAGCGGCATCCCGAGTGCGGCTCGGGGTTAAATTCCTATGCTGGAAGCAGTAACCCGGAGCAACACTCGGGATGCTGCTGGATACATCACCTCTCCCTCGATGTCCCCAGCTGCCTCCTCCCGCGACCTCATTACTTCCTGGTTTCCTCCTCGCAAGAAGGAATCCAGGAAGTAAAACGCTGCGATCGCCGGAGGAGACTGCAGAGATCAGCGAGGGAGCGCAGGGAGAGGTAATGTATACAGCCCGAGTGTGTCTCTGGGTTACCGCTCTCAGCCGTGAAATTTAACCCCGAGACACACTCGGGAACACCGCCAGGGAGGTTAATAGTGTAGCGCTGGTTTTAATTCACTGTTGTTGTAGTACTTGCCTTTGGCCACCAGAGGGAGACAAGCGCGATGTAAGACATTGGACATTGGGACTACATTTTCCAGCATGCTTTGCGGGCGGGAACAGGAAGTGGGTGGGAAAAAGAGAGACTGACATCCGCAGCCTCGTGGAGAGAACCGGCAGAGCGCGCCGAGGAGTGAGAAGAGCAAGACGCAAGTGACGGAGATAGCGATCGCGACCAGGCCAGAGCGCAGGTGCGGCCTAGCAGAGCTGGAGATCGGTTTCCCCTTTTTACTGGTCGAAGACCTAGTGATCCACCGCTAGTAACCCTACACAGATACAGAGTAAGCTGAAGGACCCCGAGTTAGGAGACCGCAGACGATCTAACAGGGAGTGCAGGCGGTGAGCTGGACATCTTGTGGCAGACACAGACAAGCAAGACAGCGGATCCGGTGGCACAGAATCCCAGTCAAAATCGAGCGGAGAGACGTCCTGGGTCGAGCGGAGCGCAGAGTATCTGGCGGATGGGTGAGAGGCCTTCCCGGCCACCGTAAAATAATAAAGCACGCTGTGGTTTTGTCAAAACCTACAGGGCCCCAACGTGACTAGTCGAAGATACACCTGAAATCATTCACTGGCCAGTTGAATATTGTACCCGGGTACCAATACACGCATACACCTACACTTTCTTGGGACACAACCTGTATGGGACTCACACTCCAACCACGAAGGGGTTAAAATTCCTTTTCCTTTTCCGCTTCGCGTTTCTCGCATTACAAACTACTGTAAATATATATACGTATACCGTGCTGCTCTTTATATGCCAGTTTATTCAGTAAACTATATAATTTATAAAATCCACAACGGTGCTGGAGTATATTTATTCCCTAGTGCGGGGAGACTGACCCGAGGTTCAAATTCAGCGGCTCCTCCGGGAGTGAGCGCTACAATAGTAAAAAGTATAAACTATAAATTACCAGTACACCAATACGCGTTTCGCCTTAAGTGGCTTCATCAGTTGGCGTGTCTGTCATTTTACCCTATATTTAATCTCTAACTTTGAATCCCGTGTCCCAAATAAATGATATGCTAACAAAAAAATCCAAATAAAATCACTTGGTAGTGAAGGGGTTGAACGCCAAGCGTCATCTGAAATTCAAAGCAAAAAAAAAGGATAAATAAAAATCCCACTGCAGCATTATATTACAGAAATGCCATTTGAATATGAAGTTTTCTAACCACCGGCATATAGTCGATGTAACAATAATATTTCCCATAAAGATGTTCGACTTTACACCGCTAAGGACGTGAGGCAATTGAAGCACTTAAAAAGGAGCAAGGAAGTTTGTAAGAGCACTTTTTGTGTGAGCTCAGCAGATGTTCGCTCGGTTGCCATCATTACAATTATATCCCACAGGCCACAAAAGAAAAAAAAATGCTTCTTTCACTGTAAAGTATGTAAATTGCTTCACGTCTCTCCCATCACCAAACGTAGTCGTTGTAGCTTCATTGTAGCTGTGAGCGTTTTGCACAGACGAGGAGCCAGTGTTTTGGTGGGTAAACAGTGTCACACGTATGGCAATCACCGCCTGGAAGCCTTCTGCTGGTGGATAGTAAACATGATCGATGCTCACTCCAACAGAGGAGGAAAAAATAACCCTCGAATGGCTATTTGGCTGCTTTCAAGGGAAACACAGAAACTAAAAACATGAGTGACTGGTTTCTTAGTGTCCCACTATTTCTCACTTAGAGACACCAGATGGGTTATGTTTTCCTGGACACATATTAGAACTTCGGGCAAAGAGAGAACACGGGTAAGGTTGCCCTTCAACATGTATAATTATCATGACCCATGCCCGGTGCCAAAGGATAACTAGAAAACCAGCTGTGGTCGAGCTGGCACAGCAGTAGTGTGATCCTGGCAGCCTCCTTCATGACAGTATGCTCCAGACCAGGTTTTGGAGTAGCCTGGTACTCCATCCCAGACCCGGGATTCCACTCCTGGTCTTCCCGGCTGCAGTATTCACACAGGTGTGCGGGAGTCAAGCACTGACCGGTTCCCTCTAAAAAGGCAACTTCATCAGTGGTCAAGTCGAGGGGGAATGTGTGGAAATGCAGTTCCTCCACTATTTTTACAGAGGGAACTGAGCTCCCAGTGGTCCCCCCATAAACTATAAAGCTTGTATTCAGGTGAACAACCATACATTTGTCTGTTAAGTCACAATATGTATATGATTTATGGTATACTTTTGCTAAAATTCACACATATACATAAATCCATCAGATCTGTTTGTGGTAACTGAGAGATGACAATTGCTAATTGGGGGGACAGAAATCTTGAGGTGTTCCCAC
Organism: Leptobrachium leishanense; assembly: GCA_009667805.1. Lineage (NCBI taxonomy): Eukaryota > Metazoa > Chordata > Amphibia > Anura > Megophryidae > Leptobrachium > Leptobrachium leishanense. The sequence continues at coordinate 348,495,516 of CM019065.1, forward strand.
GCTTCATTTTTTAGGTTTTGACCCCTGAATTCAACCCTTCAGTCACTGCTGTAGCATTGTAACACTATAGCATTCACATTGAAGGTTCCCCTGTGCATTGCTGCTCATGGTTCCTGAACCATATCCGGAGTTCCTCGTGCCCTCCATAGTTCCTCATGCCTCCTGTTCCAGCTAAGCTCCTCGTGTTCCTGCCCAGTCTCTGCTACCAGCCCTTTGTTCTTACCTGTATCCTGGTCAGTCATATTCCTGTCCTGGTCATTGTGCTTAGCCATGTGGTTTTCGGGGTTGCCAAGTTTCCATCTCCTTGTCCTGTCATGTCCATGATTGCATTCATACTGTTCTGCTTAATAAACCACTTTGACAATATCCAACAACCTGCTTTCATGTGGTGTATCACTGCATATTGGGCTCATACCCGCATAACTGGTACACCCTGGTACCAATCCCTGACAATAATCCATATGTTGCAGGAGGGAAATCGGTTGTCTAATCAACATCTGATCAACAATCAATAATCTGGGATTGCTCTTATTTAGTATACTGAATTCTACTGAGGTGGCAGTTTACGGGGTCATTCATATACAAACGAACCCTACACTTTTCTTATAGATCTTACACGGATGAATGGAATTTAATGAGCGTTTCAGAGAACGTACCTCCTCTTATGTTGAGTACAACCCAACACAGCAAGTGCTGAAAGTGGTCAGTAAGGACAGCGTACCTCACAATTAATAGAATCATAATCTCTAATGCTGTGAATGAAGTAGGGCGAATTTACAGTATCCGTGACCGGGTCAATGACACGGAGCCACTAAGGCAAAATCGTCTCACTCAATAATCTCCTCATTGCACCTTTCCTGATCTATCTCCCACAAAACCCAATGCACCAACTCTGCTATTTACCCCCCCCCGACTCTGAGTGTCACCATACTCTTTTTAGATAGCAAGCTCTTGAGTCCTCTTTTCCTATTGTTCTTAAGTGTAAGTAACATAACTGTTAATTTGGTTTATTTTGTCACACATTTAAAGAACTACAGAATTTGTTGGTGATTTATAAATACTAGTAATTGTAACTTTTAGCGCCGGCTCCTTTACTGACTCCATTACAGCTGAGGTACTCCATCACCGGCTCAAGCCGGAATAATAAGGAGCCGCTAAGTAATACGCAGTGCGCCTCATTGGATATTTCCACCAGGGATCCATAGGACTCCAAGGAGCCAAGTGTGACTGTGCTCAAGCTCTGCAGAATGTTGCACGGTGACGTCAGAGTGATCTGTGGGAGAACGCTGGGAACTATTTGTTCACAGTGTTCTGTGCATACGGAGCGAAAAAGCACTGGATCGCTCACCACTCTTCACTGTGGGATCGGAGGAAAGTTTTGACCTTTTTGGGTTACAAAATTGGAGTGTTATGTGAAAGCAAAATCACCAGGGTTTTAGACCATGATTATGAATGAATAAGGTCACTTGGTGGAAACCTTACAGCACTGTACCCTGATGATTTATCCTGAATAAATAGTGCCTCTATGCTCCTACCTTTGTACTCAGCTCCTACCCTTGTACTCGGTTCTTCTCTATCTATTGTGTGTTCAAGACCCGATGTTCCTTTTATGAATAACTGCTCGAGTCAACAAGAGCAAGAATGCAATAGCTCATTCTTCATTAGCTAGCTACAAATTAATGGCTCCTACTCAAGCTTGCGACTCTTGGACTAAGGCCCTTAGTTACCCACAGCAAAAGAATATGGGGTAGATTTCGAGTCAGGTGTAAACTTAACCAGAGCTGGTGTAACCTTACTAGAACCATTAAAGTCTAGTGAGTTGGTAAATTTACAACAGCTCAGGTTACGTTTTACACCTGCCTTCAGAATCTATACTATACTAAAGTGTTTTACACGTTTAGATAAAACTGTCCTTGTGTAATGTATTTTCCCTTCACGATATTCGCAGGTAATGATTTCTTTTTATTGATTGGTTGGCTTTGGAGACATCATCTGGAATGGTAAATTGATAGTGTTCTGTCCTATGATACATGTTAAGGCACAAACGGAGGCTGCATGTAATTGAACAGCACTGAAGGCATGTTGCTCTATTGATTTCATTAAATGTTATTTCATCAGATATGTGTCATTTTATTGCACTTTCTGCAGCTGATCTCAAGAAGCTGAATAGCCAAAACCCAGGTCATTAAACTAATCAAGCTTTATGTCTGCCAGTGGAGCCCCATTGGAGACATTTACATACATTATGACTGCATTCTTCCTACGGAGGTTTGGTTTATCAGTAATTAAAGGCATATTCTAGTGGGTTTTTACCATTATCTAAATTAATTTAGGATTATAAAACAAATATCTTCCCAATTTAATTCCATTAATTCCTACATTTAGGGCTCTATCACCTCCTTCAAAATAACACTAGCGGCAGCTTTAGTGCTAGCTTAGGCTAGGGTCAGACTAACGCATTTTTCACGTTGTCCGTGAAAATGTGCGTTCGAAGAATGGACGTATTTTTTCACGGAATACGCAATAGCGGTCATACTATGCGCAGTTTCATCCGTGATTTTGTACGGATCATCAATAAAACACTTCTTGCATCTGGACGTTATGTTGGCCGGACATTAGCAGCGTCTGATGTCTCCAATTCACGCACACACCCCGCTAGCGGACGCAGCGCACTCTGTACGTCAGTACTAGTGGTTTAACGTTCTCGAAAAAATGCGTTCATTTTCCACTTGCGTTGCGCAGCCGGACTTTTGTGCGACCGTACTTCGTATATTGGCCGTCATCTGCTGCTAGCACGGCCGTGATTAAGTGCGCCAGAACGCGCGTTCGCACTGCCTCAGTCTGACCCTAGCCTTAAAGGAGGTCATAGCGCTGCTCCCGTATCGCCTTCGAATCGCTAACTGGTTAATAAAAACATTAGCGCTCGTTATTTGCGATTCGTAGCGCGAGTTTACTGTACTTTGTGCTCCCTATACCTAACATGGGGAGCACAACGTGAAAGCACAGATTAACTAGCTTTAGGATCACTTGGTCCTAACGCTAGTTAATAAGAGCTGGCACTAACGAAAAAGTTACCACCAGCTCAGAGGTGTAGGTAACGGATTGCGCTTCTGCAGAATCCATTACCTGCAGCTCAAAATCCCCCAAAAATCACATACTCCCCTCTCTTCCAGCGGCATGAATGGCAGCCTGATCCGCTGATTCTGGTCACTGGGAGCAGTGTGAGACTGGGGGAAGTATATCCCCAGTCTCGCTCCACGAGAGGCGAGATCCTGCCAGTCATATGACCCAGCATCATGAACCTCCATGGAGTCCTATGGACGCCATGGAGGGGATGCTGGGGGCGGCACTGTAGCATTGCTCACAGCATCCACACGCTTAGCGATCGCTAAGGGGCAGGCTGCCGGCCTCAGCTCCTGCCCCATGATCTGCTGGGGAAAACAGGACGCAAAGGGGAAGCTAATTTTTCCCCTTTGCGTCCTGGTTTTAGCAAGGGGCAGCTGATAGGAATAACTCACTGTGGGCACTATTTAAAAAGAAGAGTCTGTGGACTTCTCCGTTCTAACCTAAACACGTGCGCTTTAGTAACAATCCTTATGCTGACTTCAGTTTTTCCAGAGTCGTATAAGGAGAAAAAGTGACCGTCACAATAATTCTTTTTGCCAAAATTAATGAAACATTACCCGCTTTAGGATTATAATCGAGTATATTCAATCTTCAAAAGCTCCCGCAGGAGTCTAACATCCAGTAAACTCAATCTGGTCATATTCTGGAGCGATGCAAATAATTCTATTTACGGCTATCAAAATTAATTTGCAGTTGGGCTCCAGAATATTCCCCTAATGTTTCAACACACTGCACATGACAGCTTTACGATCCCTTTTTCCTTCCCAAGGAGCTCAAGGTATAATGTACACATAGTAGTGCTTTAATGCCAGCAGAGGGAGCCCTCGGCCTGTCAAATAGGGCTTACATACAGAGAACATATATAGTTGAGAGATATTTTAAGGTTTTTACTGTGTGGATAATGTAAAGGGATTTTCCAGAAACCATTGGGTCATGCCAGCAGTTTTATGGACACTCATTTGGTAGTGTAGGGTTACAATGCAAGTTACTCCTAACTCCCCATATAGATGCTTTATAGGGAATCATTAACCCTTTCGCTGCTGAGGCTTTTCACACCTCTGTGCTGAGGTCATATTTACCGGTTTTGCTCATCATGTTTAAACGTGTTTTGAAGGCTTATTTTAGTATATGACCCAGACATATATCGTTCTTTCCGTCAGACTCGGCAGATTCATAATATGTCATTATTATATGTATACGTCATGACATGTCTGTATATTATAACAAAAAATGCAATAAAATATGAATTTTCAATAATTTACAACGTGTAAAGTGTTTTTTTTTCACATTTTAACATGCGAGCAATTGCGGTTCTATTTTGTATGGAGTGCGCTTGTTAAAAAAATTAGAGATGGGGTCTCGTTACATTTTTTTTTGGGGAAAATTACACGATTTTTAACAAATGCACCGCATACAAAAATCGTTAGTGCAGCATCATTGTTCACATTATAATTGAAATGGGAACAATATTGCTGCATTAACAAACCAAAAAAAAGAAAAAAAATTGTTTATCTTTTTTTTATAATTTTTTATTTTTTTTTATTTTTATTTTTACAAACTTCTTTCACAGTCGTGTTTGGTATCGTTGGAACGGCCATGCTCTGGCCGATCCAACAGTACCAAATGGAACCCCCTATCTCCACCATTGGTGGCAGCTAGGGGTTAACTCCAGGACTGGCGTCATCGTGCTATGCACGATGACGCCAGTCCTCAGGGGGAGTTTCCGGAGGCTTGGCCGACATCCAAGATGTCGGCCAGCTCCGGGAAAGGATCACGAACCGCCGCTTTTCAGCGCCGATTCGTGATCCGGCTCCCCAGGGGTTAATGCCAGGTACCATTTGGAAGGGCAGGTCGTGCCCTTCCAAATGGTGCCTGGGTTAACCCCCTGCAAGCCGCCGATCGGGAGGGAGAGAGGTCCGAAGGACCTCCCCCTCCCTTTCAGACGCCTCCTCCGCACATGCGGGGGCGCCTGAATTAGGTGTCATCGCGCCGCCGCGATGACACCTAATTACTCCGGTGGCGGTTCCGGATGCTGGGCTGACATCGAGGATGTCAGCCCGCACCGGGGGGGCCAGCGATCGTCCGGAACCCGGCCGAACGCTGACCCCAAAGAGAGGACGCACTCAGCTCGTCCACCGCATGGAACGTGACATGCGGTTGGACGCGCTGAGCGCGTCCACCGCATGGAAGTGGTTAATGACATCACTGACGACAGTACACACATGATATAATTTATGGCATCACTACTGTGTCAATAAGGGTGGCAAATCATGGGAACTGCCACAAAAACCAATGGCCCTAATCCACTCTTGTCAGTTAAATGGAGACAGTAACCAGGAAAATCTGTGCCTACAGATTTTCCTTACTGTCTTCATTTTATAGCCTTGAGAGACTTGTCCGTGAGCTCTGCGTGAGCTCGCTCTCGCAAGATCGCTCAGCGACGCAGATGAACTGTGGAGGGAGACTAGGAACTATTTGTTCTCAGTCTCATTCTGCTGCTGGTGAGAGGAGGTGGATCGAGCGCACCTCTTCACTGCGGGATGAGAGGTGAGTATGGGATTATGGAAGTGTCGTTGTTGTGGTTTTCACATTGTGTTAAGTGATTTTGCGAATGCAAAACTCACTTAACACTAGCTTTTACGAGTCAGTATTACACCGTGAAATACCGTCTCCGGGTGGAAGCAAAGGCTACATTGGAATAGGTACACAATAACATCTCCTATAATAAGTATAGGGTACTTTAATGTACAGTAACCTCATGCAGGGAATTGCGCCACCTGAGCTGAAAGCCCAGTTTGTGGCAAGAGTGTAATAGCAATCCAAGTCGATAAAATAATTACAGGAGTCTTTATGTACAACATCTCTTGTAGTTATCCTACTGACAACAGTGGGATGGGGCCCCAAGATTTTATAAACTTCAAAACCTCTGAACGATAACTCCAAAGTCCATTATTAGCTATTAGAGGTGTGCATTCGTTTCATAACGAATCTCAAATAGTTTGAAAATTCGTTAATTTGTATTTCGGAAGTACTTCCGAAATAACTAATTGGATTCATCCTAATTGAAACAAAATGTTATATAACAAAATTGATTTGTTATACTGTTTCACAAGAGAACCATTGATTGTTTTTATTTTTTTAGTGATCCAAATCCATTTTGAATCAACTTTGAATCGATCTCAAATTACAGACGAAATTATGAAAACGAATCAGTTTTGTCTTACTGGTTCACAAAGCATCCCGTCCCTGTCAATTGGATGTGGTGCTGAATCTGTTGTATTCAGCACCACAGGCCAATAGACAGCTCAATATTTAACCCTAGCTTGCCAGATACGAAATACTGTCCACCAAAATTACTCATAAAATGGTCTTGGTCTATGCATTTGTTTTAAAAAAAAATTGAGAAAGTATTTTACCAGGGAGGATACATTGAGATTTCTCTAATTTTCAAGTATGTCCTGGGTGGCGAGTATGTACCATTAGGTGTCTTGCCCAAGGACACTTACTGGAGAGGTGCTCTTGCCGGGATCAAACCTGTGTCTCCACGGTCTCCACCGTTATAGAGCCGTGATGTTACCTCTACTCCACCCAGCCTGTGGTACAAAATGCTGTCTTCTCATATCACAAACTAACTTTGCTGGTAGATACTATGTTTTAAGGTGGGTATTCTAGAAAAAAATATATGAATTTAGGAGTACGACATTAATTAGGAAACAAAAATGCATGTCAGCGAATAATTTAGCGTTACGTTATTTTGAGATACATTTGCAATTCCCATGTCGATTCTGCCTGCAAATCCAATTTTAATAAATCAACTACAAAGGCTGCGTGCAAGGAACGGAGGCTCAAGATCTTTTCATCTGATACAAAGTAACGAGCCAGTATTTACTACATAAGAATGATACAAATTGGTATTTTGGGTATTTAAGTCCTTTTCAAGTAATCTCTTAAAGATATTACATCTAAAGTAATTCACTTAAAACACTGAGCAGAGACGAAACCAGCATCACAGGGTTTAGCAAAGGTAAAGGTACTGGTAGTGCAGTGATATATGTGCCATTTTCGTGGCATTTTTGTCACCTGGACATAAACCCCTAATTCCATCCATCTGCTGAGCCTTGCTCGCAGAGTTCAGGATGAAATGAAATCCATAACCTGGTCCTCTGATTGCTTTTATCTGCCAGGCTCAGTGGGAGCGACAGAAAGATAGAATATATTGCAGGGAATCTCTGCAGAGCACAATGCAACAGCCGTACCTTACCCGTGCCACGTGGCTGCCTTGTTGGGAACAAATCAATTTCCATTTGCAAGATTAAAAATTCAGCATCCCAGTCTGCATGCAGCCAATTTCCTTCCCATACTTAATAAGATTGTCAGGAAATTAATATGCAGGGAAAGTACTTGCACAAAGAAAGAAACAAAAAAATGATATGTGCAAATGCGACACAAAGGGCCAGATCACCACTGACCTATTAATGGGGTACGAGTGGGTACCATAATTTGTAGCTTGACATTAATGTCCCTGGTTCCGGCCAAGCCACTGTGTAAGCAGCTCGAATGGGACTATTTTTTGGCTGCTGATTGATACCGGCAGCGGTAATGCGTCACGTGCTCACACGGGTATCTGCTACTGGAGTCCATAGAACCCCACAGAGTCCAGAGCCTGCACAAGCTCACCTCGAGATTGCATGAGCAGGAACACGCAGGAGTCACAGAAGAACACTGGAAACTATTTGTTCCCAGTCTTCTTGCTGCTCATAGCCAGAGGAAGCACCAGATCGCGACGCTCTCTGCACTGTCGGATCTCAGGTAAGTAAGGGATTTTTTTTGATCCCTTGAGATTCAAGTTCAAATTACCGGCTTTGTGGAGTAGAGGTAACATCACTGCTCTACGTGGAGAGAGCCTGTGGAGACATGGGTTCGATCCCAGCAAGAGCACCTCTCCAGTAAGTGTCATTGGGCAAGACACCTAACGGTATATACTCACCACCCAGGACATACTTGAAAACGAGAGAAATCTCAATGTATCCTTCCTGGTAAAATCCTTTCTCAAAAAAAAGTGTTAAGTGATTTTGCAAAAGCAGAATCACCTAACACCAGGTTTTGAAAGCCAGCATTTTCTTTTCGTTTTTAAATACTGTATCTAAAAGGAGAAGAACACACTATGATGCAAACATTTATACTTCTACGTGCAAATTAAAGGCTCTAATATAAAGTACAGGAGAAAATAATTTCTAGTAAGCTGACGAAACACCTGAGCCATAAGCAGAGCTTGCGGTTCGTTTATAAGATCGTAAGAATCCACTAAGCTAGTGGCTGGAACCAGCCAGTTGCGATCTGGTCCTTTGTTTACTATCCGAGCTGAAATACCATGAAATATGACCCGCGAGAAGGGAACCAGGAAGCTGCGATCGGAAGGAGGTGACTGCGGAAGGACATCGAGGGAGCGCAGGGGCAGGTATGTATTTGTAATGCCCCGAGACGCCAGCGCCGCAGGAAACCTAAAAGCAAGCCAGTTTCCTGTAAGGAGACTGGTAATTCCTCTACAACCAGGCTGATCCAGCAACCAGGTGCTGGCTAATGCACCCTTATTCCCCTCTACAAAAAGGAACCACTCCCAAGGTCCAATGCTTCTGCATTACCTTGGTAAACACCAAGCTGACAGGGAGCTACCTCCTGTTCCTGCCTAAGAACATTAATCTATTTTGTTTCCTCCAGCATTTCTTGCCCGCTGTGCCAACATTCCACAGATTCCTCGGAGCCTGCTGCCCTGCACCTCGCAGAATCTTCAGCCTGCTGCCGAATCCTCCACCGCTGCCCTGCACCTCGCAGAACCCTCATTCCGTTGCTCTCTGTTCCTGCATTCCTCGGAGCCTGCTGCCCTGCACCTCGCAGAATCTTCAGCCGCTGCCGAATCCTCAACCGCTGCCCTGCACCTCGCAGAACCCTCATTCCGTTGCCCTCTGTTCCTGCATTCCTCGGAGCCTGCTGCCCTGCACCTCGCAGAATCTTCAGCCGCTGCCGAATCCTCAACCGCTGCCCTGCACCTCGCAGAACCCTCATTCCGTTGCTCTCTGTTCCTGCATTCCTCGGAGCCTGCTGCCCTGCACCTCGCAGAATCTTCAGCCGCTGCCGAATCCTCAACCGCTGCCCTGCACCTCGCAGAACCCTCATTCCGTTGCCCTCTGTTCCTGCATTCCTCGAAGCCTGCTGCCCTGCACCTCGCAGAATCTTCAGCCCACTGCCGTATCCTCGACCTGCTGCCCTGCACCTCGTAGAATCCTCTTCCCGTTGTCCTCTGTACCTGCATTCCTCGGAGTCTGCTGCCCTGCATCTCGCAGAACACTCAGCCCGTTACCTTGCATTCCCAGGAACACCTACAGACCCAAGACCCTTTGCCTACCAAGACTCTTCTGCCTTTTGTTTTCTATTTTTCTCTAACGATCTCCTTAGCCTTCATTCTCATATTGTCTCCTTTCTATAGTTTAGAGTAGCTTAGTACTATCCTTCTGTTTACTCTTTTCTCATCTTGCTTTCAGTTAATTACACATATATATATATTCAGTGTCTTCCCTTCCTCCTCTTATCCAGCTCCTTGATATATATTTGTTTATTGCCTTTATGTTACTCCAAATAAACCCTCTCTTGTATATGTTTATCTGAATCTTTGTTTCCCTTATTGCATATTGGGCTCAATCCTACCACCCCAGAACCAGCACCTGACAGTATTAGCCCGAGTGTGGCTAAGGGTTACCGTTTTCAGCATTGAAATTTAACCCTGAGCCACACTCGGGAATACCACCAGGGGGCTGGATCAATGTACTGATTTTGACATATAAAATATGTCAAAAAATGGACCGCCAGGGAGGTTAAGAGGCGGCCTCCTTAGCGTAGCACTTTTGAACTTTTAAATACATATTAGTTTCACGATGAATTGTTTTTCACTTACAGTTTTTCACGGTGTGATTAGGTTAGGACCCAACTAGGAGATTTACCTTGCTGGTGGGTTTACACTAATTTCTAAGTAATCTATTAAAGAGGATTTAGAGCATGTGTGGCAATATACTATTTCTCTGTAAGACCTGGGGACTGACTGCTAATGTGGTGTAGTCCCTCGTGTGATTAATGGGAGTTGAGCACACAACACTTTGCTTGTGTTGAATATATTCCGTTAATGTGAGCAAGAAGACAACATTTTAATTAAAGATTCTATGTCAAGCTGGCCCACTTGTACCCGGGAGCTTCCACCCTATGTTTCAGAGGGTGTGGGGAGGAGGGTACTTATTTACACTCATGGTGGGAATGTGCCGGAGTGCGACCGCTCTGGGAGTCGGTGTTCGCGGATCTGGACCGATGCTTGGGAATCCAACTGGAGCCGGATCCGTGGACGGCCTTGCTTAACCGTCCGTATCAGCGCCAGTCGCTACCCCGTTGCTCGGATAATCTGATCTCTCGAGTTTGCACGGCTACTCGCTTGTGCCTGGCGCGTACCTGGAAGGGACCTCCTCCAGTTAGAGCACAAGTAGAGGCGAAGATTTGGTACATGATTGTCATGGAACGCTTGACAGCGATCATTCATGATCGAATGCACCATTTTACCCGGGTTTGGTCCCCATGGTTGGAGCTGTTTGGCCTTCTCGGGCTAAATGATGGCCTTGGATGGGTCACTGGGGGTTCATGCCCCACCGGCCCTGGGTCGCTTTTACCGCTGCTGTGGACCCCGTGCTGTGTGCTGCTGCCTCCCCGAGTCTCTTTCCGTACTGTTCTCATGTGCTCCCCATGTTTGTTCCTTGATCTCTCTCTCGTGGGTATTATGACTTCTAGCTTCCTTTATTGACACTTTATTGGTTCCTCTTGCGCTTTCGTTGGCGAGGACCTTTGTGGAGGAATGCAATATTTGGCTGCACTTTGTACATGCCTTGGTGCACCCTGGTCGCTGCTGCTACTGCACATACGCTCATTACTGTTGTGTTTATTACTTATAGTAGACGTTTCTTACTGACCCATTTATATGGTTGGTGTTGCTATGTACTGCAATTTTGTCATATACTTCTTACTTTCTGTATTACTTCTTGTGTATTTGAGTGCTTTGACGTAATAAAATCCTTTATTACAAAAAAGATTCTATGTCAAGTTTGCCAAAAATAGGAAAATCAGTCAACGATAGGGGGAAAAAAAATATATATATATAATCAAATATTTTGACCTTCAGCTTTCTAGAACTTTGCATTTTGATACAATGTATTTAGATTTTTAAAGGTGTATACTTGTAATTATACAGGATTATTCAAACAGAATCGAAAAGTTAACGCACGTTCGGTGACTTTTCGTTCTCTTCAATTCGGTGCGATTTGGCGATTCCCATTTCGGCGGCCCTCCGGTGTATCCAGCAAGCACCACAGGGCCGTCGTAGTGCAGGGAAAAGCCGCCGCAAACCCGCCGAACACTCACCGCAAAACCGGGCGAACATACACTGAAACCGGAAAAACCATCTGGATTAACCCCGCCGGAGAAACCCGAGCAGCCGCCGATCACAGCGCAGAGCAGCCGCCGGAAAAAGCCGACACCGCACACGAATGGAGTGAAAAAAAACAAAAAACTGTTTGCTTGAATGTTTGAAAAGTAAAACGCTGTTTGCAAAGAAACTACAGAATGAAAATGTCTGGAATTGACATATAAGATCCAATGAATGATAATAAAAAGGGCTGTTACAGAAAAAAGAAAAAAACGATTTAAAAAAAAAAAAGGGAAAAAAGTTCGCAAAAAAAAATCCTGAAAAATGCCTAAAAGATCCTAAAAAAATCTATAAATAAGAGAGACTTTTTACTGCAGAATATTATAATCAACGGTTTATTAGATACTGTATTAAAACGGGAATATTTATAACATTGAAGCCTATGGGATTCGCCTGAATAAACCTGTTGAATAAAACCACCGACAGCAGGGCAATTCGGCAACTTTTCACTGCTGGTTTTGTGTTCTCTGAATAGACAAAGCATTGCTTCTCTATGGGGATTTCACTGCTCTTGAACAGGCACCGTATGTGCAGGCAATTCGTCAACATTTGGAGAACTGGCTGCTCTCTGGATAGCCGAATGGCCAGGAAAGGTAACCGAACACTGAAATTCACTGTTCGGCTACCTTTCGGTCACAATTTGGATCTCTTTGAATAACCCTGATAGTGAAAGTCACATTTTGTACCTCCCTCTATTCTCTCTCCAGGAGGATATAGTAAATCTATTTTCCTGTGATTCTGCCTTGTCATTAGCCGGTGGGAAGCGAGTACATGCATTAACGGGAGAAAGGAATGAAGCGGCCACTGTGGCAGGAAATAATGTTCCGTGTTCAAGGTCCCTGGTTTTATTTTCTAACGTATGCCTCTGATAAAGTCCCACAGCTCTATTCACTCTCTATACTGCATTACATATTGCAGAATTATATAGGTTCTACAACAGAGGGGTAAAAAAATAAAAAAAAATAATAATAATTAATTAAAAAAATAAATAAATAATAAAAAAGAAATTGATGAATTGATTGTTATACAGATTTCTGGGGTTTTACCTCAACGTCTTTCACCTGAGGCTTCTTTACAGTTGCAATTAAATGAAAGATAAAAGCAGCCCAGGCCTCCAATCTGTATACAGACCTCTGTTTATTGTACTAGCACAACGTTTCAGCTTATGCAACAGCCTTTCTCAAGATCGGAAGTGTTGAGCTGTTGCATCAGCCAAAACGTTGCCGTTTGCAAAATAAAAAGGTCTTTTTACAGATTTGAGCGCTAGGTTTCTTTGTATCAGGGATCTCAAACTCTGGCCCACCAGATCTACCTGAAGAACTACATCTATACGCCTATTCTCTGGCCATTTATTGGATTCAAAGAATTCTGGGAATTGTAGGCTATTAACATCTGGGGAGGCGGGACTTTAGGATCCCGGCTTTATTTATTTACATGTGGAGTTTTGGCCACGGTTCCTGCAACGCCCATCTGACCCTGTATCGGTTGAAACATGTGAATGCTTAACCCTTCAAAGGTTTACTGATTTGTACAGTTGAAAGAGACAACTCGACGCTTGTTTATGTTTGTTTCCTATAGTGGTTATTCAGTGAGAGCCGAACTTGCCACCGAATGGTGAATTTCACTGTACGCTGCAATTTCGTGACAGTTTGGCTATTCAGAAAGCTGAAAATTTGCCATATTGAACGAGTGCAATTCGCCTCAGAACGCCGCAGTTTGGCAACCGTGAAATTCTCCTGTAAAGAAGTATTGGTTAATCTATTATCTATTTATTAGAATTTTTTTAAGCATGTTTCTGGATTTTTTCAGTGAAGTTTTTTTCCCATTTTTTTCTTAATGACATTTTTTCTTATTCTGTAACAGAACTTTTTATAGGACCTTTTATTATTTCCATGCATTGTTTTAAACGCATTTTAAATATTGTTTTTTTTTTAATCTCCTGTTCGGCGGCTGATCGGCTATTTCGTTGGTGTTGAGCAGCTCTGTGTTCAGCAATCCATAGGCGGGCTGATTGGCAGCGTTCGGCAGATGGGTTTGGCCAGTGCTTTTTTTTTTAGAAAAATAGGTGGGGGTACTCTCACGCCCAGGGAAAAACTGATTATTCGGATGGTTTTTCGTGTCCTAATAAATACTCCTTTATTCACACTGGATATATTGCCCCAGGCTCACATGGATATATTGCCCCCAGCTCACACATGGATATATTGCCCCAGGCTCACATGGATATATTGCCCCCAGCTCACACATGGATATATTGCCCCCAGCTCACACATGGATATATTGCCCCAGGCACGTGAACTCTGCGATCTCGATCGCGGCTGGCTGGTGGATGGTTCCCAGGCGAGCGGCAGATATTCATTCAGGCGGCTGCATGCAGAAGTATAGAACGCGGCGGCCGCTGGATCCGCCCCTGAGCCGACCAGACAGCTCGGGATTCAGACTCCGAGAGTCCGATGCCGGAGCTGACAAAAATTAAAAAGCAAAGGGCGGCTGACGATGAGGTGCCGGTATGGCGTACCGCCTCAGCGATCTGTTCGGCGGGCTGATGGGCGGAGTTCGGCAAATTCCGTTCGGCACACTTCGGGGACCCAGCGGTGAATGACGAATTCACTGCAGGGTCGGCAAACTGAACTCACTGTAGTGTGCTGAACGAGAGAACACCGAAATTTCAGTGCTCTCTGTATAACCCTTTATGTATTTTGTGACTGTGAGATTCTACGGCATTGATTGGTAAGGAGGAGACAGGTGCAGTGCAACATTTTATACAAGAGAAATTAAAATAGCACATTATAGGTTTAGAAAACAAAATGAATGTTTAAATATATACTTAGGTATAAACACACTTGTGTAAAAGCATAAAAATACAGAAAAGATAACACATAAGCGATTTCACTAGAAGCTGTTTAATAGTTATTAGCATCAAATTAAAATCTGTTGCACCATCTAGTGGCAAACTTCAATAATTCACTTTGATACTAGAATTTCCATGTCTAGCTTTTAACGTAATTATTTTACAGTATGGCTTTAGATAAAGTGATGTTTTTTTTGCTGAAATTTTGATAAATGACTAAATAGACCTTAACGAAACGTCTCTGGAGGAGTCAACAAAAAACGCACAATAAATTTGATTCAAACAAGGAGCATGGCATGTTATTTACACCAAGAAAATACTAACAGTGTTTATTCTAGGTTAAAGACTCATTGCTGGGAGGATTACTGCTCTGCAGCTCTGTCATACACCAGCACACTCTGAATATATACAGAAGCTCCTATAGAAGATGGACAGTGGGATAAAATAGGGTCCGAGTGATTGGGGACATGGAAACTCTGTAGAAATATCTATGGTCAGTAAGGGTCAAGTTGTGCAGGAACACTTGGGAATGTAGTTCCTCGAGGAACAGAGTTCCCTTTTGGCCTCATACTGAAAAGATTTCAATCTTATATTTCCTTAATAAATCACCTTAAATATATGATGTTTATTGCAACTATCATAATGATTTCCTTACTATATTCATTATTTAAATGTGAGTGTGACATGTCAATGGTTAATTGGGGAGCAGAAATCTAGGAGAGTTTCCACACTTACAGGGTTATCCAAAGAGATTTGAATTGCTTGAGAAAGGTAACCGAACGCTGAAAATCAGCGTTCGGTTACCTTTCCTGGCCATTCGGCTATCCAGAGAGCAGGCAATTCGCCAAATACTGGCGAATTGCCTGCATATACGGTGCCTGTTCGGTGCCTATTCGAGGGCAGTGAAATCCCCATGAAAAAGCACTGCTTCGGCTATTCAGAGAACACAAACCAGCAGTGAAAGGTTCCCCTAATGCCCTGCCATTCGGTGGTTTAATTTGGCAAATTTATTCAGGAGAATCCCATAGACTTCAATGTTAAAAATATTCCCGTTTTAATTCAATATCTAATAAACCGTTCATTCTAAAATTCTGCAGCAAAAAGTCTCTTTATTTATAGATTTTTTTAGGATACTTTAAGCATTTTTCTGATTTTTTTTTTTTTTTTATTAAAAGTCCGATTTTTTTTTTTTTTTTTCAGTTTACTTATTTTTTTTGTAACAGCCCTTTTTATTATCATTCCCTGGACCTCCTGTGAAAATTTCAGACATTTTCGCTTAGTAGTTTCTTTGCAAACAGCGTTTCTTTTTCCCAGATTCATACAAATGGTTTTGCTAATTTATTCACTGCCTCCTCTACGTCACAGCTGCTTCGGCTCTGTGTTTATTCGGCTCCTGTTCGGCTCCTGTTCGGCTTCTTCGAAGGTTAATCCAGCAGGGTTATCCAAAGAGATTCGAAAAGTCACCGCACGTTCGGTGACTTTTCGTTCTCTTCAATTCGGTTCCTTTTGCCGATTGCATTTCGGTGACCCTGCGGTGTATTCAGCACGCACCACAGGGTCCCCGAATTGCAGGGAAAAGCTGCCGCAAACCTGACGAAAACTAACCGAATGCACGCTGAAAACCAGCAAAAACATCTGGATTAACCTTCGAAAAAGCCGAACAGGAGCCGAACAGGAGCCGAACAGGAGCCGAATCACACAGAGCCGAAGCAGCTGTGACGTAGAGGAGGCAGTGAATAAATTAGAAAAACCATTTGTATGAATCTGGGAAAAAGAAACGCTGTTTGCAAAGAAACTACTGAGCGAAAATGTCTGAAATTTTCACAGGAGGTCCAGGGAATGATAATAAAGAGGGCTGTTACAAAAAAAATAAGTAAACTGAAAAAAAAATAAAAAAAAAATCGGACTTTTAATTTTTTTTTTAAAAATTCAGAAAAATGCTTAAAGTATCCTAAAAAATCTATAAATAAAGAGACTTTTTGCTGCAGAATTTTATAATGAACGGTTTATTAGATATTGAATTAAAACGGGAATATTTTTAACATTGAAGTCTATGGGATTCTCCTGAATAAATTTGCCGAATGAAACCACCGAATGGCAGGGCATTTCGGGAACCTTTCACTGCTGGTTTGTGTTCTCTGAATAGCCGAAGCAGTGCTTTTTGATGGGGATTTCACTGCCCTCGAACAGGGACCGAACAGGCACCGTATGTTCAGGCAATTCGCCAGGATTTGGCGAATTGCCTGCTCTCTGGATAGCCGAATGGCCAGGAAAGGTAACCGAAGGCTGATTTTCAGCGTTCGGTTACCTTTCTCAAGCAATTCGAATCTCTTTGGATAACCCTGCAGATGTTTTTGCTGGTTTTCAGCCTGCATTCGGTTAGTTTTCGTCAGGTTTGCGGCAGCTTTTCCCTGCAATTCGGGGACCCTGTGGTACTTGCTGAATACACCGCAGGGTCACCGAAATGCAATCGGCAAAAGGAACCGAATTGAAGAGAACGAAAAGTCACCGAACGTGCGGTGACTTTTCGAATCTCTTTGGATAACCCTGTTAGTTTTTTAGGAATAGACCCCTGATAATCACTATATCCAGGGAACTGAATGAACCAGTAAGAGGAGCAGGCAGGGTTTGACTGACTGGCCATTGGACAAGCTGGACTATTGTCTGGTGGACTGCAACACCCATGAGCAAGGAGTTTCTTGTAGAGATTAAAGGTTCTCTCCAGCTGGTCCAACACTTTGGGTCCCGCTATGATCATCTGCGTCACAACATGAATAAAGGGAACATTACTGTATAGTGCTGGGATAAACTGCGAGGGTCACAAAATCTAGATTGGAAGTTCTCATGAGAACAGGGCCGTCCATCCCGCCTGTATTTGTTAAATGTTGTCATCTTTCACACAGTACCAATTAGAACTCTATACAGCGCTGCGGAATGTGGAGGCTCTTTATAAAGTATCGTAATAATATTGTGTATTCGGGAGGCACACACAATCGGAGGAGGCAAGCGATTAGGCTGGTTATCCAATGGATCTGTAGTCAGGCGAAATAGCTGTCCAGGAGTGGCTGTGACTCGTTGCATAATCTGACCTTCGCTAAAAAGAAAAGCCATCTAGTATGGCATGGCACTGGCAAGGAGGGTTCGGTGTTAAAACAGACCCAGGATACAAAAAAGTCACAAACTACGTACTTCATTTGCATGTCCTACCCAGAGTTCCTTGCTGCATATGGGGAATGTAGCACATGAGCTCTGTAAAGCAGTTCTCTGAATTGCTGGGATGTATAAATGGCTTTCAGAATTATAAAGTTGATTATATATATTTTTACACACACACACACAGGTCTGACCCTTTGTTTATAAAGGGGCTAAATTAATCTTTATCAACAAGAACTCAGACAAAATGCTTCAAGGGGTTATTAAGCAAGCACTGAAATTTCAGCGAAATTACGCCGAATGCCGCCGATCAGCACTGAAAACCGCCAAACAGACCGCCTAACACCGCCAAACTGCAGAAAAAAAAGGAACTCTGCTATTCTTTAAAAGGCGTTTCAAACAATAAAAATACACGAAAATGCATTTAACCGTTTCACTGCTGAGGACGTGTGGGGAACGTCCTCATTGACTCCTAAGGAAAGATAGGGGGTTCGTTTGAACCCCGAGTTCTCCCGACTGTTGGCAGCTAGCAGGGTCATGTTTGGTATCATTAGAAAGGCCAGAGAATGACCTTTCCAGTGATACCAAACATGACCATGTTTAAAGTAAAGAAAAAGAAAGAAAAGAAAACCATGTTTTTTTTTAAGACGTGAAATGGCTCAGCAGTGACGAGGTTAACCTCCCTGGCGGTCTAATTTTTTCAAAATTTTGTGTCTAAAATGTCTCAATTTCTTTTAAAGGAAACGTGTTTTTGTACATAATTAGCCTGTAATAATTATGAATCGCGCACTGAAATCCGTGCAATCAAGAGTCCATACTGGTAAAAGCCTTTATATATAAATAAATAAATAAATAAAAAAAATAGTAAATACACTGAGTCCGATAAAGTTTGAAACACAACATAATAATTATCCCAAAAATAATTATCCAAAATAATGCAAATAAATGATATTCAATAAAATACAACAAAAAACACTGAAATCTGTCTGAAAACAAGGGTGAGACGATGTATGGTCTGTTTCTTATCCTGTAGTACCACCTAGTGGCCGTTCATAAACATTGCACATTGGATTATACAGTGTATAATAATTTTTTTCTAAGTCTGCTGCCTGGTCCCGCCCCCTGCATCGTGTGACTCGCAGGGAGCCTTACCAGGAAGCAACTCGCCGCAATCACACTGCGAGGGACAGCCAGGGAGCGCAGGAGGAGGTGAGTATGCATCCAGCCCGAGTGCGGCTCAGGGTTACCGTTCACGGTAGTGAAATTTAACCCCGAGTCACACTCGGGAATACCACCAGGGAGGTAAAATAATGAAAAATTGTCCTATAAAAGCCAATAAAACGGTCTGTTACAGAATAATAATAAAAAAAAGCCTTTAAAAAAAAATAAATTGGGAATCCAAAATTTCACGTAAAGAATCCAAAAAGACGGTTTGAATAAAAGATAACATAGAATTGATAATATTTCTTTCATTGACTCCTATGGGATTCACCTGTTTAAACCAGTAAAACTGAATCCTCAAAAATCAGGGTATTTTTATTTGCTGTATAAAGTCCTGCTAACTCCTTTGAATATGTTGAAGGTAGAAGCTGGTGTTAAACCCACTTTCTATAATAATGTTTCCAATGTAAAAATTTGCCACATAAATCAGATTTCCCTACAGTCAGCTCTACACGTGTAATCATTGCATTTAGGAAGTAATATTTTGTTTTTGTTTCGTTATTTCCATGGCTTTTTAGATGATAGAACACTTTCTGTTTGACTCTCGGCTGAAATACCCCGGAGGGAATATTTATAGATTTGGGACCTCAAGCCCTCGGTGTTATAAATCCAAAAGCTAGATTTATGGTTTAAATTCCCACCAAGCTAGATCCTTTCCCAATAAAATACTGCGATAAAAAGTTAAAAAAAACAACAAAAATGTCACAGCCACCGGAGTTAAAAGGTTTGCCATGGGGAGGGGGGCTCCGTGTTGCTCAGAAGCTCACTAATGGGTGGAAACATTTTTTGTAGTGGGCAGCATCTTTCGGATCCTGTCGAAAATGACACCTGTCATTTTTCTAGAACCTAATTCAACAGATTTTTCTAACCCTAGCCCTTACCCTAATTTCTAACCCTAACCCTAGCCCTTACCCTAATTTCTAAACCCAGACCTAACTGCAAAAAACAGAAATTTGAGAGCAATCTAGAATTTTCATATAGAGCCAAAATTTTATAAAAGTGTAAGACTTCAGTTGATTTTTGTTCCTCAAAAATGCTTCGAAAATTGTCAGGAGGTATCCGAAAAACGCTAAACAAAAGTCGAGATAACAACTGGTTATTTCCAGGAACCAAATTTATAATCTAGAGATAAACAACTTATTCTCTTGTGAAAACCACTTCTTATAAAAAAAAAAAAGTGATCACAAAAGAAAGAAAAATACATGGCCGCTGAAAACGTCCTTAGAAAACAGCTTTGTGAAATGCATGTATTTTACTGCAGACACGTATACAATGTTACAAGTAAAGTTGTAGAAAACTCCACATGGATACAATCTTGAACACGTCCTTTGTAGCGCTGTAATTAAACACCTGACAGATTCACTGGTCAGCTCTGAGTGCGTTTCCTCGCCAATTAGTCATTGCACAGTATGTGCATAACCTAGCACATCACATATTGAAAGGGTTGCCTCATTACCTGCAACAACAGAACAGCCCAGCAGGTGGAGCAGGAGAGCTGCAACCAGGAGAATTTGTTTGCCCTCCCGTGTCAATCAATCTGTAGCACAGAGAAAGTGCTGAGGTTTGATTGACAGGTGAAAGAATATTTACCCATATTTTTTCTATTTTGTCTTGTTTTAAAAAAAATCTACATTAACCATTCACAGATAGCTTATTTTAGCTTGGATTCTAATTATAAGGTTTGGAAGAAACACAGGGACTCTATAAACCCCAGTCATTTCCAGTCCATGAATGTCAATGTTGACGCGCCTTACAAAAGATGAAGAACTCGTCCAACGAACTGCGGAAGGTCTGCACTGCTTTATTATTAGTTGTTCTTATGGTTTAATGCAGGAGTTAGCAACCTCAGCCTTCCGGATGTTTTGAAATTAGATGTCCCATGATGCTCAACCACACATCAGGTTTGCTAAGCCTCATGGGAAACGTAGTCCAAAAGCATCTTGATGGCTAAGGTTGCCGACCCCTGGTTTACTTTCTCATTAAATATTTCTCTGCAGTCACAACATGGCAAAGCAGATCTATTGGAAAGGGATCTGCTACTAACCCGGCGGCGCACGTCTAGCTTACTGAGCAGCAAATCTTTAGGTGACTTGCTAAAAGCCACCAGATGGGACACGCCATTTAGTAAAATCACGTACGTCAATGCAAGCTCCTTGCTCTTGCAAAGGGAGAGGCAGAAAGGATGCTGTCAGCTGTACTATAGAGTGACAGCAGAACTATTATTTTTCCCAGGAATTGCTGAAAAGGGACAATGAATAAACAACCATGTAAGTGTTAACTAGCACCATATTCTTTAATTGCAACGCCCCGCGGAGACTTATACCGTGGAGCTGCTCTTTGCTGGTGTAACAAGTCAATCAATAGCAAAATGAGCACGCTCCTCCCCACACAGTTTTTCTGTTTTAACCCCTTCACTACCAAGTGATTTTCCAAAAAAACAATGTCAGAAACCAGTGTTTTTTTTAAAAAAACATCTTAAATGAATTTTAACCTCCCTGGCGGTATTCCCGAGTGTGACTCGGGGTTAAACTTAAGTACCGCGAACGGTAACCCCGAGCCAGACTCGGGCTGGATGCATACTCACCTCCTCCTGGCTCCCTGGCTGTCCCCGCAGTGTGATCGCGGCGAGTTGCTTCCTGGTAAAGCTCCCTGCGAGTCACATGATGCAGGGGGGCGGGATCAGCAGCAAACGTAGAAAAAAATTATAATACACTGTATAATCCAAAGTGCAATGTTTATGAACGGCCACTAAGTGGCACTACAGGATAAGAAACAGACCATACATAGTCTCACCCTTGTTTTCAGACAGATTTCAGTGTTTTTGTTGTATTTTATTGAATATCAATTATTTGCATTATTTTGGATAATTATTTTTGGGAGAATAAATTATAATGTCATGTTTCAAACTTTATCGGACTCAGCGTATTTACTATTTTTATTTATTTATGTATTTATAAAGGATTTTACCAGTAAAGACTCTTGCTTGCACGGATTTCAGTGCGTGATTCCTAATTATTACAGGCTAACTATGTACAAAAACACGTTTCCTTTAAAAAAAAAAAGAGACACTTTTAGACACTAAATTCTTAAAAAACTAGACCGCCAGGGAGGTTAACGTAAGAAATATTTGAATTTATACCTATTTTATGTCATATTGTAAATAACCTATTCTTTTTTGGCCAGTAGATGGCGCCATCTAATGCCAAATTAGAGGTTTTAGTGGCTGGTCTATTTTCTTCCACTTCTCTCCACATCGGTTGCTGAAAGCCCGATATTTCAGAGCTTTGAGCAGCTGATTTTACAGTTTTATTTCTTTGGGCATTATGCTCACAGGACTAAAACTTTGGGGGCACCTTCTGCGGCCCAAAAGCAAACAAAATTTGTTTGCACCAAACGAATTTCATTTGCTTTTGGGCTGCAGATCAGCATACCAAGATATCTCGATATTGGGGCACCAGATGGTGCCTTCAAAGCCCGAGATATCACGAATGAAGGGGTTAAAGGGCTTTTCTATTCTAGTTTTTAACATAAGTCTTCAAAAATCCAGTTGGGGTAAAAGAAGCATTTTAGCAGTTGAATTTATTTACATATTTTTTGCCTACAAGACTCTTGTTATTTATTCAGCAGGACAGTAATCAGCTGGCGCAAACGAGCGCAATCTCTGATGTGCCAATGTTTTTTTAATGCATTAGTGTTCGTAATGAAATATGGGCGGCCGGCGCTAAGGCCACTTAACCTAACGTAACTGAGCGCCAACACCAGTGTTAAGAATGTAATATTGCCCTTAGAGTGCACTTTAGGGTGTGAGATAGAATTTATTTTTTTAAAAACCAGATGATTTGTATGTTTCTATATACATTTTTAATATGTGCTACAGGTATATATATATTAAGATGGTGTGGCAGCATTATTTTGTGATGCTCATGTTCCTGGTCCGTTGTTTATGCCTTCCTCACTGATCTGAAACCTGTCATCTGCCCCTAGAGAGGGCGCTGGATCTAGAGAATATCATTGCTTTTCATCTGGTGTCATGATCAAAGAGAAAACACAGGATTTTGGCACCTTTGCAAGAACAGGAATGTCCTAGATGAAACATTCCTTGCTACCAAGAGTGCAGATTCCAGAGATCTAAAGTGGGGGCGTAATGTTACCTCGCTTTACAGCCTAGTTTGTGCTGACACTGAAACAATGTTGCAGTTAAGTCTGAAAAAAAGAAGTGTGGGAACGCTCAGATTTTGCTCCCTCAATAAACACTTAACACAAACTCATACTCAAATCTGATGTATGTATATTTGGATTTTAACAATACTCATTCACCGTTATGGTGACGGGCAAAAAAAGTGAGATTAAAAGCCTCCACATGGCAAGTAATCAAGTTTATAATTGTGGAAGACATTTAACATCCCAGCAATTCAGAGACCTGCTTTACAGAGCTCATTTGCTACATTCTCCATATGCAGCAAGGAACTCTGGGAGGGACTTGCAAATGAAGTCCGCATTTTCACACTTTTTTGCATCCTGGGTCTGTTTTAACACAAAACCCTTCTTGCCAGAGCAATGCCATAATAGATGGCTTTTTTTTTTTTAGCAAAGGTCAGGTTATGCAACGAGCCACAGCCACTCCACAAAAATATATGATATGTCCTATATGTATTGCGACTTAGGCTAGGGTCAGACTGAGGCAGTGCGAACGCGCGTTCTGGCGCACATAATCACGGCCGCACTAGCAGCAGATGACAGGCAATGACGGCCAATATACGAAGTACGGTCGCACAAAAGTCCGGCCGCGCAACGCAAGTGGAAAATGAACGCATTTTTTCGAGAACGTTAAACCGCTGGTACTGACGTACAAAGTGCGCTGCGGCCGCATAGCAGCGTGTGTGCGTGATTAGGAGATGTCAGACGCTGCTAGTGTGCGGCCAACATAACGTTCAAACAGACGGATTTCCCTAGACTTCTTTTTACCCCATCGTCATGAAATACGTCCAGAATTGCGCATCGTCTGACCACTTAAGCGTATTCTGTGAAAAAATGCGTGCGCACGCATCGACGTACATTTTGACGGTGGCCGCAGAAAATGCGCTCATCTGTCCCTAGCCTTAACAGGGAAAGCTATGATTGAGCACCTGAATACAAGCTTTAGAGTGTATACGAGCAAGGGGAACCCTGATCCCCCTGCAAAAATAATGGTGGCACTGTGTTCCCACACGTTCCACCTCTACATTTCAGATAGTCAGAGAGAGGCCATTGTGACTAGTGATGGGCCGAACACCCCTCCCCCCGTGTTCGGTTCGCATTTCGAACTCGAACACCCGAAAAAGTTTGACAGCAAAATCGAACACAATTCGAACACCATGCAAGTCAATGGGGCTTGAACGTTCGAAAATTAAGGTCCCCTTCAAAATATTGGCCATAAAAGGTGTATGGGGGTCCGGGTACTGCCCTGGGGGACAGGAAACAACGGGGGGGGGGTGTTTAACCCTTTCACTGCTGAGTGCTGAGCCATTTCACTGCTGTGCGCTGAGCTAATTTTTACCGCTTTTGCTCATGTTTAAAATGCGATTTGAAGCTATGGGAAATGTTTGACTAACAAGGAGTGGGAAATGTTTGAGCAACAAGGAGTGGGAAATGTTTGAGCAACAAGGAGTGGGAAATGTTTGACCAACAAGGAGTGGAAAATGTTTGACCAACAAGGAGTAGAAAATGTTTGACCAACAAGGAGTGGGAAATGTTTGACCAACAAGGAGTGGGAAATGTTTGACTAACAAGGAATGGGAAATGTTTGACCAACAAGGAATGGGAAATGTTTATCAATCCCATAGGCTTCAATGTTAAAAATATTCCTGTTTTAATCCAATATCTAATAAACCGTTTATTATTATATTCTGCAGTAAAGAGTCTCTTTACTTTTAGATTTTTTAGGATCTTTTAAGCATTTTTTTGATTTTTTTTTTCGAACTTTTAGCAAACGTCCCGAAAAGTTTGAAGTTCGCAAATTTTCGAACGGCCGATGTTCGAATCGAACATCGAGCCGAATCGAACCAGCAGCCCATCCCTAATTGTGACCAGATTCGAGCCAGAGCCATAAATAGCGGCTCGTTAATGGATGAGATGTATATTCCTCAAAATTATGTCAATGGTGGCATAGAAATACCTAAGTGTGTCGGCGACTGGTGGAAAAATGATAGATAACAGTAACACGAATATGTGCAAAATCCATTACAAATAGACATAAACACCTTTGGTATTATGGAAAATAAAAAAAAAGGCAAATATTAAATTGAATGAAAGCTTTGAAAAAATTAATAAAAACTTTCTTCTTTGATTTTTAAGAAGAGGTTTATTAAAAACTCGATCCAGGTAGACATGGATACAGTTTTTTCCCCCAAAATGTATAAAACATGCAAGAAATAAGTGGGGTGTGAAATAATTCTAAACGATCGCAGGACTGTCCTTGCGTTTATTAATTTGCGTTTTATCGAAAGATACTTGAGACGTCACGTTCCTCTGCCCAGATTAATGATGTCCTGAAATCCGTTGAGCGAGTGGCCTTCACGCCAGCCAGTTTTTTTTTCTTTATTATTAAATAGAGTGCAAAAATAAATAATGCAGGATCTGTGAAACAGTACTTTAAATTCCTGCTTAAATATTAATGTCATGAGAAAGAGAGAGAGGGAGGGGGAAAAAAAAAAGATAAAACCCTATCTGAAATTTACTTGAAACCCCTTGAACATGAAAAGAAAGTTATGCATGAGTGGCCCTGAACTTGCTCTGCTGCCGACAGAAAGGGACGGCAGGGGCACGTAGGCCAGAGTAAAAAGCAGTTGGTCTCCTTAGCTGAACCTAGGGGCTTGAAAATGCCTGGAGGAAAAAAAAAATTCTAAATCAGACATGGGGAATGGGATGCACAAATACTGTATATATTAATCACGAGAAGCACCACAAATATCCTCTAGATTGTAAGCTCCTATGAGCAGGGCCCTCTGCACCTCTTGTTATGTTGCGTTCCCTTTGGTTATTGTAAAGCGCTGAGGAAACTATTGGCGCTATATAAATGATAATATTATAAATATAATAATAAATATCTGTAAAGGATAAACAAGAGGGAGTTGGGGGGAAAAAAATAAAAAAAGGATGAGGGGGCGGATAGAAACCCGTCTTAGAGCCAAGTCAGAGAGAAATGCCTGTATCCATTTCATTCTGAGTATTCTTAGGAATGATACTATTAATACTTATAAGTGGCTTGAGTACCAGCGCTACGGAACTTGTTGATGCTTTATAAATACTTGTAACTGTAACTACTTGGCTTGCCAGCCAAACAACTTCATATACTGTGGTGGGGACGACACAAGTGCTCATTAGATTATATTAAAATATTGACCCTTTTTTTTTTCTAGGGATGCACCGAAATGTCGGCCGAAAACGGTGCTTTTGGTTTCGGCCGAAATGGAAAACTCAGCTGAAGATTTTCCTTTCAAAATGGGGCCTGGAGGCCCGGCCGTGCCGGGGGCTCGCCTGTGCCTGGAGGCCAGCCGAGCTGTCTGCTCAGTCGTCTTCCAAGCTCAGGCGAGCCACCGGCTCGGCCTGGAGGCCCAGCCGAGCAGGGGGCTCGCCTGAGTCTGAAGGCCAGCCAAGCCTCCAGGTTCAGGTGATGGATTTTGTTGGGGGGGGGGGTGAGAGCGTTGCACACACTCACCTACATCGGCCCTGAGTCCAGCGGTGTCAGTGCCATCACTCTGGCCGGGATGACGTCACAGAAGCCTTTGATCCCGAATTTTCGGTTTGGGTATCGGACAGAAATTTCCATTTCTGTGCACCACTACTTTTTTTACATGGACGTAGCGACATCAATAAAAATAGCAAATGTCAGCATCTTTGTCACAATGGGAAAGATTCCATCAGCAGTAGCAGACAAAGCTTCCTGAGATTGTGAAAGAAGAAAAACCCGAAGGTTATAGTGTGAAGGCGCTATAGAGTTAGATCAAATAGCAAAGCAATATACTTTTAAGCAGCTCACTAGTTGAGTGTATCCTTCACTCCAAAACCAGAATGTAGAGAGAAATCACTATACAGTGAAATAGGAGCGCTAAAGGTTAAACAAAGATCACATGTATCTCAATATATATAAATGAGAAGACAAGACAAAAAGAAGGTCTATTTTTCTTTCTTTCCCTTGTTCTTATTTCTTTCAGTGGAATAATAAATCTGTTAAATGGCATCGACTTCTAAAAGAGACAAAAAAGAGAATCTCATTGCATAGTATCAGTGTACACCAAAAAATCAGAAAAAAGTTAAGATTTTCCACTCACAAACAGGGAGTCTGCAAGACTCCAAATGTATGCCTTTAAGCCTCTTCTGGGGGGCTCCACCCATCAGCAGGAAAAGAGATTCAGGAAAAGAGATTCACAATCCTTATTCTTACAGGCTTGATAGTAGCTTTGGACCGGAGGTATACTTATGATCTCGAGGAAGAAATCAATAATAGTGTAATACTGTAAATTAATTGAGAATAAAAATCCAGAGAGGGTTACACTCACGTGTTACAGAGCCTCTATTGAAAGTGGCTCTGTATAAGCGCCTGGGACCGCTAATCAGAGGGGGTCCATCCTCGGTACTGGATTTCCGCTGGAACACAGCTCCGCCGTAGAACAGTTCAACCCAATGCACAGAGATGTGGTAAGTAGAGAGGTAATGGCAAAAATAAAAATAAAAATAAAAATGGCCAAAAATTAAAGCAATAAAAATTTATTAAAGGACAAAACACCAAAGGAAGGTGTATAAAGTGCGAGACGCGTTTCACCTGCTACTGCAGGCTTCCTCAGTCAAAAAATTATAATATATTATAATATATATTGAGATACATGTGATCTTTGTTTAACCTTTAGCGCTCCTATTTCACTGTATAGTGATTTCTCTCTACTTCCTGAGATTGTGTTAACACGATCTGGGGGCTATGCTATATAAGTGCATTTGTTGCAAACAAATTTCATTCACATTTGGGCTCCAGAACATGCCTCTAAAGTTTTAGCAGTGTGGGTAAGATACCAGACGTGCCAACACTTTTTTGACAGCTGACAACTTTGAGCTTTGACAACTGACAGCTCCCCAGCTGAAGCTGCACAGAGCTCAGAACTGCAGTAACTCCATTTGGCCAGCAGATGGTGACATCTGTCTGCCAAATAGGTTGTTACAGTAAGGAACACATTAAGGATATTCCCAAATATTTCTTGCTGTAGAATGAAAGGGACACTCTCCGCATACTCACCATTTTACAGTTATAATGTTGTCAGGATTTGAGGAGTGCCCCCACTTCTCTCACCTCTCCCAGCTCCCCCAATTTGGTGTAATCGCTGGGTTAAGTAGAGGAGTTACCTCCACCGCACCTAGCAAAGTGCACACTATTTTTTAATAGATTGGAAAATATTTTTTAATTAGAAGGAAGTAAAAGAATAATCCTGGGTCCTGACATTGTTTTTTGTTGTTTTTTATTTTCTTTCTTGTTTTTGGTACGTCACTTGGTAGTGAAGAGTTTAAAAGAAGATTATGAATGTATGAGAATAAGTTCCATATTGTTTTCCCAAATGATGGCTACATTTCATTATAAAGGGCATAGCTTGCTTCAAACAGCAACTTGATTAAATTAAAAACACACACCGGTCTGTCCGGTTAGCCCTAACTCAGTAATGGTTTGAACTTTTGGAAACTGAAGCTATAAGTGAGTTACTGGTAACCTGAATTAAAAAAAATCTAATATTACCCGAGCGCACATTACTCTATATACGACTCCATGGAGGCTTGCGCCTCCAACCCGCAAGATCCGTGCAGCACCGCGGAGTGATTGCGGAGGGAGACTGGGAACTATCTGTTCCCAGTCTCACTCTGCTCACGGCCTGAAGAAGCGGTGGATCGGACCATCGTTTTGGCTGTGGGATGACAGGTGAGTATTGGATTTTTAGGGAGGGGGGGGTTAAATGATTTTGCATTTGCAGAATCATTTAACACCAGCTTTAAGAAGGTGCTAAGATTTGCACGTCCCGTTGGTGATTTGCACCTGCACTTTGTAATACCTCACTTGTTGAGACGCTAAATAACTATTGCACTCTCTATGTTGTTAGGTACAGGAAACGCTTACGTTAAGTCCCAGGACATACTTGAAAACGAGAGAAATCTCAATGCACCTTTCCTGGTAAAATACTTTATAAATAAATAAATAAATAAGTACAGTAAACTCGCGCAAGCTGCGATGCGCAATCTGATTTCACCCAAGTGTTGCGTCAGGAATGGAATATCAATGGCAGATGTTAAGCTTACTTCTCCTAGCACAAACGATTATATATTGAGACGCTACATTAGCACCAACTGTGGAATAGAGCCCGATGTAAGTTATAGTTTTGGTTGCAGACTAAAGACACATAAATTAGGATCTTAAACTATGTTATCACATTTCGTTACAAGCCACATAAACTCTCCAGGTTTTGTTTAATTAACCTTTACAATAATTAAGCGGGGAACTTTTATCAGCCGATATCTGTTGCTATAGGAACAACCTTGGGTTTGTGCAATACATGAGAAGTACTTGGGTAAATGTTTAAAAAGAAGTTAATTAAGTCTGAATTGTTTTATACATTCTGCTTCACCTTGATACATCGAAGACTTCAAACGAAAATTAGAAATGGAATCAGACTTAAAGGAACACTCTAGGCTAAAAATCTCCCCCCTTTTTCTTACATTAAAATATACCTATTCCCTACCTAGTTTTTGTGTATATATATATATATATTATATATATATATATATATATTTTTAAATGTAATACCCTAAAAACCACTTCTTTCCAACGGCGTTTTTTTTTAAACTCACCTCCCTCCTCTTCCGCTCCCGTCCTTCTAACTCTGTAACTTAGCTAATGGTGTACGTGAGAAGCGCGCATGCGCGCCTCTCATGTAAGCCAGCCAATCAGCTGTCTTCCTCTTCTAATTGGATTAGTGTTACGCGCAGAGGATGCGCGCAACACTAATCCCAGTCGCAGACTATGCTGAAAGCGCGATGACGTCTCCTACTCGGCAATAGTCGGCAGAAGTGGGAAATATGAATCCCGCTCTGCTGACTGACAGCTAGACATGTGCATTCGTTTTAGTACTAAAACGATTTAGTCCGAATTTTGGGATAATTTAGTTTTCATATGACTCAAGAGAAACGAAACTGCTCAGTACAAAAAAACGAAAAACTAAAATAAAATGCACTACATTTTAGTTTCAGTCCTTTTTGTGATATTACGTTGATGAGTGAAGGAGACCAGCAATGAAGAGCGCAACATCGCAAAATTCGAAGTTCTGCACCCTCCACATGCCAATGCAATAGGATGTTCTATACAGAGAGGGGCATTAATTAATGCAGGAGGATGTTCTATACATTATACAGCGAGGGGTATTAATGCACGAGGATGTTATATACATTATACAGAGGAAGGTATAAATTGAGGAGGATGTTCTATACAGAGAGGGACATTAATTAATTCAGGAGGATGGTCTATATATTATACAGAGAGGGGTATTAATTAATGCAGGTGGATGTTGTATACATTATACAGAGAAGGGTATTAATTAATGCAGGAGGATGTTCTAAACATTATACAGAGAAGAGACTTTTTTTTAGCCCTTTAAATCCAGTGGCTGTGAACGGTGAGATCGTCAGCTTGTTATATTATCTCTCAGTACAATGTATCAGGCTCAGCTGTTACATTAACTGACTGTAACAGCGCTCAGAGTTTCCGTAAAACAAGGAAATAATATTGTTCTAACCTCTTATATATAAAAATATTATTTACTAGTATTACTGAAACTCTGAGCGCTGTGAGCAGCAGTCAGTTACTGTAACCGCTTTGCCTGACACGGGGCAGTATTACAATGTTGGTGCTAACTTAACCAGAGCTGTTGTAAACTGAAAACCTCCATGGCTCTGGTTAAGTTAGCACCAGCTATGTAATATGGCCCACATTGTGCTGAGAGTGAGAGATACTGTAACAAGCAGCGATCTCAGCCCTCTGAGGAGCCACTACAATAGTAATTGTATCCACTGGTTTTCGGATGAACGAAATTAGTTTTCATACTAAAGAACTGAAAACGAATTTCTTTAGCAACTAAATAAATTGCATTTTAGGACTAATCCATTAGTTCAAAACGAAATTTTGTGCTGTGCACATGTCTACTGACAGCTGGGAGGGCGGACTAAAGTTCTCTGTGTCTCTCAGCTGTTTTCAGCTTTTTCAGCCGATCGGCTGAGTGGAGGGAGGGGGGAAAGGCGAGGGCATACTCAGGGCATCATGACCACCTAAAAAAGCTTAGGTGGTCATGTTGCCTAGAGTATTCCTTTAATGTTGTAAAAGGGAAACCCTGAGCACCCTGCATAGATCTCTTGTGTATAACACAACACCACTGCTAACTCGGCTCTTAGAAACTCCACAGTGTTATATATATATATATATATATATACAGTCAGGTCCAGAAATATTGGGACATCGACACAATTCTAACATCTTTGGCTCTATACACCACCACAATGGAGTTGGAATGAAACAAACACAATGTGCTTTAACTGCAGACTGTCAGCTTTAATTTGAGGGTATGTACATCCAACTCAGGTGAACGGTGTAGGACTTACAGCAGTTTGCAGATGTGCCTCCCACTTGTTAAGGGACCAAAGGTAATGGGACAATTGGCTTCTCAGCTGTTCCATGGCCAGGTGTGTGATATTCCCTCATTACCCCAATTACAATGTGCAGATAAAAGGCCCAGAGTTCATTTCAAGTGTGCTATTTGCATTTGGAATCTGTTGCTGTCAACTCTATCAGTGAAGCAAGCCATCATTAGGTTGAAGAAACAAAACAAACCCATCAGAGAGATTGCAAGAACATTAGGCGTGGCCAAAACAACTGTTTGGAACATTCTCAAAAAGAAGGAACGCACCGGTGAGCTCAGCAACACCAAAAGACCCGGGAGACAACGGAAAAAAACTGGTGGATGACCGAAGAATTCTTTCCCTGGTGAAGAAAACACCCTTCACAACAGTTGGCCAGATCAAGAACACTCTCCAGGAGGTAGGTGTATGTGTGTCAAAGTCAACAATCAAGAGAAGACTTCACCAGAGTGAATACAGAGGGTTCACCACAAGATGTAAACCATTGGTGAGCCTCAAAAACAGGAAGGCCAGATTAGAGTTTGTCAAACAACACCTAACAAAGCCTTCACAGTTCTGGAACAAGATCCTATGGACAGATGAGACCAAGATCAAGTTGTACCAGATTGATGGGAAGAGAAGAGTATGGAGAAGGAAAGGAACTGCTCATGATCCTAAGCATACCACCTCATCAGTGAAGCATGGTGGTGGTAGTGTCATGGCGTGGGCATGTATGGCTGCCAATGGAACTGGTTCTCTTGTATTTATTGATGATGTGACTGCTGACAAAAGCAGCAGGATGAATTCTGAAGTGTTTCGGGCAATATTATCAGTTGCAGTAGAGGCCTGGCAGCGCATCACCAGGGATGAAACCCAGCGTCTGGTGAGGTCTATGCGTTCCAGACTTCAGGCTGTGATTGACTGCAAAGGATTTGCAACCAAGTATTAAGAAGGGAAAGTTTGATTTATGATTATTATTCTGTCCCATTACCTTTGGTCCCTTAACAAGTGGGAGGCACATCTGCAAACTGCTGTAAGTCCTACACCGTTCACCTGAGTTGGATGTACATACCCTCAAATTAAAGCTGACAGTCTGCAGTTAAAGCACATTGTGTTTGTTTCATTCCAACTCCATTGTGGTGGTGTATAGAGCCAAAGATGTTAGAATTGTGTCGATGTCCCAATATTTCTGGACCTGACTGTATCAGCACTCAAAATTTCACTTGCCAGTGCTCCACCCCTCTTTGGGCGAGTATCAGTATGGTGGCAATCACATGTTTAACACCCTCAGGAGAGGGAGCCTGTAGAGCAGGGGTCTGCACACTTGGCCCTCTAGATGTTTTGGAACCACAACTCCCATGATGCTCAGCCACTCATTAGGTTAACTGAGCCGCGTGGGAAATGTAGTTCCAAAACATCTGGAGTGCCAAGGATCCCATTAAATATCACATGCTAGCTATGGCTGCCTTTAACTTGGGGCAAAAGGGGCAGTTGCCCCGGCACAGTCATTGTGGGGCTCAAGACAGCTGCCCCTTGAGCCCGCAATTGCTATGGGCCACTCCACGGCTCGGCATCAGTGTTGCGCAGTTTTTAGACTTCTCTCCACCCACTGACGTAATCATGTGTGGATGAAATAACGACAGAAACGGGACTTCCTCCGGCCAGGCAGGGAGTTCCTTATGGGTTAGATACAGGGGTCCAAAGGATATCAAGAACCATAGAAGGTAGAGGGTAATGTGAGGTATCACTGGAAAGGCCAGAGCATGGCAAGGAAAAAAACAAGAAAAGGAAAATAATTGACAGGAAAAGTTTGGGTGGAGAGCAAGGAGTACGGACAGGAATATGTTTGATGGAGACAGGTTTGAGGGTGCCTGCAGACAAACAGGTGTAGGGGTACAGTTCAAAGAAGGGTTTAGAGGTTTAAGGAGAGGATTAGAGGTATCACAGATAGATTTATCAGGTGCCTCATGATCTGGTATGCAAATCCCAGCAAATCCAGTGTCTCTGAGACACAGATAAAAGATGTCCACAGTAGCTTGTATTAAATAAGGGGATAAATAATGGAATCACTGGTGGAAAGTTAGTTTCTGTCCTACCTGGCCACTAAAGACACGGATTTAAGCCATGACATATACACTAGATTACAACTAGGACGCAAAGCATAGCACTCGAGCCAGACAGCATAATGTGTGTGTGCTGTGTTTAATGGTCTCTCACGTTATTCCATACGATATGCAAACCCAGTTTGTGTCTCAGAAGTTGTGTCAGCTTACTGTCCATTGTGCTCTATATTTTGTATGAGAGAAGTTAATGTGCACCGAGCAGATGAAGAATAAGCCATTCTAACCAGCTTGTCCCTCATCTGTGCCTGACGTTATTCACAGGCTGGTGTTAAGGGATTGCGCTTCAGCACACTTAACACCGTAATTAACCCACACCAAAAATTCCCAAAGTAACCTCAGATTCAAGGCAGCCATTAGGCCCATGATATGTTCAGGGGCCCAGAGACTCCAAAGGGGCCCTGGCCAAACATTGTGCCATTTTTCTAAGTGCCACAGACATAAAAATGCCCCATGTCACACAGGACTAGTCCACAAAGATATAAGCAAATTTCCTGGTGGGCCATGTCATCTGGGGCTGGTAAGCGCATT
Organism: Leptobrachium leishanense; assembly: GCA_009667805.1. Classification (NCBI taxonomy): domain Eukaryota; kingdom Metazoa; phylum Chordata; class Amphibia; order Anura; family Megophryidae; genus Leptobrachium; species Leptobrachium leishanense. Next base: position 348,529,708 of record CM019065.1, read on the forward strand.
CTGGCTCATCACGGAGGAAGGGATTAGGATGGTCAGCACCAGGTTACGGTGTAGCCCAAGGTTCTGCCACCAGGGAACGCTTTTTATCCCCATAATAGAGAAGAGTTTGTGAAACAGGCAGCTGAAGGAAGGGGGACCCAACCAATGGGTTAGTAAGGGGCCCCAAGAATTCTGATGAGAGCCCTGCTCAGATCCCTCTTTGCAGAGATCGTCGTGACCTGTGGCTTCCACGTCACGCAGGCAACTGAACACAGGTAACAAATAGTTCCCAGCGTTCCTCTGCGTATCCTTCCGCTGTCCTGGCCGGATCTCGTGCATGTCTCCATTGAGTTCTACAGACTCCTGAAGCTGGTAACACCGCGGTGCTTAGCGCTACTAGTGTTATAATCCTGCGGCTGCAAAGTATCACGACTTGATCAGCTGAGAAAGCGGCTTGGTCATATTACAGACGATAAAGGAGAGCTGCAAATATAAAACGGCAGACGCACAGGTTTTCCGTTTACGTATTGCCTTTAATGATTAAGTGGTGATCAGACCCTTGTGTTAATTATAGAGCTGAAATACAATGGTATAGCTTCTATAAACTAAGCCAACACTTCTATTTATCCAATCTAATGAATGTGACTGGTGCCGCTTGCTGCATTATGTATCCCACAAGGAAATTAAAGGCAGAGTGCTGACTGACCGAGTCATATTCCCAGCATAGCTCACTGGAAAAGCTCAACTAATTCATATACTTATTGCTTCATTTTATAATATAAAGCCTTTGATTAAGATTTTCATCTCTTACAGCTATGTAACCCTAGAGAGGTTCTAATACTGATTGGGCTTGTGTAAGAGTGCGCTTGTAGAAACACTTTCAGGGCTATTCAGAGAAAGGTGAAACTCTGGAGAACGTTAGGAGAAGTGAAAATTCTAGGTCAAAATAGCTGATTTGGAACGTGTGATAAATGGGAGAATTTTTCTGGTTTGGCCACTTTGACCTCAAATTTTCACTTCTCCAAACATTCTCCAGAGTTTCACCTTTCTCTGAATAACCTTGAGTATTTTATGGCTATCCATAGAAGCAAAAGTCAACAACGGCAGGCTGACCAGTGGTGCCACCATTATTCATCCACAAAATGAATAATTTGAAGGTATTCCTCATTCATTGTCGTTTCGTCGTTGTTTGAACCTCCAGTGAATATACTTCGGTGATTTTAACCCCTTGCCCTCGGTGGGACCGCAGGAAGGCAGACGGGCTTAAACACTGCATCATTGGCTGTGACCTATCTCCGCAGGAAACAAAGGCGGGCCGTAGGAGTTGCCAGAGAGCCGTAGGGTAGGGTGTGCTGTGCCAACATGTGACGTTTAGGCCCGCCCCCTGCCAGGACAGCATAGCATGAACGGCAGCATGAAAGAGTTACAGTGCGATCGTAGTTAGAACATAGCCCCTTTAGTAAATATCACAGCCAAGGTACCATATAGGCTGGGTTCACACATCAGCGTTTTACAGCGCATTCCTGCACGCTGTAAGACGCCGAGACACGGAAATCCCATGATTTCCTATGGGCCCGTTCACACCTGGGCCTTTTTCAGCGAGTAGGAACGACCTGTAAAACGCCATGCGCCCAAAGAAGTACAGCAGCTTCTTTGGGGAGTATTGCAGCGCGTTCACGGCCACAGACTGCAGCGTGAACGTGCTGCAATGCGCGTTTTTCACGTTAGCGCGATACGCACCAAAAACGCGCGCATTACACGCATATGAAAAACGCTGAGGTGTGAACCCAGCCTAAAATTGATGGCAGGACCTTTCCTTTTGTAGAAAAACAACTTGACGAATGGAGAGAATGATGATTGGTGTGTGAAAGGTATGCCAAGATCATAATAACGACCCAATGAGGAGACGTATTCTCCAGGGGAAAGATTACACGGCAATAATGATTACATAATTAACTTCTTGTAGTAAAATGTCTTCTGGGAAGAAAAAGAATTCAATACGGAAGGTTAGAGAACCGTAAAGCTTCTCTGTCACAACATTCCAGCCATTCCTCGGATTCCTCAGGGGTTTTACAGATATACAAATAAAGAAAGTAATTTACTTTGCTGCCGTGCTGCCAGTGGGATGCCGAGTTACATTTTATTTATTGACATGAACATATAGATGAGTCAATGTAAACTGTATTCCACGGTGAGAAACAACACATTAGATTGGGCTTGACGGACGACTGAACGTACTACTGAGATTAAATACATTATATATATGAGAAATCATTCGTCTTCCTAAAGGAACTTTAAAATCAGTTTTTGTTAAATTGTTGCGCATTTGGATTCTCTGAACTCCTGGCCCTGTATACATAATAGATCATTAATGACTTCCTCTTGTTTTATGTCTCCAGTAAGTCACTTCCTTATCATTCCTGCTGAGGGCTTCATTCATCACAGCCTCAGTAATCGGATTCCTCTCCATAGCCATAAAGTCTGCATTTCCTAGTCCTCTCTTTGTCCTCTAAAGTCTCTCCGTTTAGTCCCTGAATCAGATGAAGCTTCAGAGTACAGGCAAATTTATTGTTTGTGTCATTTTTTTGAATTTATGAAGAGTGACTTTTATGATGGCAGTGGATCCGTCTAGAAACCCTGGAAAGTTTAAAGTGGACCTGTTATTCGGAGAGCACCTCCATATTAATCTGTGCAGAAAATATACAGGGTTATTCAAAGAGAATCGAAAAGTCACCGCACGTTCGGTGACTTTTCGTTCTCTTCAATTCGGTGCGATTTGGCGATCCCATTTCGGCGACCCTGCGGTGTATTCAGCAAGCACCACAGGGCCGCCATAATGCAGGGAAAACCCGCCGCAAACCTGACGAACACTCACCGCAAAACCCAGGGGGAATGCACACCGAAACCGGCAAAAACATCTGGATTAACCCCGCCGAACACGCCGGAGAAACCCGAGCAGGAGCCGATCAGAGTGCAGAGCAGCCGCCGGAAAAACCTGACACTGCAGACGAATGGAGTGAAAAAAACAAAAAAACAGTACGCTTGAATGTTTGAAATGTGAAACGCTGTTTGCAAAGAAACTACTGAACGAAAATGTCTGGAATTTACACATAAGATCCAATGAATGATAATAAAAAGGGCTGTTACAGAAAAAACGATTTAAAAATAACACAAAACAGAAAAAAAGTTTGCAAAAAATGCCTAGAATATCCTAAAAAATCGAAAAATGAGACTTTTTACTGCAGAATATTAGAATGAACGGTTTATTAGATATTGGATTAAAACGGGAATATTTTTAACATTGAAGCCTATGGGATTCTCCTGAATAAACCTGCCGAATGAAACCACCGAACAGTAGGGCAATTCGGTAACTTTTCCCTGCTGTTTTGTGTTCTCTGAACAGACGAAGCATTGCTTCTCTATGGGGATTTCACTGCCCTCGAACAGGCACCGTATGTGCAGGCAATTCGCCAGGATTTGGCAAACTGCCTGCTCTCTGGATAGCCGAATGGCCAGTAAAGGTAAACGTACGCTGAATTTCACTGCTCGGTTACCTTTCGCCAGCAATTCGGATCTCTTTGAATAACCCTGATAGTCTCTTACAGGTCTATTCACTAAAAGGGTGAAGTCAGGAGAAGCGAACAATCTAGGTCAAAACAGCCAAACCAGAAAAAATTCTTCGATTTACCTCAATTTCCAAAACAGCTATTTTGACCAAGATGAATCTCTTCTCCTGCCAATTCTCCTAACTTCACACCTTCGTGAATAGACCTTTCAATGTCTTAAGGCATAACCCCCCCCCCCAAAATTTGATGTTCACCATTTTTGCAAACAATTGTACAAAAAACAAAAAAAATATAAACGTTGTTGCAAATGTGGTGACATTATGATATGTAGACATGGAAAAAAAATCTAACAACATCTGGTGAAATTGGTAGAAAGAACAGTGAACAGTGGTTCTTGATGGAATATCTCTGCTGTGAGTGGTGCCTCTAGTTGCTCCATACATGATTTCATGCAGACTGTAGGTCACCATGTAAACTCCACCATAACAGGTAAAGCAAAACAGAGCTATAACAGTGGGTCAAGGGACCAAGTAGAAGAAGATATGATAAGGAGAAACAAATAAATTTGTACTAAGGCATCAGAAATATAATTTTTCCCCAGGAGCCAAGTGAGATTGGTGAATTCTGTAGATGAGATACAGATACTCCAAGGAGAAGCCATTTTCCTGATCCAGAAATAAGTGTATACAACAATTCACAATCAAGGCCATTAACCTCCCTGCAAAATTTTGTGTCTAAAAGCGTTTCAAATTTTTTGGAAAGGAAATGTGTTGTTTTATATAGTAAGTCTGTATTCTGTAGGAATAACTCACTGAAATCCGTGCAAGCAAGAGTCTAGTAAACACACGCAGTCAGAGAAGGTTTGAAACACGAAATAATAATTTATTATCCCAAAATAATGGAAATAAATTATATTCAATAATATAAATCAAACCAAAAACCTGCCTCTTTCCTCTGGGTGCTGGGATTCCTGTGCAGATGTACACTCCTTTGCCAATGAAATATACAGGACACGGGGTACCAAAAAAAGAGTATTTATTCTCAAAGCAGTTGGATCTGGGCAAGCACCAGTGTAACTTGTATTGCAAAGCCTTATTACATTTTAGAAATGATTTTTATTTGCCTTTTATTTCTGTAAAGCTGCTTTGAGAATACTCTTTTTTTTTGGTACCCCATGTCCTGTATTACATTGGCAAAAGAGTGTATATCTGCACAGGAATCCCAGCACCCACTGCACATCACAAAGTTTATTGTAAATAATTTTTTACTGTATTTTTTTTTTCCATTTTTGAATTTGCCGCCTGGTCCCGCCCCCTCTGCGTCGTGTGACTCGCAGGGAGCGGAACCAGGAAGCAAAGTCGCCGGCTGCCGCGATCACACTGCGGTGACTGCGGAGACGGAGAGGGAGCGAAGGATGCGGTGAGTATATACAGCCCGAGTGTGGATCGGGGGTTACCACTCGGGAATACCGCCTGAAATTTAACCCCGAGTCACACTCGGGAATACCGCCAGGGAGGTTAACATGTTCTACAAACTCAAGCTAGGTCATAATAGAAGAATGGGATCACTGTGGCTAATTTCCATTCATTGTTGTCCCCCTGTTTGCAACACTGCTGAAAATACTTTGTTAATTTTAACAATTTTAACCTCCAATAGAAACAACACTGAAAACAAGGGTAAAAACAACACTAGACAACGTCAACTGAAACTATAGTGAAAACTATCAGGGTTATTCAGAGAGGTGATCATCAGGAGAATGACTGGAGAAGTGAAAATTCTAGGTCAAAATAGCCAAACCAGAAAAATCCTTCCATTTATCTCATTTTCCAAATCTGCTATTTATTTATTTATTTTTTTGAGAAAGGATTTTACCAGGCAGGACACGTTGAGATTTCTCTCGTTTTCAAGTATGTCCTGGGTGGCGAGTATGTACCATTAGGTGTCTTGCCCAAGGACACTTACTGGAGAGGTGTTCGTCGGTCTAGATTGGTCTAGATTGTTCTCTTCTCTTGCCAGTTCTCCTGGTTTTCACCTTTCTCTGAATAACCCTGTATGATAAATAACTTTTTAGTTTTAACTGGCAAAAATTATGGTAAATGGTAAAATCTATGGAGAACTACGAATACAGTTTCCTATATGGTGAATTCAGGTTAGTTTGGCCCTACTTGATAACCAAGAATCGCAGACGTAGAACCATCATTTTTTTTCAATGAAAGTACAGTGTTTAATCAAGAAAGGACACTCTACATACCCTGATCACTATAGGCTTTTTACAGTTTTTCTATGTGGAGTGACCCCCTCCTGCTCCTTGTGTATTAAGGGCACTCTTCACCTTTAAGATATTCTTGTGTGAAGTAGAGGAGTGTCCTCTGCCCACACAACGGTCACCAGGGATCATGAATTTCCTGGCTGCCACTACCAGTGATGTCAGCACCCTCCGCGTACGGAAAGCATCCTGTCTTCAACACTCGCAGTGGCAAGCATTCTTGGAGACAGGAGCCGATGGACTGGTTCTATGTGATCACTTGTAGCACCAATCCATCGTCCTGTGCAGGCGCTACGGAACCCGCTTAAAAAAAGTAGGCACATTTTGAGTGATGGGCAATGTACGCAAATGGTGTTAGATAGCTGCAGGGACTCTCGTATTTCGGAAGCCCTGAGCTGAAGAGGAGGAGCAGCGCACACCGAGGGAGAAAGGGTGAGTATTTTCACCTAAAATAAAAAATAATTGCCCAGAGGCTGTCAGCAGCATATTCCCAATTACAGAAGGCGACACAAAGGGTACCCCCTTAAGGGTAATGTCAGACGACCGCAGACTGAGCGCACTCTGCGTGCGTGCACAACGGACGGACGGACGTACTGGCGGAAGATACTGTAGACACCACACGGTCCGTTTTTTTTGACGGATGTCGAAAAAAAAAGGGAAATATGGGAATCAAAATTAATTAAAATTAAAAGACAGGTACAGTCAGCCAGACCAAAAAAACTTCTGAGCGTCACCGTGATGGACGTCGCAAATGCACTGCATCTGACAACGCGTCATCACGCACACAGGCCGCTACGTGGACGCGGCGCACTCTGGGCGTCCGTCGTAGCGCTTTTACGTCGAGGCCTAAATGGCGTCCGTTGCCACCTGCGTGTTGCGTGCGCACGTCGGTGCGCACGTACTTCGTGTGTGGGTCTCTATTGATCACAAATCAATGCTATGATGGACGTTAAACTGTGCGGCGACACGGGCGTGATGAATGCGTTCGTCTGACACTAGCCTTAAGTATTGTTTTGGGGTTAGTGGATCAATTTGATAACCTGTTCTTTAGCAGCACTGCCAGGGCCGGATTTATTTACTTATAAAGTATTTTGACAGAAAGGATACATTGAGATTGGTCTTGTTTTCAGCTATATCATGGGTATTTGCATCTAAGGAGCCTGTAGGCATAGAAATGTGGAGTCTCCCCACCCCCAAACAAAAAGAAACATGCCAAAATGACTTTATATATTTTGTTTTTTGGGACAATTTTTTTAAAAATAAATAAAGTGTAAAAAACTGAAAAACAGTTTCTCTCTGCGCTCAGATCAAAAGAAGGAGCAGAATCTGTTGCTTTAGCGGAGTTAGTTCAGTGGCATTGTTTCATATGTAAAAGCATATATTGCTTCTGCAGTAGAACAGAGAAAAAAAAAATTAGCATTTACTTATTTTCAGTTTTTTATTTTTTGGTATCATTGTAAAAGACCAGACTCTGACCTTTCCAATGCCATCTCACTTAACCTTGTGCGGTGTACAATTCAGAGATGCAGGTTCCAAAGTCCCCCTGTCTCTCCTCACTGCAGTGCCACTGTCTAGGTTGTCAATGAAACAATGCGTTGCACCCTCAGCTGCCGGAAATGAGAAGGTGAGTTAGCGCAGCATCGCTATTCACTTCATAATTGTGAATTGAATAATAGTGCTGCGCTAGAAAAATAAGAGAAAAACATTATTTTAGTTGATATTTTATTTTTTAACTAAATCTAACCTGGTTATGTTTTATATCACTGGAAAGGCCATAATCTGGCCTTTCCAATGTTACCTCATATGTCCCTGTAGACCTAAGGGCTCCAGAGATACAGTGGTCTAAATGATTGCAAATTGTAAAAAAAAAAAAAAATAACAGTGCAAGGCGCCCCCTTATGGCAGACGCCTGTAGGCACATGCCTACTCTGCCTAGTTATAAATCTTGCCCTGAGCACTGTACAAAGAGGAGGTTTATCAAATAAAATGTGAAGAGAGGCTATTTTACCCACAGGAGAGTGTTCTTGTAAAAAAGACTAAATGGGAAATTATCTGTATGAGAAAGTGTGTTTGAACTCATTATGTACATTTAAAAAATATTCAATAGTCTGATGCGTTCTAGAATGAACTGGCTAGAATTTATTTACATCTACATTTTAATCTTTAGAATTTTGCTACTTGATATAAATGTATTCGGTCTCTTTTTTGATAATGCATCTACCAGGCGTTGTTTGCAGGTTTATTTCTTAATATTTTTTCGTGTTTTGCGAATATGACAACACCTTGAACCAAATTTATAATCGTTTAACATTACCGATTTCTGAAGGAGGTGTGAAGCACTACGGGGGAAATTAGACAAAAATTAAAAATTGTACCTATGCATGAATTGTTATAATTGAAAACACTCGAAAACGCTTATGAATAAATTAAAGGGCCCAGAATCTGAATCACACAAATCCCCGAGACTCTGCATTAAGGCAGACTCCACGTGAACCATTCCCCCAGACTAGTAGATGGATACAAACAAATGAACAAACACGTAAAAACGCTCAATCATTCAGAAAACGAAAGCGCAGGTAATTATACCGCATGAATATGCAAAGAGTCGCCAGGGAGTGCAAACCCAGATGATCAATTTCATTTTACTTTCCATTTCTTGTAGGATTCTGGGGAAGAATGACAACATAATAACAATGAATGACAGTCCCATTAGAACTACTTTAGGAAGGAAATAAAATACAAATTAATGTCAGAACAGATAATGCCTGGGTATACAAATGAATCTTCTCATCTTCTACAAGGAACATAAATACTACCTAAAACTGCCTAATAATTGCACACAAATCTCAGATGACAAAGCCATCTGCTAAGCCCGCGCCTGGCTCGCCGCATGAAAAGCCTCTGTTGTGGTCTCCTCACTTTGAATCCATTCATTTTACTGTCTGCCATTTTTATCGCGGTGACAGAAATTACAATGTAGCACAGCAAGCGTTCGCGTTTCCTTTCCTAGCAGCGGAGGCTGCCGCGCACGCCCTATCATCCAATTACTATTCTCGAGTCGTAAAGGCAGATCTGCTGCACTAATTCAACCCCTCATCATTCGGACAAGGGGCTGCCGACGCGTTTCTGAAAGTGTTATGCAATCTGGCACGACAGATACAGTCCACCAAGAAATTAAATGCTAAGAAAAGATTTGGCACAAATAAATATAGCTCTCACACTGTATAAGAGCCTACGAACGGGCCTTTTTTTTAAAGGGATAATACACTTTGGGCTCTATTACACTCTCCGCGTTAAAACGTGGGCACAAGGGAGTAAAAACTGCGCCCACAGTTTTCCCCCTTGCGCCTGCGTTTTAACACTGGATTACAATGCAGGCGCAAAAAAATGCTGCCTGCATTGTTTACGAGCGTAAAATTCCAGGATGCTCGTGGCAGCGCTGAGCGCAGCCGCGAGCATCCACTCGCTGGAGTCCATTGAGTTCCTCCCTGCCGGTCACATGACCAGCCGGGTTTCACCTTGCGAGATCCGGCCGGTCGGCGTAGTGATACGCAGGGAGAGCCTGCGGGGACTTTTTCCCCCATTCTTTCCCTGCTCCCACCGGACGGAGGAGGCAGTTGGTGCCACGGTCCTCGCTGCGGGACAGGAGGTGAGTATGTGATTCGTTTTTAATTTTTTTATTGCTGGTGTTAATGGATTCTGCAGAAGCGGAATCCGTTAACACCAAGTCCTGGCTCTGGTTAACTTTTCACTAACCAGAGCCAGGCGTTAATCAGCGCTGGAACATTGTAATCCAACGCTGATTAACACTTTGCATTCCCCATGTTAAGTATACGGAGCGTAAAGTACAGTAACCTCGTGCAGAGGAGCGCAAGGTACCAAATGCAAACGGGTTTTTTAACCTGTTTGCGTTTGGATTGTAATATGCGGTAAATACCGCGGCAAACGTTAGTGCTATGCACGATGACGCCAGTCGTCAGGGGGCATTCCCGGAAGCTTGGCCGACATCCAAGATGTCAGCCAGCTCCGGGAGAGGATCACGATTCGGCGGTTTTCGGCACAGAATCATGATCCGGCACCCAAGGGGTTAAAGACAGACACAGTTTGGAAGGGCGGGCTGTGCCCTTCCAAACCGTGCCTGCCTTCAGCCGCAGGACCCCGGCGATCGGGAGGGAGAGAGGTCCGAAGGACCTCCCCCCTCCTTTTCAGGCACCTCCTCCGCACTCGCGGGGGGGGGGCCCTGAAATAGATGTCATCTCGCCGCCGCGATGACATCTATCCCCCCCCCCGGGGTCCCGGAGTGCCGGGCTGACATGCAGATGTCAGCCCGCACCGAGGGGGGGCAGCAGTCAGCCGGAATCCCGGCCTGATTGCTGCCTCCTGTGCTAGGACGCGCTCAGCGCGTCCGTAGCACAGGAGGAACACTTGGCAGGATGCGCTGAGCGTGTCCTTAGCAGCCAAGTGGTTAATCTATTCAGAGAACGTCATACTGCACCGAAATGTCAATGAAATGCCCTGATTTTCAGTGATTCAGTTCGACGACAGGTTTAAATCAAGCGAATCCCATATAGATTCAATGTTAAAAATATTATCGATTTTATTTGACCACCGTTTATTCTTATCATTTTCAGCAAACCGTCCTTTTATTTATTTTTTTGGAATTTTTTAGGCAAATCTTTGATTCCCAATTTATTTTAACATTGTTTTTTTTTTTTAAAAAAAATAAATTATAATTCTGTAACAGCCCTTTTTTATTAATTATTTTTAGGGCCTTTTGTATTACTTCCACATATTTTAAGGCATTTTTTTTCAACACCAATTAGCATGACTAGCAGGATCCTCCCCCAGCCCAGTTTGGCGGCGTTCAGTGATCTGATCGGCAGTCTTCGGCGGATCCACAGTCCGGGGACGTCGAGGACTCTGCGGTGAATAGTGAATTCACTGCAGGGTCGCTGAACAGGAATCGCCGCAAGAACACTGAAGTGCGCCGAACGAGAAAGCGCCAAAATTTCTGTGCTTTCTGAAGAACCCCTACAGTCTGTAAAGAAAAAGAACCGATCTAGAAGCTGACATACAAAGTAGCCAAACACCACATGACAAACGATGGCCTTTTCTATTAACTTGTGCTGTATTAAAAAGGTCAGTGTATCACTTACACATCAATTAATCTAAGCACATTCTTTTGAGTCCCACAGAGACACAGTTCATTTTAGAGCGAAGTCAGACTCCCGGATTTAAAATATTCATGACACCGTGGAGCACTAAAAAAGTGTGTTTTCAAAGAGTTATCTCTGAACCTTTCAATTTACATCGGTTTACCCGAAGGCAAGAATGTGTCTGTCATCCCTCATTTGTATTTAGGGCCAACTGTCTTGGTCAATCAATGTAAAATTGACATATGAAAGAGGAGATGGATAGGAATACACCTTCACCTGTAGGTCCTACCGAGCCAGAACAACGCAACATGCATGGTTTGTCCACAGAGATATGAGACTACATGTGATTTAAGTAAATCTGCTATGAAGAGAAAAAAAAAGGAGAAAACACAAACCTATTTTATATATATATATATTATATATATATATATATATAAATAAATAAAAATTTCATGAAAATATCTCATGAAGCAGAAATTATAAATGTGATAATAAAATCATTGGTCTTTCTCGTTGCTTAGAAGGATAACATACTACCTCTGCACCTCCATGCTTCCAATCATGTGACTGCTCTCCCCTTGCCATTAATACTCCGCCCCCCCTCGCCTAACCAACTGGCACTACAATGAGTTTAGTCCTAACAAAAAGTAAGTATTGGTACTCTCTAAGAATTCTGCTGTTCAATTAACCTTTGACATGACAAATTTGCACATGGAGTGGTGGTCAAGTGTGACATCAATTTTGAAACATAAAGATAGATTTTAGGCAATCCTTATGATAAATGTAATAAATATAACACATTTATTTATTTATAAAGGATTTTACCAGGAAGGATACATTGAGATTTCTCGTTTTCAAGTATGTCCTGGGTTCAAGAACATTGAATTGTTACAGTAGGTACAGAAATACAAAGTAATACAATGCAAGATGTTAAAAACAAAAACACAAATATACAGATTAACAGAAAATAGTCACTATGTTACATGTTTACAGGTGCATTCCGCATTGAGGTATGTTAATAAGGAGCTCTTGAGTGACTTTAGACTGGGGGAAGATTTGATGGTGTCTGGGAGGTTATTCCATAATTGTGGTGCTCTGTAGGAAAATGAGGATCGAGCCACTGTCTTTTTGTATTGTGGTATTGCAAGTAAGGTGCTGGTCCTGGATCGGAGGTTATAGGATGAGGGAACTGCTAGGGGAAGCAGCCTATTCAGGTAGGGTGGCAGCTTCCCAGAAAAGCTCTTAAACACCAGCTTGGAAAGGTGAAGAGTGCGTCTAGATTCCAGCAATGGGTAGTTTAGCTCTTTTAACATGTCACAATGGTGGGTCATTGTAGCACAAATAGACTTAAGGAAACATATGATCGGAACCTAATAAAAGCTTCTCAGTGTGTGTGCTAAAAGGGAAGTCTGTTCCCTCTGAAAAAATAGTGAAGGAACTGCATTCTCATTGATTCCTGCTTGATTTGAACCCTGTTGCATGGGAACCATTCAACAAGCAAGACACATACTGACATGCTGGCTTCATTGCCATCACACCAACATACAAGAAGACATCCCTGTTGGAAGCTTTCCAGTCTCTGCTGTCAAACAATCCTCAGCACAGTGGCTCAGCTGTTGGCATAAATCTCTATGCCAATAAATTGAATGGTCAGTTTTGGTGAGAGCACATATTCTATTTTGTGTGATGCAGCATTTAAGAAAACCCATCTAGCAGAAGAACCAGGCCAGCAGCCTTTGAGGAGAAAGAAATCTACAGTCAGGTCCAGAAATATTGGGACTCCAAAACATCTAGAGGGCCAAGCGTGCAGACCCCTGCTCTACAGGCTCCCTCTCCTGAGGGTGTTAAACATGTGATTGCCACCATACTGATACTCACCCAAAGAGGGGTGGAGCATTAGAAAGTGAAATTTTGAGCACTAATACAGTCAGGTCCAGAAATAGTGGGACAGCGACACAATTCTAACATCTTTGGCTCTATACACCACCACAATGGAGTTGGAATGAAACAAACACAATGTGCTTTAACTGCAGACTGTCAGCTTTAATTTGAGGGTATGTACATCCAACTCAGGTAAACGGTGTAGGACTTACAGCAGTTTGCAGATGTGCCTCCCACTTGTTAAGGGACCAAAGGTAATGGGACAATTGGCTTCTCAGCTGTTCCATGGCCAGGTGTGTGATATTCCCTCATTACCCCAATTACAATGTGCAGATAAAAGGCCCAGAGTTCATTTCAAGTGTGCTATTTGCATTTGGAATCTGTTGCTGTCAACTCTCAAGATGAGATCCAAAGAGCTGTCACTATCAGTGAAGCAAGCCATCATTAGGCTGAAGAAACAAAACAAACCCATCAGAGAGATAGCAAGAACATTAGGTGTGGCCAAAACAACTGTTTGGAACATTCTCAAAAAGAAGGAACGCACCAGTGAGCTCGGCAACACCAAAAGACCCGGGAGACCACGGAAAACAACTGTGGTGGATGACCAAAGAATTCTTTCCCTGGTGAAGAAAACACCCTTCACAACAGTTGGCCAGATCAAGAACACTCCAGGAGGTAGGTGTATGTGTGTCAAAGTCAACAATCAAGAGAAGACTTCAGAGTGAATACAGAGGGTTCACCACAAGATGTAAACCTGACTGTATATGCCTACATTTAGAAGAACAGCAACCTGGTGCTGTCGAGCTTTAGCAGTTTGCCCAAACTGTACAAGGTCCTCTGGCACAGGAGATGTGCCTTAAGCTTTAAAAATAAAAAATAAAAGATTTAATGCACTTAATCTGTTCTGTATTTAAATGAATATTACATGGATCGTTTCTTCGGAGTCATTTTTTAACAAGGTAATCATTAAATTTTAGCAATGAGCTCTCACGAGCAAAGCCGGTTTGGCTGCTTAACCAAATACTTCCGTTAACTCAAGACCTTCATCAGAAATCTAATTACATTAAACAGAGGGAGGATAGAAGAAGGAAAACTGCCAGAGGTCTTCTATTGTAGATGCTCTTTTCAGGTCAACGTGAAGAAGCAAACTGGGCTCACGTTCAAAACAGCAGACGAGGCTTCTTTCGGGGGGGGGGGGGTTAACGACAAGATCCACCAATAACTTTTTAGCACATTATATAATGAACACTATGGAGGGACATATGCAGAATAACAAATATTAAAGAACATGGTTTTCTCCACTCAAATAGTTTGAAATGATGCCGCTCTCTGATGTACTTTTTGCTGTGAATTGTATATACCTACCCCCACCCCCAAATCACACACACATATATAAAATACCTATCCCCACCCCCAAATAACACACATATATAAAATACCTACCCCCACCCCAAATAACACACATATATAAAATACCTATCCCCACCCCCAAATCACACACATATATAAAATACCTATCCCCACCCCCAAATCACACACATATATAAAATACCTACCCCCACCCCAAATAACACGCACACATATATAAAATACCTATCCCCACCCCAAATAACACGCACATATATAAAATACACACACACACCATATATAAAATACCTATCCCCCACCCCCAAATAACATATATATATATATATATCCCTATTCCCCCCTTGTAAATTATACATATATTTATGTAAACAAAATTTGTAATTTACAAACAGAGTGTATACATCTCCCGTTCTATGTCACATATATATATATCTCCCCCAGGATAATTCACCAATTCCCCCACTGTTCATTTCTTACGCCATCTTCCCACACCGCTACTTCTTGTACACTATTTACGCACATCTAGTGTGTCACCCCTCTCCTCTTAGATTGTAAGCTCTTGAGCAGGGGGCTCTCTTACGGTGTTGTGTGTTTAACTTGTATTTGTTATTCTGTCTCACCCATTGTACAGCGCTACAGAACTTGTTAATGCTTGATAAATACTTGTGTAAGGTACAGAGCAGATCTCACACGTCTAATCTGTATACTCTCACACTTAGGCTGGGTTCACACCTGGGCGTTTTAACGCGCGTTCGTGCGCGCTTTAAAACGCAGGAACGGGGAAATCCCATGCTTTGCTATGGGACCCATTCAGACCTAAGCGTTTTACAGCGCGCAGGAACGCGCGTTAAAACGGCCAACGCAAAAAGAAGTTCGGGAGCTTCTTTTCGGGCATACAGCAGCGCGTTTGCGGCCATATCATAGCCGCGAACGCGCTGCAACGCGCGTTCGCGCGTTTTTTTTGTATGCGCAAACGCGCGTAAAAAAACGCGCGCATTGCGCGACGCAACGCTACGCCCAGGTGTGAACCCAGCCTTACGGTGCTTTGTTTTATCCGGTGTTCTGGAGTATGTTGGCGCTTTATAAATATTTGTATTCTTAACCCTGGTTAAGTATCCTTAACCCTGCGTAGCAGAGATTTCTGGGATTTTTCATTCAGGTAAAAATTAGGTCTTTTTAACCCCTTCACACTCAAGATGGAGTACACTATCTTCGAAGCCCCTGCTGGTGCTCTAATATTGAGTATACTCAATTTCATGTAAGTCTGCAGCATGTACGTCTGTTTATTGCAGTTGAGCTCCAGAATATGACCCAAAGGGTATTAGCACGTCAGGTGTGAACACGACCAGTTTGAATAGCTGGGGACTCTGGGTATAAAACACATATTGCGTGAATAAGTAAAAAAAACACAACACAGACTCTCAGCTGGTTCAGCATGGAGCCCCAGCTGCAGTAAGGCATATTGGCCAGCAGATGGTGCCATCAAATGTGATTACTACAGTAAGAATTGCATTGTGAGGATTCCCTAGAATTTCTTACTGCATAATTGATGAAAAGAGATTTCCCAAAACACCACGGGTTCCTGACAGGTTTATGGAAAATCACTTGGTAGTGAAGGGTTTGAGAATGGATGTGGAATTCTGAACTCAGAGTTCTTTATATTCTGGAAGATTCAGATCAGAATTGCCATAAACAGCAACTCTGGAGTTGCAATCAAGTGACATATAACGATGTAACAATTTAGAGGAATGATGTGTGTATGGTCACAATACCGTGCAGTGTCACTCCACTATACATGTAATATAAGGTTTCAATAAATCACACACCGCTGCTACTTTATATTTTCCTGCTCTTCTGCTGATTTGTCCAGGATGAATTTGATCTTCCCAGGTGGGTCCAGGTCAGCAGATCCAGAAACGTTGACTTTGAGCAGGGGTCAAGTCATAAAAAATGAGTGTGAAAACTCACAAAGAGTTTTTCTCCTCAAATAACCAATGACATATTGCACTTAACCAATTAAAGGTTTAACCACTACTGGGTTTATGTTAAAGTCCAGACCGGACTATAATCAACAGGCGTTTATACTGAGCCAGTGATCATACAGGCTCTGATCCACGTGAGTTAAATCACTGACACTTATACTGATTATATGATTGCACAGTGAGCACTATATATATTGTCTTTCTCTTGAGATCATCATTATATTTGGGAGAGGAGGAGAGGAGTTGACACTGTATATCCAACTCGCTGCCCACAAAATCAGCCCAACATCCTGCAAGGCTCTTTAAAATGTGAGTTTTTTCCCCCCTCGAATTTGTAGCATAATTCTATTTTTTTTTTACATTTTTTATTTAGAGAGTTATAAAACAAGTCTCATGAAATCAAACAAGGTACGACCACGCAGGGCCAGCAAACGTATATCAAAGAAAGTAACCTTACAGTATGTAATAATATGCATAGAAAATAAGGGAATGGTGTAGGTAAGGTCATATTCAATTAGCAAAAAGTCCTCCGGCGAGAAAAAATAGAAGGGGGGGTTAAGAGGAAGGCGTAAGTCCTCTGCATTTAGGAAGGCGTAATCGCCTATGTAGCTTAAGAAAACAGTCTGCGAAACTAAACAGGGTGTCATACCTCAAGACGCCGTGCCCGTAAGAAAGGCAAAAAGCCTAAGAAAACACATTAACCCTTACAATTCCTGCCTGATCTATTCTACCAAAACACCTGAACCCATCTATGGTTCTGCTATTGCTTCAGGTGTTTTCACTGATCACCTAGCTCTCCCGCTAAAGGGGTAAAGACGCATCATGCAGTGCTTCTGCATCGTTTGGACATTGCTGATTCAGTGTGTTCTTGCTGTCTGCTAAGCCTGTCTGTTCTGTATACCTGTGTACCGGATTTATTACTTGGAAAATAAATGGACTTCGCCTGCTAGCCTGTGACCCTTTGACCTATTGGACTTTGACTTGGATATGCCTATGGATTTGCCCTTTTGATACCACGCTTGAACACCCTATTCCTAAATTCCCAAGGATTATATTCTGCTGCAAGTATTCTATTATTTCTCTGGACTTTACATCACTCCCTAGTACCTACAGCTATAATACATCCTGGACTCCAACTCCCAGTATCCCAGCACCTTCATTGCTTCTGTTTATACCAATAGTTGTGAATTAATTACTATACCTGCTTCGTCATATTCAGTGTTCTAACAGCCTATTCCTGTAGTGTCCCTCTGCTTCTGTCCCTTTTATTACATGTACTTCAGTCAACCTCTTTTTCCCTCTGCTTAATTCTGCTCTTAGTTATCCCTGTTATTTTTCCTCCTTGTTGTTTAGTTATTATCTATCTAGTATTTGCTCCATTTCATTGCTTAGGATATTATTTCATTCTGAGTTGCCTTTGCTTATCACTATTGTCTCTTATTTAATAAATCCCTCAGTATATATGTGCCTGCTCTACTCTTGTGTTACCGCACACTAGCTCGAACCTCTGAACCCTGAACGCTGAATCAGTTATATAACACAGGGTGGGGGGGGGACGACGACTAGAAAATAGGGAAGTGGTCCAGGAAAAAGCAGTAGACCGGGGGATCCCGGCTATCCCTGCTATATAAAAAGAAAAAGCAGTGGCGACCCAGGTCCGTCTGGAGTCAGAGGGTAAAAAGGCAACAAGAATGTCTCAACCCGGCTGAATCTCCAGTGCGTCCGGTGAGATGCCCGTAACTGCTAAGTCGGTCCAAGCCGTATCAGGGTTGGTGACCGTGTACGGGACGTTAGCATGAGTCACCACCAAGGAGCCAGCCAGGCCCCACCGGTATTGAATCCCCCGACGACGTAGAGCGGACGTCACCTCTCGAAATCGGCGACGTGCCAACAGAGTCATAAACGGGAGATCATGATATAGGGCCAACATGACTCCCTCAAACTGCACAGGGTCCCGGGCACCCGGGGCAGACATAAGCACGACTTTCGAGGCCACATCGCGAAAGACCACCACGACGTCCCTCGGCTTCCCTTTGGGGGCCGTAGCCGCCTTCCGGACACGAAATGCTGCTCCAACTAGGTCCGTTGTATCAGAAGGTAGACCTGAGACCTGAATTGCGAGCCGGCTCACGTACGGCAACAGATCTTCCGTGGAGACCGAGTCCGGAATACCTCTGACTCGTATATTAAGGCGACGATGACGTGACTCCAACGATTCCACTGAACGCGTTAGGACCTCCACCTGTGAGCGAAGACTGTCCACCTGGCCAGATAAGCTTGTCTGCTCCAGTGCGACCTCCTCCATCCGTACGTGCATCGCTGTCACCGGAGTCTTGATCACCTCTACCTCAGCTCCAACAGCCGCCACCTCTGGTCTCCACATTTCCCTAATTTCAGCCATGATCTTGCGAAGGTCCCCTTTCGTGGAAGGGAGATCATCATCCTCCACAATATTCAGGGGAATAGCGGAACCGTCGAGTGCCCCCGCCAAGGCTCCCCGCTCCTGGGGGTCCCGAGAGGAGCCATCACAGTCTGAGACCACGCTACCAGTAGCTGAGTGCTGCGGTACATCCGGCAAGTCCCCCTGCGGTAAAGTATGTGCGGCCGCCAGGGATGCCGCCATCTCAGCCCTCCGCTTCTTTTGTGCCCGCTTCTTGGCTGCTGTGGACACAGGTTGTGATCCCAGCGGCTGAGACGATGGGGTGAGCCAGGACACCGCAGCCCCCGCATCCTGAAGCCAGTAAGCGTTCTCCTCGTCGGAGGTTTCATATCCAGAGGGGAAAGGGGAGGGGGCAGACTCTCTCTGAGGAGCTGATCCATGCCTCATGGATTCCCTTATGTCCCGCTGTCGGGAGCCACTCTTCGAAGAAGCGCCGGGGGGTTGTTTCTTACCCATATAGGCGATCAAATCCGACGTGGCACTGTAAAACTCCACAGAGGCTTCTGAGAAATGCAGAGTAGGTAGGCCGAGATATAGTCCCAAACTTCCCGGGAGCCGAGATCCACCGCCGGGCACACCAGGCAGCACCAATTACGTCCCCCTGAGCTTAATAGTCAGTCCAGGGAGTTTAAAAAGCAGGTTTGTGAGAAGACGAGCGGTATAAAAGCAACAAAAGTCAGAAAGCTAGCGGGAGCTCCGCAAAACGTGACCGCTCGCTTCCACAGCTAGCTCCGCCCCAGCATAATTCTATTTTTTATGGACATATTACACCATTAGCAATCTGTCTATCTGTTCTCTTATATATATATATATATATATATTGGGGAATATGATGCATATCCCGGAAGACATATCTGTTCTGGAGATGACCGCTAATTATTTGTACAAGTTTTTCCACCAGAGTGTACAATTTTTAATGGTTGTTGAGACACTGCATGCACGCTGTTCCCACATACTTCCCACATACTTTTTGCATTTGCAAAATCACTTAACACACTGTCCCCATTAAATCCCATACTCACCTCTCATCCTGCAGTGAAAAGGGCGGCGCAATCTGCTACTTCTTGCTGGGAGCAGAGTGAGACTGGGAACAAATAGCTGCTAGTCTCCCTGCGTGATTCATCTGCAGTGCTGCGCATCGTGTGCAGAGATCGCAGTCGGGACGCACAAGACTCCATTGAGTTCTATGGACTCCATGGTCCCATACATGCGGCGGTGCGGAGCGCCGGTGCCGATATCAGCGAGCTTTGTGCTTCATTCGAGGTGAGGTGCCACGATAGCATCTACCCTGGAATAGGGTGCTAAAGTGGAAATGGTAAGGGAAAACCTGCAGGTGCACATTATCCTGCTAATTACCGCCCCCATTTTACCAACAACTATGGAATATAGCCATATATATTACTGGTGATTACATAACAAAATACACCTAAAGAAGGGCTTTAACGGAACGCCTTTCCCTCTGCAAAACCAGTGGTGGGACGGTGTTCCCAAGTGTTCCTGAAAATGATAAAAGTTATGCTTCTGGTTACTCTGACTTAAGTAACCAGTTTTCAAGTTGCTGATGGCAATGACATATATCAGGTTTCTCCCCTGAGTGAAATGTTCTTTCATGGATTCTGGTTCAGTCTGATAATGTACATCCCAAATATCCCATCTTGGTGACTCAATTAAAGGCTGAACTGGACCAAGAAGAGCAGAGTGTTGCGATGTCAGTCTTCACAAGTATTCCAACCAGCACCTGGCTTAATGTCCCTCCTTGCTGATTGTGTGTCTCCTTAATGAGCCATGAGTGGATATTCAAATCCTTCTGTTGAAAAGTCTATTCCATGCCCCATGTGTATTTGTGCTTCGTATGCTAACCTTTCCTGTGTAAAGTACCGGCTGGGTGGAGTAGAGATAACATCACTGCTCCGCATGGAGAGAGCCTGTGGAGACACAGGTTCGAATCCCGGCAAGAGCACCTCTCCAGTAAGTGTCCTTGGGCAAGACATCTAACGGTACATACTCGCCACCCAGGACATACTTGAAAACGAGAGAAATCTCAATGTATCCTTCCTGGTAAAATCTATCCTCAAAAAAAGGTCTAGAGGCAGCAAGCGCTGCACAAACGAGATGGACTTTTCAGAATGTTTGGATATAATAATATGAAAAAAACAATTTAAAAAAAGATCATTTTCTCACCCTCTAAACCAGTAATCCTTACTGTTTATTGTTCGGGAGCCACAGCGGCAAGAGATCAGTCAAGAGGAGAGCAGCATTACCGAAACACCTGTGGTGTATCAGTTTGCCCCCCCCCCCCGAATACTGTATTAAGTCTATAATAGAGACAACTGTAACACTTCTATCAGTGGCGTCAATAGGGTTGGTGTCACCCGGTGCGGTAACTTATGGTGTCCCCCCCCCCCGAGTTTTACAGATTTTTTTTAACTTCTTACTCCTAAAGCAGTACTCCCATATAACACTGAATGCTCATACACACAGCGCACATTACTGTGAGATTTATTGCTGTGGAGCTCTCTCATATGCTCACACAACTTTTTGCCAGCTGCCAGCAAGTACGTTGCCTGTTCGAAGGCAGTGAAAGCACACATGGATATATATTGCCCCCAGCAGCTCTGGATATATATTGCCCCTAGTAGCTCACCCATGGATATATATTGCCCCAGCTCACATATGGATATATTGCGCCTCAGCTCACATATGGATATATTGCGCCTCAGCTCACATATGGATATATTGCGCCTCAGCTCACATATGGATATATTGCGCCTCAGCTCACATATGGATATATTGCGCCTCAGCCACAAATTATATATTGCCCCAGACCAGCTCACACATGGATATATTGCGCCTCAGCTCACATATGGATATATTGCGCCTCAGCTCACATATGGATATATTGCGCCTCAGCTCACACATGGATATATTGCGCCTCAGCTCACATATGGATATATTGCGCCTCAGCTCACACATGGATATATTGCGCCTCAGCTCACACATGGATATATTGCGCCTCAGCTCACACATGGATATATTGCGCCTCAGCTCACACATGGATATATTGCCCCAGACCAGCTCACACATGGATATATTGCCCCAGACCAGCTCACACATGGATATATTGCCCCAGACCAGCTCACACATGGATATTGCCCCAGCTCTCATGGATACTGCCCCCAGCACACATGGATATGGCCCAGCTCATGGATATTGCCCCAGCTCATGGATATTGCCCCAGCACCTCATGGATATGCCCCAGCACCTCATGGATATGCCCCAGCACCTCATGGATATGCCCCAGCACCTCATGGATTTGCCCCAGCACCTCATGGATATGCCCCAGCACCTCATGGATATGCCCCAGCACCTCATGGATATGCCCCAGCACCTCATGGATATGCCCCAGCAGCTCATGGATATGCCCCAGCAGCTCATGGATATGCCCCAGCAGTTCATGGATATGCCCCAGCAGCTCATGGATACTGCCCCAGCTCCTCATGGATATGCCCCAGCTCCTCATGGATATGCCCCAGCTCCCCTCCGCCGCGTATTCGCTCCCTGCGAGCGTCCGAAGCATGCAGCTTGTATACTGCCCCAGCTCATGGATATACTGCCCCAGCTCAAGGATATACTGCCGCAGCTGCTCTAATTGATAATGCCCCAGCTGCTCTCATGGATTTTGCCCCAGCTCCTATCATGTTTTTTTAACTACTCTTACTCCTAAAGCAGTACTCCCATAGAACACTGAATGCTCATACACACAGCGCACATTACTGTGAGGTTTATTGCTGTGGAGCTCTCTCATATGCTCACACAACTTTTTGCCAGCTGCCAGCAAGTACGTTGCCTGTTCGAAGGCAGTAAAAGCACACATGGATATATATTGCCCCCAGCAGCTCTGGATATATATTGCCCCAGCTCACACATGGATATATTGCGCCTCAGCTCACACATGGATATATTGCCCCAGACCAGCTCACACAAGGATATTGCCCCAGCTCTCATGGATACTGCCCCCAGCACACATGGATATGCCCCAGCTCATGGATATTGCCCCAGCACCTCATGGATATTGCCCCAGCACCTCATGGATATGCCTCAGCACCTCATGGATATGCCCCAGCACCTCATGGATATGCCCCAGCACCTCATGGATATGCCCCAGCAGCTCATGGATACTGCCCCAGCAAATGGATATGCCCCAGCAGATGGATTACTGCCCCAGCAAATGGATATGCCCCAGCACCTCATGGATAATGCCCCAGCACCAGATGGATACTGCCCCAGCTCCTCATGGATATGCCCCAGCTCACCTCCGCCGCGTATTCGCTCCCTGCGAGCGTCCGAAGCATGCAGCTTGTATACTGCCCCAGCTCATGGATATACTGCGCCAGCTCAAGGATATACTGCCCCAGCTGCTCTAATTGATAATGCCCCAGCTCCTCTCATGGATTTTGCCCCAGCTCATGGATATACTGCCCCAGCTCATGGATATACTGCCCCAGCTCATGGATATACTGCCCCAGCTCATGGATATACTGCCCCAGCACATGGATATACTGCCCCAGCACATGGATATACTGCCCCAGCACATGGATATACTGCCCCAGCTCATGGATATACTGCCCCAGCTCATGGATAATGCCCCAGCTCATGGATATTGCCCCAGCTCATGGATACTGCCCCAGCTCATGGATACTGCCCCAGCTCCTCATGGATATGCCCCAGCACTTCATGGATATGCCCCAGCACCTCATGGATGTGCCCCAGCACCTCATGGATATGCCCCAGCAGCTCATGGATTTGCCCCAGCAGATGGATTACTGCCCCAGCAAATGGATATGCCCCACCCCCTCATGGATAATGCCCCAGCACCAGATGGATATGCCCCAGCTCACCTCCGCCGCGTATTCGCTCCCTGCGAGCGTCCGAAGCATGCAGCTTGGGCGCTCGCCTGGGGGAGCCACGTGACCAGCCGCGATTGGCTGGTGACGTGTTTCCTCCAGGCGAGCGCCGAAGCTGCATGCTTCGGACGCTCGCAGGGAGCGAATACGCGGCTGAGGGTGAGACACCCGCCCTTAGGGTGACGGTGTCACCCTAAAAGCGGGTGTCACCTGGTGCGGGCCGCCCCCCCCGCCCCCACGTTATGACGCCAATGACTTCTATATCTTTTAAATGAAACTAAGAAGAAAAAATCCTATATTTAATCAATACGGAGATGAGCAGAAAAATACATTACGGTAATTACTTTAACTGTAATTTTGTCTCAGCTTTTGACTTCCCAGATTTGATATTTTTTTCTTCAGTTTCTGACTCTCAGCTTCTTTCTTTGCAAACTCCGCTCCCTGTCCTTCTTTCTTTCCTCTGCTTTCTGTGCCTCTTATTACTTTCCTCTTCTCTCTGTGCCTCTTTCTTTCCTTTTCTCTGTGTCCCTTTCTTTCCTCTGCCCTCTGTGCCCCTTTCTTTCATCTGCCCTCCGAGCCTTTCTTTCCTCTGCCCTCCGAGCCCCTTTCTTTCCTCTGCCCTCTATGCCCCTTTCTTTCCTCTGCCCTCTATGCCCCTTTCTTTCCTCTGCCCTCTATGCCCCTTTCTTTCCTCTGCCCTCTATACCCCTTTCTTTCCCCTGCCCTCCGAGCCTTTCTTTCCTCTGCCCTCTATGCCCCTTTCTTTCCTCTGCCTTATATGCCCCTTTCTTTCCTCTGCCCTCTATGCCCCTTTCTTTCCTCTGCCCTCTATACCCCTTTCTTTCCTCTGCCCTCCGAGCCTTTCTTTCCTCTGCCCTCCGAGCCTTTTTTTCCTCTGCCCTCCGAGCCTTTCTTTCCTCTGCCCTCCGAGCCTTTCTTTCCTCTGCCCTCCGAGCCTTTCTTTCCTCTGCCCTCCGAGCATTTCTTTCCTCTGCCCTCCGAGCCTTTCTTTCCTCTGCCCTGAGCCTTTTGTTCCTCTGCCCTCTGTGCCTTTCTTTCCTCTGCGCCTCTTTCTTTCCTCTGCCCTCTGTGCCTCTTTCTTTCCTCTGCCCTTTGTGCCTCTTTCTTTCCTCTGCCCTTTGTGCCTCTTCCTTTCCTCTGCCCTCTGTGCCTCTTTCTTTCCTCTGCCCTCTATGCCTCTTTCTTTCTCTCTGCCCTCTATGCCTCTTTCTTTCCTCTGCCCTCTGTGCCTCTTCCTTTCCTCTGCCCTCTGTGCCTCTTTCTTTCTTTCCTCTGCCCTCCGAGCCTTTCTTTCCTCCGCACCTTCTATTTTTCTTTTTACAAGGAATACAAGGACACCTGAGAATTCCTCACCTTTCAGGTAAAAGAGGAGTAAATCTACTAGAGCTCGTCCCACATATAGTGCAGAGTTACATCACATGCCAAGATTAATGTGCTCGGTCCATAGTGAACATTCACTATAAAAGAACCGGTGTTCCCGTGTCCCCCCTCTCATAAATCCACATTGTTGAGGCATCTGAAGACCTTGTCACATTAAATTCCTTCAGGACAGTGTCTAGTGCACAATAATTTAGTTAAGTGCACTTGTCATAAAACGTAAAGCTTTTTGTCTATCATAAATGCATGTCCATCTATCAAAAGGAATTGGAGCGCAGAGCAGACGCAGGGATAGATGGGTTTGGAGGGCTGGATGAATAGATAATACACGTTAGACTGAGCAATCAATGTATATTGGATTTGCTGTTTCGGCCAGTATTTCACAAAAGAAGCCCGACTGTCCCAGACATTGCGATCCTGCCATGTTCAATGTGATCACATACCATGATACAAATCTATTATTGTGTATTAGCCTGTACCAGGAACATTCTTTTTTATGTTCTGTGCCTCTTGTCCAGTTCGTTCTGTTCTGCCGGTTACATTAAAATTGGTTGTGAGCATACATAGGGCTCTATTACATTCTCCGCGCAAATTCGTACGTGCAGCGCAATTTGTTTTGCGCGCAGCGTTAAACGTTAACGCGCGTAAATTAACGCAGGTATTACGATCCGAGCGCATTTTTTCATCCGTCCAAAAATATTGCACGTAAAAAAGACATGCAAAAACGAGCGCAAATTAACGCTGCGCGCAGAAATCGGTGGCCAGACTGTTTTTTTCACGTGATTCAGCCAATCAGAATTAAGAACTGAACCACAATTCGCGTTCAATTTTTGCGCCTGTCAAAATCAATCTGAGTATATATGCTGCAGTAATAAAAAAAACACGCACGACCTCTCAATTTTATTGTTTGGGTATGTGTAGAATGTGTAATTATACTTTGCTGTATTTTTTTTCGTGCTGGTGTATTTGGTTTCGGCCAGGAAGTTCAGATTTGCAGTTACCACCAGCTTTTCAAAGACGTTAAAATTATGCGCGCAAACGTTGTTCGTAAAAACTTGCGCATAGATTGTAATACCATCCGCGTACCAGCGCGCGAACGCATTTGCGCTCATAATGTTAAGTATGGGGGCGTGGCCGGCTCTGCATGGGAGCAGACGAATCTCTGTGGAGCTCTGTGGGATTCTCTTATTTTGGGACTTTTAATGTGACTTTTTTTTTTGTGGATTTACCCACTACTGGAGATCCTGTGCGGCTGGCCATTACAGGGTTTGCTTTGGGGCCCGTTTTAGCCCCCTCTCCAAAGCACAGCCGAGTTTCTTTT